>OX451399.1:4505591-4856891 GCA_949629135.1 Eremobia ochroleuca
GGAGCAATGGATTAGCTATATGCTTCAAAATGATTCAAATTAAGAGTAATAATATATTACGCAATTAAGGTGCTAGATGGTATTTGGTTTGTTATTCTCAAATGCAAGATGGTAATAATAAAAACATACTATTGTAAATAATGTACATTAATTCCAAATCTAGTTCATTTTCACCTTTTGACCAGAACAGTCACAAATAGATGTGCCCTACCCACATTAGGGAATTTACTTACAACTTAAAGATTGACACTGCAATGCTGTACACAATCATATTTTCTGTGATTTTGTGACCGACACAGTCGCAAAAGGATTAAGAAATACTTGAAATAAAACTTTTTGTGTGTGTATGTTGGCAAATTACAGTGTGATTGATTAGTAATATGTTGCATATCAGATTCCTTTAATGAAACCTTCAAGGCCAAAACAATGAAGTATTGGATCTACTTTCGGCCTTCCAAAATTTACACTAATATAATAAAACCGAAGTTTGTTTAAACGCGCTTATCTCTTAAGGTCAAACTAGTCGCGAGCTCGAACTCACTGGTGGGCATGGCCAAAAAGCACGTTGTCTCACCTGGCATCGTGTGCGACAGAGATAGTATCAGTGACGAGCAGTTAGACGCTAGTCTACACGCATAACGTCTAGTTGACACGCACACAAACACCGTTAAGAACTGAAACGCGCGTAAAAAAAATACGAAAAGTCCTTTTGGAAAATCGAGTTTTATGAAAAAACCACTGCATAAATCAGTTACAAATAAAGTTAATTGAACTCTTCGATAGTTGAAGCTCAATTATCGAAGAGTTCGGTATACACTTAGTTTTGAAGATTTTGCACATCTTTTATTAGTTATTTACACCCAAAGTTGCGTTAAAATTAGCAAGAAAAACTAATCTTTGTTGACTCATAACTTTTTAATGACTTTTTATTTTACTTCTCTGTTTCCGCACAGACAAAATTAATAATACGACAAAACGATATCATGTTTGACTTTGGATGTACAGACGCCAGCACATCAAGCTACTACAATCTGTCAGATTTCTTTAATAGATTTTCAACTTTAATGCTATAGCATAAGGTTCAAAGTTGATTGGGAAAATCTGACAGTTTCGGGTAGCTTGATGTGCTGGCGTCTGTACAATGTCAAACAGTGAATTAATACCCTCCCGAAATTTGTATGGATAAAATATCGACTAGTTCCACCTTAACGTTTAAACTTCACGTACCTGTAGCAGCGACAGTAGATGCAGGTAGAACTCGTGCGCGTCCTGCTGCCGCTTGCTCATGAACTCGGGATGGTCCTTGCCCACCAGGTTGCGGTACATGTGCGGGGACACGCCCGCTTGGAAGCCGCCTTCTGCGCTCGGGAATGAGTAGCGACCTGATAACAGGCCTACGCCAAGTTTGGCACTGTAGGAAGGAATGTTTTTGTTATAATTTCAATATACGTTTTATGAATACGAGTATGAGGCATGGAATGAGGAAGAATTCATATTGTTTTAGCTGTCTACTTCCTTCCATTATTTTGTAATTTAGTTTTTAGTATAACCGTTTTAAGACTGACAGCACGAGTAGCATGACCACCATTCAAACGGGTTTTGTCGACGGAAGAATAGACAAAATGACGGAAATCTGTCTACAATCTGCCATTTTGTCTATTCTTCTGACAAATTAAGATAATGACATATTTGAGTCAAGCATGGGTAGTACTTACGTTTGCACATTGAAGTCATTGACGGGATCCTCTGGGAAGGTCGAGAATATCTCGGGCGCTCCGTCTACGAACCGACGCACGAAGTCAGGCATGCGGAACATTACCTAAAAAAATAAAACACGTTACAATCACACATAAAATAGGAATGAGGTCATTGGTATCGGTGGTCGTAATTGGCGCAAAACATGAAAGCCATAAATGGTTTAAAAGTTATATGAAGCAGTTAGTAGAAGAACCAACCCGCACTGGGCCCGTTTGGCCCACTCCCTCTCACAGAGAGGAGGCCTATGTCCCAGCGGTGGGAACATTATAGGCAGATTATGCTTATGCTAAACAGACATTCACTTCAGTTGGTAGTGAAATAATCTGTGAAATGGTTCATCTGGGAAAGCACTACTGGCATATCTATTCAAATTAGCCGTGTTCCGATCCAAACAGAATGGACTGGTAAAATAATAATTTGTCTATTTGGTCGGCAATGTGATTGGAAACTCTTTGGTGTCGTAGATAAGAGGCAGGGGGTCCGTTTTTTATTTATTTATGTTCACACAAAACACTTTAGAGAGAAGTGCATAGAAATGAAGATGCCTATTTCTTTAGAAGTTTCTTTCAGTAGACCTGCGACAGGAGAGTAGAATGACACAGTAGACATAGAAACAGTGTGTAAAATAAAATATATATGACAACGTTTTTTTCCAATTTTATCCCAAAATTCGGTTTCCCCAAACTCAAAGCACTTTACAGGAACTTTTGTAACGTCAAGGGGTTCGGTCAGTCAGATAGATGAAGCTAGTTGCCCATTCCAAAGCGTACGAGGTACCTATGTAGGAGAACGGGCAAGAAACTCCCGTTTTTGCAACAATCTGTGCTAATAGCTGAATACAAACCTGCACAACGCTGTTGATGTAACAAGTGTTGCCAAGGTTGTTCAGTCCAGTGAGTGCAGGGCCGCATAAGGGTCGCAGTTCACTTCCCGACTCCTGCAGAGTGTTCCATTCTCCGCTGCGTTGGTTCAGTTCCAACTCCAATTCTATCATTGATTTGTCCGTCTGAAATAAAAAAAAAATAAAAAAAATGTTAGTTTATGTTAATTCAACCACCAAGACCAAAATACAACTCAGTCGCAATCTCAATGGTGAGCTATTCTTCTTCGTTTATACATACATAAACTCACGCCTTCCACCCATGGGGTAGGCAGAGACTACATGACGCCACCTGTGTGATCCTCACATACTTCTCTTGCTTCGTTTACGTTCATACATCTAGTTATACACGCACGATGAGCTTTTGTAACATGAAAATAACTCATGCTAAGGTGACAACATTGGCCAGTCGGCATATGGTAGCGATAGTAATTGCCCAGGGAGCGCCGAACGTATTAGAGTACTGTAAATCTTCTCATTTTTGATACAGTATAAAGTCTGATAATATTGTAACTGATGAATGATGAATTACATTCTAATAGATAAGTATTCTAATAGCTTAGGGGCTCATAGCTAAATAATAACAGCCGCACGGGTCAATCAAAAGTTAAGTTACACTTGCCGCGGTTGGTTCGTGGATGGGTAACCATTATGTTTACATACCAAGACCACTCCGTGTCTCGGAAAGCACGTTAAGCCGCTGGACCCGGCTGGCACTCGTGGATCTTTGACAGTCGTTACGGGTCATCAGAAACCCGAAAGTCTGACAACCAATCTTACCAAGGGACCATTTAAAATAATGGTATTCAGTTGCATCCTGTTACTTTGGAAACCAACCCCAACATAGTTGGGAAAAGGCTAGGCAGATGATAATGAAGTATTTAAATAGAAAATTAAAAAAAAATAGATTTTTTTAAATTAAATTTAAATATTTTTTTGGAATACAAAATGTGCAAGAAAAAGGTTAAGGGAACAATACCTTTTGCAACTGCTGCACATTGATGCCGAAGTGCTTCAGATGGTCAGCGAGGAAAGGGTCTTCCACCATGTCGTCTTCCGCGTAGGAGAACACATCTCCCTTGCCGTCTGCGGTGATGGTGCCCAGCTTCACGGCTAGCGGGAAACCCGTCTGTCGGTAGTGTTCCACCTGTGGGCAACGAATATTATGTTACAAATGATTGGCTTTAATATCATAAATCAAATTGATCATTTTCTAAGAATTCAAAAGCATCACAGCATATTGTTTTTATGGGCAGTGGTGGCCAAGTGGTAATGGCAGCGAGTTACGAGTTGTAAGGTCATTGGTTATTTTACATAGTAAATAAAGACAATACAGATTGTTTTTGATTTTTATACAATACTAGCATCCGCCCGCAACTTCGTTTGCGTAGAATTCGGAATTTCCGCAGTTTAAATCCTATTACCCGTTTTCCCGTAGGAATGAAGCATTTTCTATGTTCATTAGGGATAATGTCGGCTTCTAATGGTAAAACAATTTTTCAAATCGGTCCAGTAGTTCGGAGCCTATTCAATACAAACAGACAATCAATTTTTTCCTCTTTATAATATTAGTGTAGACAGATTTGCGCATGTGCTCTTTGAGTGCACAGGCGTCACCAAAATTAGGTCAGAAACCCTCGGGACACCCAGATCTTACACTGATGTTCTCAACAGGCCAGGAGACGTAATCAACTTCTGAAGATAGGTGGGCTGGTTGGAATAACCACCGACGGCCACCATGACCCACGCACAATGGTCCACTTGAAGGGCTAAGTGCGGAAACCAAACCCTCTCAATCAACAATCCATCAACTCAGCATATGACAGTCCACTGCTGGACATAGGCCTCTTCCAAGCTGCGCCACAACACCCTGTCCTCCGCCTTCCGCATCCAGTCTGTCCCAGCCACCTTCACCAAACCTTGTAACATAGAATAATACAGATCCCTAAAAACTCGCAATAATACTAACAGCATGATCATTTCCACCAGATCCGTCGAAGAACCGGCGTCCACACAGCACGGAGCCGTCGGTCAGGTTGAGCCACAAGTTGTTGGTGAGGTCGCACTTGTCACACCTCCACCCCGACGGCGGGATCTTCACACCGTTGTCCAGCTGCTTCAGGTCTACCGCGTGACTGCAATAGAGGAGCTGGATTAAGCAAATTGTGCGTGAAACAGAGAGACGGACGGGACAGACTAAAAGTGATCCTATAAGGGTTCCGTTTTTTTCCTATTGAAATACCTTAGGAACCCTAATAACGGGTAATATTAAGGTTAGGCAGGCCCACTTAACTACTAATTACTTACTAATCTACACCCACATTTATTGGTATTGAGCCGAGCATTGAGAATGCATCCCAGCCAATCTACGTGGTCTTCACATGATCTGACCAAGATTATGTCCGGACTATAAGAGACTGTGACCTCTGAGTTTGTTTCAGTCTTTCTTCTTAGAGTAATCGGACAGGAAACACCAAACTCATCTAGTTTAAAAAAAATTGTTTGATGTGTAAAAGTGTTTTTTTAAACCAATTTATGGAAATAAATATCATCATCACCATTTAAAATACTGTGTCAAGAATTTATATTAGGGTGACACAATGGACGGTCTTCTCGCTAAAAGCGATCAGTGAAAGACAACCATTGGATTACCTTTAATCCAAAAGGAAAGGAGAGACAATACAGAAAGGATTACCATAATAAGTAAAGAATAGCGACTCACACAGAGACTTCGCGTTTCTCTCCATCCCAGGTGCCTTGCAGGGCTGCTAGCTCGGCGATCTTGAACGGGGACTCAGCGTCGATCACTGCTTGGACGGCCTTGTTCACCTGCATGGAAGACATCATAAGGATTCATAACGGGCTGGTGTACGCAACTCCACGTCCAAGCGCGTATTTTGCGTCCGGGTGGGAAAATCCATCCCCAGCTCCTCAAGGAAGTCCAGCAACGGGGCCCGTTGCTGAATCAGAATACCAGCGCTGCGGTATTTATTTTTTGAATATCGCAGCATTATGCTGAAATAGGAGCCTTTTTGGCCTCGCACTGGTCTTTTTTTCACACAAGTTATAAAATAGTATAATTATGATACATAATGACTTAAGTAGTCTATTAATGCACATCGTTTACCACCTTTGCGTAACGCCATGCTTTTTATGGACTGCTATTTAAGTCACACGTATCGTTTTTATTAAGATTCAGATGAGCTCTAGGGAATCTCGACGTGGGTACTAATGTCAATGAAGGTATAAACAGTAACATAATTTAAAAACTAATAAAACTTACAACTTCAGGTAAGGCAGGGTTAGGCCATGGGTAGGTATGGAAGCCAGGCAGCACCACAATACTAAAGTTGTCTGTGAACGTGAACTTGGCCTTGCCACAGGCGGGATCGAACCCTCCCTCGACGCCGATCGCTAACCGCGTGATCTTCTTTTCTGGACCATCGCCGGTTTGCTCGGGCTCTGGGATCTGGATGAATAATAAGGGGTTGAATTTATAAACGTTAGTTGAAGTTAAGAGACGTTTAAGCGTCAAAAAGGAATGGTTAAATAGTTGCTAATAATTACTTGACTTTAAGCAATGTTTATAAAAAATGTCTTAAGGAAAGCTCTAAGAAACGATGGATGAACGGTGTGAATGATGATATGAGGAAGATCTAAGAAACGATGGATGAACGGTGTGAATGATGATATGGGGAAGATCTAAGAAACGATGGATGAACGGTGTGAATGATGATATGGGGAAGATCTAAGAAACGATGGATGAACTGTATGAATGATGATATGGTTAGAAAGGGGGGTGACTACCGCAATGACGACTAATACACTCAGCGGCACGGAATCTTGTCCAAGCAATTATCTCACAAATACTCATAAAAAACACAAAATATTGAAGTGTTTCCATAATGATTGTTTTTAGGAGGGTAGGACAAAAAAAATGTTTACTCTTAGTTCCAATGGGTCATTCATTATATTTGAGTGCGCTACGGTGCAGCTTTAAATTTTTAGTTGAATCGTGTCTCTTGAGGGGCTAAGTTGCAAGTTTAAATTTGTGTGTTGTATAAGTTTACGTTAGCTTATTGAATTATTGTGGACAATCATGAACAGCTGTCAGTTATTAGTCAGCTGTTAGTTAGTTCATTTGTTTTACTACTAACTTACAGGTTTCTTGTCCCTCTTGATGTGCAGGAATACATTGTTGCCTGTCTTCTGAAAGTACTGCTCGACATAGTTGCGCCCAAAGCCCAGGTAGCTCACCAAGGAAACATAGAGGCCTGTGTCTGACTCCTGAAACAAAACAAAAGGATTCTCATATGAACTGTTATAGTAGAGAAAGTAATATTTTCATGAATTAAAATATAGATTGTTGGTTGGAAAATATGCTTTTCCTGAGAAAACTTCTCTAGAACAGAAGCAAAAAAAAAAATGATTCTCCAAAAACTTGTACATTTTACTGTTCCATTTGTATTGTCTATCCATGTGCGAAATTTCATCCAAATCCGTTCAGCCGATTAAGGGTGAAAGTCTAATAAACATGTAGTAAAAATTCAAATCTTTTCTCTTTATAACATTAGTTTAGGCTAATGAACACAATCACTATTGATAAAAACCAATGTAAATGGAATGGCACATGAATGCAGGTACCTAAGTAGTAAGTATATTTTATATAAAAGTTTTCTTTTATGCTAACAACACAACATTTAAAAAGCGCCCCCATAATTTACATACCTGATAACAGTTATCACTTTCCTGCAAAACAACATGGGGGCAGGTACGAGTAATGTCGCATTCTGCTCACAACACTGGCAAAATTAGTACAGTATTAAGTTGCCAATACATGTTTAAAAAAATGTTCAACTCTGTAGATTTGTACCTAGGAAGCCTCCTAATATTGTGTGGTTTTACATTAAGTCTGTTCAATCTAAGAAGAATAGTGAAAGAAAGCAATGCATCATTTCCCTCTGTACTCCTATCAGAGAATATACTCCTTACATGCATTGGAATCGCCTTTATAAGTCGAGCTGTCTACAAACTAAGTCCGATTAATGTGGAAATGGGTGATATGGAGGAGAGATCAGCTGTTATGATGAAAAATGAAGACATCAGCTGCAACTTTACATCGATTCTTATGAGCTATGGTCCTCTTATTGTGTCCCTGGTGAACAGTTTCATAAGCTTGATTATTGACAACTTCATGCATTACAAAATGATAGCAGATGTGAAGAAAAATGAAGATCAAAGTGCAGTGCGAGAGCTGGGGTACAGTTTGAGAGCAGAAGCCAGAAGCACAATAAATAGCCTGTTCTCATTCTGGAAAAAGTATTTCAGTTTTATATTTGTGGCTATACAGTGGATTTTACCAGTTCTCATAACACTTTCCATGTATTCAATGGATGTAAAGGAAAGAACTATATCTGTGAGTGATGTTCGAAGTTTAAGTGATTCCTGTATGGCTCTCCTGGATGTTAGTAAGAAAAACTGTTCCACAATCATTAATATGAACAACACACTGCAGTTACGTACACATCTTCCAAATTATTTTGAAGTGTATGAGAACTATTCAAATAATACAGGAGAAAAGTTTGACTCTATAGTGAGTAATGTTTACAAGATCATTGCCGATATACAAAATGAAACTCATTATGCTGATGTTAATGTGATGACTGCTCCATTGTTCAGAATGCCAAAATCAGAGAATGATAATTGCATGAAAATATGTTTTTTAGACAACAAGAATCTACTATTGTTCATGTTTGTTATTACTGTTGTGAGTTATTTTGTGCCAATCACTATTTCAACTGTAATATTGACGAAGATACATGTGATGGAACTAAAAAAGCATAATGTAAAGACTTATGTGAGTAGAGAGCTGTTTTACAACATTTTGTTTTGGAGCCCGGTAATGCTTGATACATTTCTATCTCTCACATTGTGTTCATACACTATGAACGGGATGAGGACTTCTATTTTCAACATTATAGCCAATGTGTATCAGGCTGTAAAGAACTTAATGAATACTAAATATTTTAAGGATAATACTGTCAATCCTATTTGAATAGATTTGGACTATTTATAACATGACCGTAAATGGACTATGCCGAATGTGTGTTATTTTAGTAAGGTGGATTATTATTTTTTCGGAATAAATACTGTTAAATTGAGACTAAGTTTCGCTTTTTTTTTTTGTAGATACTACTGTTTTGTCTCACAACATTGAGACAACATGACTCTTTGACTAAATCTCAAGAAGATTGGATAAAAATACGGATTCTAAGGCTAACAAAATAGCAGTAGCTTTTTAAAATAGTTTCATCACTAACAGTAAATAATATATATAATAACAAGACGCGACCCGCCCTAATAAGGTTTGAGGCTTTAGTAAACATGATGAGTACTTAGGAAAAGCTACATGTGTTATAATAATAGTTTGGGTGTCTTGTAGTGTAGTTTTTTCGATATCAGTTTATTATCTCGGTGTCTACTACCCACACAAACAAAAAAACGAATTCTCACTACAAAGCAGACCAGATATTTATCAATGGAGAAAACCCTAAGAATGGTACGAAATGGTTGAAAGTGTCGATTTTTACCATTCAAAGCAGAACCGAGTGGAGTTCATTGCAAATAACATGCGATTTTAATTAGAGAAATAATTTAAAGGTTATAAAATAAAAAGTGCAACTCACCGGATTGTCAAAAGAATACACACACTCATCCTTGTAGATCAGTTGCTGAGAGTTGGGTATTTTTATTTTAGTTATATGAGGTGTTAAAAGATCTAACGACGCCATGTCGTAGTTATTAACTGGTAAAATAAATTTATAAAATGTATATTCTCCTCGAACAAGATCAGCGTCGCACCAAAAATATACTCGATCTATAGTGATGTGCTGCAATGCAGATGCAGAATCATAGAATATATACTGAAGCATTCACGATAACTTAATCGTGTGTCAACAATCGATTAAATGCAAAAGTAGGCGAATATAAGACATCGATTTAGCAAACGTCTTCTTGTAAGAAGATACCTACTGACCTACACATAGATCAATAGCGGCTGTCAAAATCAGGATGTGGTGTACGCGGTATACAGTGACTCGCTGTCTATTTCAAAATCTATAAATAACCAGTTTGTGTTTTAACTGCTACAACTTAGCATTACAATTTACCGCCACCGCGCCAGCTATCGCCACCGATTTGGTCTGAATGATGTTTTTTTCATACATAGTATCACTATTGTAGTCTGTGCTTTATTCCAAGTTCCAGGACGAAAACAATCAAGTCAGTCAACTGTCAGCAAAGTTTTGTTTGCATGACATTGACACAGGAAACCCGGAATTCAGGATTTCTGGTACATAATCTCAGAAACCGTAATTTTCAACTTTATAGTCAAATATCATAAAGGTCAAATTGCTGTGCGTGCGTCATTTATATTTTCCTTATCAACATGAAAACATTCAAAACCACTAGTACTAATTCTATGTAAAAAACATACGAGTAGGTACAAAGTTCACTCCTAAAATCCACTGTTTTATTTCGATTTGAAACAAAATGTCTCTAAAACTGTATTGCGATCTTATGTCACAGCCTTCAAGGGCTCTTTACATATTATTGAAGTCAATAAAATGCGATTTTGAGATGAAACCCGTCAATTTACGTGAAGGTAAGCATGGTCGGATGTCTTAACTTTATATTATTGTCATAATTCTTGTTATAAACAGTTATATCTATACTGACTAGATTCTGCTCGAGATTTCTTGTTCCCACGGCCCACCCCTTCGCATCGCATTTACTCGCTTTTGCTTCGTTTTCACTTAGTTCTTTCCGACTTTTTTTCTTATTGTTCGGCTCCTAGGGGTCGTAGCGTGATGTTAAATAGCCTACAGCCTTCCTCGAGAATTGAGCTATCAAATTTTAAAATCATTTTTCAAATCGGACTGATAGTTCCAGAGTTTAGCATGTTCAAACAAACAAACAAACTCTTCAGCTTTATTATTAGTACTTATATGGATAATTTTAAAAATCTGTGACTACTACTACCTATTCTATTAAAAACGTTTATCTCACATTGACTACAACTGAGCACATACGTATATGTGGACCACGGATGGTCATTGCACTGCCATTGACGGTCATAGCCCTAGGTGGCGATAGATCCATTTATTATTTACTAGCTGTTGCCTGTGTCTGCGGTCCAGGATAAAAAGTAGCCCTCAGCAACGTCATGGGTTATCTATGTGCAAAATTTCATATAAATCCGTACATCTGTTATAGTGTGAAAGCGGAACAAACAAACAAACTTACTTTTGCATTTATAATATTAGTTAGAATTTAATACTAAGCACACAAATGTACCTACAGAGGCGGACTTATTGCCATAGGCATTTTCTACCAGTCAACCTTTGGGTGATGCAGAGACAAACAGTGGTAGGTGCGATCATGGTAATTGAGGAATACACAGTTTTAAATATAAAGATACACATAAACCTATTAAAACTGTAAATATAATATACAACATTACTTTTAGTATATGCAAAACCCGAAATAAGTGCTGTCTCGTATTCGGCTGATGGACGGCTCTTGTGCCTAAAAAGAAAGTGATATTCCCTCCAGCTAAGTTATATTTATATTTTTCAGCTGAACATTATTCTGAGGAGTATACTGCAATAAATAGATTGCAGAAGGTTCCTGTGATAGACCATAATGGATTCATTTTAACTGAAAGGTATGTTAAAGTCCAGAAGATGTACTATTGTTGGTTTATGTAAATTAGCGTGGACAGATTTTGTCATTTTATTTTAATGAATATTAATTCTGTTCAATGTGTACCTACATTGTAATTTTATTGATATTTATAGGCCATCAACGGCAAAATATAGTATACCTATACATTCGATTTGCAACACCAGTTTTTACACCCCCCTATGTTTTACAAATAAAAACTTTGACTTTTGACGTGATAACGTCCTATAAATCGATGAACGCCGGCTGCACGCACGAAAAAGCATGACTCATTGTCACGTTCCGCCTGAGCCGAGCGTGCAAGCGACAGCGCGGAACAAGCGATAGAGAGGCACGATCGGCTTACGGCCGCTTTCTATATTCGACCGAAAATTTAAGATTCTTATCGATTCAATATATCGATCTCTGTTCGGCGTTCGGCTTGTGACGCATCTATATCTATCCCTCTTCCACTCCATCGTTATCACGTAAAATTATCGTGCGTAGACTTTACAGACAACCAATTTTTATATAAGTTTTTACAAAGTACAGTCAGTACATTGATCGGAACAAAATTAGGTACTTTGACAGCAACTTTATTTTGCAGCAGTAAGGGCAGTTTTCGTAGTTCAAGTATTTCTTGTGACAGGCGCTTGTCTGTACCTAAAAATCATAAATTATCAGGAGTAAGAGCCTGAAATATATAAATACTAGCTTTGCCCCGCGGTTCCGCTTGCGTGTAGGTCGGAATTAATCCCACCGGAGTTAAATGTATGTGCTATCTCAGGTCATGGACTAACAGTGCCAAATATCATTGAAATCCGTTCAGCCGTTATGGCGTGAAAAGGTAGCAGACACAGACAGACAAGAGTTACTTTGGCATGTATAATTTTACTATCAATGTACAGACGCCAGCACATCAAGCTACCCAAAACTGTCAGATTTTCCCAATAAACTTTGAACCTTATGCTTTAGCAATAACGTTGAAAATCGATTAAAGAAATCTGACAGATTGTAGTAGCTTGATGTGCTGGCGTCTGTACACACGTAAATATCAATAAATAAAAAAATCGTGTTGTTTTTCCAGTGTAGCCATTCTCAAGTACCTATCCAGAGAGAATATAATACCGGAGAGTTTGTACCCCAAAGAGTCAAAAGCACAAGCTCGAGTGGAAGAATTTCTAGAATGGCAGCACGCTGGACTGAGGTTGCACTGTGCTATGTACTTCAGGGTCAAAGTAAGTAAATATACAGGGTCAAATATAATTTGTTAGCGAAACTCTGCAGACGTGAATCATTTAGTCAAACACACATGCGATGTTGTCGTCAGTCTCGTATTTGGCGTTTGTGTGGGTAAAAGGTCTCCTCCAACCATCTTTCGGGTAGCTTGATGTGCTGGCGTCTGTACCTACCCTTAAAGATTTTTTTTCATTTTTTTTTTTCAAGATTTTATTTTACCACTTTGTCGGCGTGATTAATATGTACATCCATGCCAAGTTATAACTTTCTAGTACTAAGAGTCTGTGAGCTAAGATGCGGATGGACGGATGTATGGACGGCTGAGCTACAATTAAAAATCTCTTTCCACTGTATATCGTCGCTGTGTAGTAAAAAACTCATAAAGAAAAAAAAAATTGCTTTATTTTTATTTATTTGTTGTGTAGTAAAATTCAAATTCATATTCAAATTCAAATCCTTTATTGTTTGTTACATGTCAATAGAGATGTTATAGTTATAGTTGTAGTAACAATGTAACATACCTATAAGGTGTACAATATTTATGATGCTTAGTTGTTTACTTGCGTTAAATAAAAACGTTCTTAAAGTCGATTTACTCATTTTTTACATTAATATAAAATTGTACCTTAATAAATTATTGTAAAATTTAATTTGAATTAGTCAGGTTATACATTATTTAAAGTTATTAAACATTAGTCAATTTATAAATTATTCAAATTATACATTAAAAAATATCATACATGTCATATTTTACTACATACACATAAAAAAAGTCATAATTACATTGCATTCATTAGTCAAGTTATACATTAATAATATTATAAATGTCAAATTATGCATAAAAATAAAGAACAAACGAATCGGCTCTAAGATGCTTCTAATGTTTTCGACGATAACGAATATCTAAAGTCAATGACGGCCATTTCCCAGACTGATTTACCTTCCCCTGTAAAACTATGTTTATTGCTATCACGAGGTTTTCACTGCACGGCGACGATATTCGCTTGGCAGAGCGACAGGGACGTAGACGCACAACCCGTTCTGTGTCTGTATGAGAATAAGTAATCCCCATGAAGCAGTTAAAAAAATACCTTGAGTGTGCCTTGTAATTTCCTGTAACATGTCTCATTGTGTTCCATTACAGTATTTAAATCCTGTGATGTTTGGCAAGCCAACGGATGCAAACACTCTGGCAGGATATGAGAGTCGCATGGAGTCTGCACTCACTGACTTCAACACCAAATGGCTGGGCAGAGGGACAGACTTTATTATTGGCAACACTCCTACGGTTGCCGACTTGATGGCGGCCTGTGAATTGGAACAGCCTCGTAAGTCATTTGTTTTTTACAGTACGATCCCGGCCAAAGCTTCCGTCGGTTATCTTCAGAAAATCGGAAAGTAGACTCCTAGACATATTTTAACAGTAAGTTAAAATATGTCTAGGAGAAGATGGCGGGACAGTCAGGATTGGTCTACACTAGCTCAAGGTAGATAGGAGTGGAAAGGAGAAAGGGAGGCTTTTGTCCTGCACTGGGACATCATCATCAGCCTAGCCTTTTCGCAACTATGTTGGGGCCGGCTTCCAGTCTAACCGGATGCATAATTATGAAAAATAAATATGCGGACACATCATTTTTTGGGTCAATATTTGAAAATGAGAGAAATGCCGAAACAAACTTAGAGGTGCAGCTCTCAAAGACTAAAGATTATATTACTAAGATTTCAATGCAGGGATGCCCTGATTCTGTCACTTATTTATTTACTTATTTACTTTTAGCCTATCTTGTCCCAGTACAGGGAAACGTACCTCGGAAAGCACGTTAAGCCGTTGGTCCCGGCTGCCATTCGTGGACAGTCGTTACGGGTCGTCAGTAGCCCGAAAGTCTGACAACCAGTTTTACCAAGTATCCTATTACCCAGTAACGGGGTTGTAGAGGTCAGATAGGCAGTCTCTCCATGTAAAATACTGGTATTCAGCTGCATCTGGTTAGACTAGAAGCCGACCCAAACATAGTTGGGAAAAGACTAGGCAGATGATGATGACTGACTCTTTGATGTAGTGGTCGCAAGTGCTATGGTTGAGCATGAACTCCTGGGTTCGATTCCTAGGTTGGGGGCCAAGTGTTATTGGGTTTTTCAGTCAGCGATTTCTCATTAGCATGCCGGAGCCTGGATTTGTGCCTGGTTGAGGGCAATGGACTAGCCCCCTATTGCATGAGACTTAAAGATACCTGATGAAATGTGGGTGTGCTATAGGTACACTTCTGCCCAAACCTTCGGGGATTACAAGCGTGTTGATATCTTATGTAATTTGATAATTCTTTGTTTTTCCTTCCAGGAATGAGTGGTTATGATCCAAGCGAGAATTTTAAAAACATTGAGGTATGGCTGAAGAAAGTTCGGCAACACTTCAACCCGTACTACGACGAGGGGCACGTCATAGTAAATAAAATAATAAAGAAAAACTCGAAAGTAGCTTCTAAGATGTAAGGCGGTGTAAGATGGTGACAAATGAATGATTGTGTTGTCAAGTTTACAATAGTTATACAATATACCTAGCATTTATATTATATGTATAAAACGTTTTTTATAGATTACATTATTTTTTTATTGTACCCACAGCAAGGTAATTTTATTAGAAAATTAGATAATGGTGCCGATTTTGTTGTTCACAAAGTAAACTAAATTTAAGTTCAGTGCATTATTTTCTTTCTATTTCATTAAGAAAAGGATGGAAGATAAATATTAGTTTAGTCCTGTCAAATTAAGACACTCCATAGACAAGTTTAGACGTGATTAAAAAATTGGCTTCTAAAAATACGTCAATTTACGTCAGGCGCTGACTAATTTGATAGTAAAAAACTAAAATTTATCTGCTGTCCTTTTCTAAATGAGGTATAAAGAAAAAGATGCACTGAACTTAAATTTAGTTTAGTTTGTGAACAACAGAATCGGCACCATTTATTTAACTGATGGGTAATATATTTTAAAACACTGTGTGACCTAAACCCGCACTTAAGTCACGCTTTTCTGTGACTTAAATAGTCCATTTTTACACAGAAAAGCGTGACTTAAGTGCGGGTTTAGGTCACACGAGCTATGAAATAGTATACGATACGTGTGGCTTAAGTAGTATTTATGTACGGCGTTTAGCAACCTCGCAGCACTCGGGCGCTAATTTCACGCCGTGCAATAAAGGACTACCCTTTATTGCACGGCCTGAAATTAGCGCCCGAGCGTTCAGTCACACGTATCGTAATGTACTATATTAATAACGGTAGGGCACAAAGTGCATTTCCAATAATTTAAGGTGACAGTTGGCATTACAGTGGTTTTTTTATAATGGCGTGAAGGTATTTTGAGATTATTGTTGTGCAATAAAATTACAACATTATAAAACATTGTTTTTTTTTTCTTCATTTCCTTCCAACTGTAGCAGCAGGCTAATTGCGTAACACACTATCAGTAGCAATGGGTTTCATTTTGCCAGTCAAAAACATTCATTTCGTTATTTACGTTGTTGAGCAGACACATTTTTCGAACATATGGAGCAATGGATTAGCAATATGCTTCAAAATGATTCAAATTGAGAGTAATAGTGTGTTACGCAATTAGGGTGCTGGTCTATGACTGTTTCGAATTTAGTGATCGCTTGCGCGACTGTTGAGGTTGAGGTTTTGGGTTCGATCGACGAAATTTTTTTTTAATTAAAAAAAAAAAATTATAATTCACAAAACTGATGTTCAATCGTAAAAGCATTAAAAACAGTTACAACACAATATTTGTGATTGACATCTACTAGATGTGAATCTAGCATACATAATTTAAGTAAAACAATTAGAAAATATTTAAAAAAAAAAACAAACAAAAATTAAACAAGACTTACAATATGTGACCTTTTTCATAAATAATGAAAAAGTTTTGGGAAAGAACAGTTAAATATAAAAATAATTAACAACTTATACAAGTAAGACTCGTAAGTTTAGTCCTAACTGAGGCTACAGAACCAGCAAAGATATCTATTTCACCCACCACGAATGGAGTTAGCAAGATAAAGCATGCGGCAAATTGGTGAAAAACTACCCATATTAGTTCGACTATGAGGCAGGGCAAAAGTCCTTCGATTTAGTAAACGCCTACTTCTACGTGGGATACTAAATTTTACTTTTTCTAACAGTTCAGGAGAACCTATCATACCATTTATTAGTTTAAATAAAAACATGAAATCTAAAGATTTCCTACGTGCGCTTAAAGATTTCATCACTACATAGTATAAAACAAAGTCGCTTCCCTGTCTGTCTGTCCCTATATATGCTTAGATCTTTAAAACTCCGCAACGGATTTTGATGCGGTTTTTTTAATAGATAGAGTGATTCAAGAGGACGGTTTATATCTATAATACATGCATAATATAGTAGAGAAACATTGATAATTTTAGAGGTTTCTAATGTGATGTCGTAAATAAACACATTTTTTTGCGCTTACATTGTAAACGCTGGCTGAACCCTTCGAGATAGATCAAAATAATGTAGTACGGTATTGTACACCTTAAAAAGGTCTACAAAAAAGTCCGCGATGGTATATGTCTATCTCTTAGGGATAACCCACAATAACCATATTTTATCCTTAACTTTTTACGAGAAATAATGACTTATTTAAGAAGCAATTTTAGGCAATACAGCATTAATCCTTATCCAATTAAGTACCTTAAAAACATTGCGCATTTCATATAAATCATTATGGCCCTTTACAGCATGTAATTTAAACGAATATTTTCGAAGATATTACAGATTTAAAATGCAGGTACATAGAGTCTGCGGCGGTAGCGGCCGGGAGCTTGCTTGCTGTACCTACTGTAAATAGCGCGTCGAAGGCCGGGCTGCGCCCTATAGCACTATGATTAGCAGCGATCGCACGCGTTTATCGGAGCTCTCTAGCGAGGAAAATAACAATTATTAGTACTGTATTTTTAATTTTATATTACATATTTAGTATCAGCATTGCACCCGGGCGAAGCCGGGGCGGGTCGCTAGTATATTATAATAATCCAGCCTAGAGATATACGAGTTCAGACTACGACATTTGTTATCCGAGTAACATAGGTGATATAAAAACCTTTTTTGAACGCGCTCTATCCGATCAGAGTGCACCTGATAAAACGGGTTCCATACCGTGCTACAATACTCCAAAATACATCGAATAACGCTGTTGTAAATGGCAATACTTAAAGTTGGTTCTTTAAAAATCTTCATTTCCCTGACGATGAAACCTGACAGTTTAGATGCCCGACTAATCATTTGGTCGTAATGACTCCTAAAACTTAAACTACTATCTACTAAAACACCAAGTTCCCTTATAGTATCAACTTCTTGGAGCGGGCTGTTATTAATTGAGTAATAGTATTGACATGTATTCCTTTTTCTGCTAAACTTAATTAAGTAACATTTGTTTTCATTTAATGACATTTTATTTTGTATGCACCAATTGTGTACGTTATTTAAATCTAACTGAAGCTGAATAATGTCGGATTCGTCATATATAATTCTATATATTTTTAAATCATCAGCAAATAGTTTATATACTGAATCAATTTTATAGCCCAAATCATTTATAAAAATTAAGAAAAATAGAGGCCCCAAGTGTGACCCCTGTGGCACCCCTGATGGTATGTAACATTGTTTGGACTTAAAACCCTTGAGATACCTACACCAGTTGCGAGCGATTTTTTAAGTACGATTCGCACCAACGAAGCAACGACCCATGAATACCCATACTTTCTAATTTTGCAATTAGTAAGTCGTGATCCACCAAATCGAAGGCCTTTTTTTTTTAGGGTTGGACAGAGTTGATGGGTTTTGTTCCTTTATGAGAATACTTTTCCGAGGCTCCGACGTTTAGAAATGTGGGCCAATCCCGGCGGGTGGAGCGAGTCCCGCATATCTCTCTTAGAATCCTCCCTTCAGCTTACAAAAAACAGTTTAGTATTTCTGTGAGTAAAGCGCTTCGCGAGATAAAATTACTGTACAAAGCCGAACACTTGCTAGCCGAGAAGCGATACTGTACCAAATGTACGGGCGATTATCATTCATTCATCTCCGTATCTCCGATTGACCCTATCGATTGGTGCCATAAAAGTACAGGATGCTATTGTTGTATTTTCAAAAATATTTAAATGCAGTTTTGTTTCTTTTTAAAAATGAAGGAATGTTTCCTTTGAATAAAATTTTCTGTCTTCAGTATTTAGAGTAGGTACTTTCCCTCCAGGTACACTTCGAAAATTCCACCCGGTATACGTAACTTATACCTACTTTTAGGTAGGTGCCAATCTTGAACCTACACTGCGTCAATGTTCCTTGTTGTTACGGAAGTGTTTGCAAGAACAACTTACCGGCTAGTAAAATTAGTGTCGTCGTCGAAATTGCCCCACGTGCACGCTTCGCCTGTCAGAATATTGTTCTCCATTGGATAGCCGATTTCTTTCTTTAATTGAGGATTACACGAGGATCATAATTGTAGAATTTTAACCAGTCTCCACCGGCACCGGTATTGTCCAAGTACATACCATGTCGAAGAGTAAATGACTTTAAAACCCATTTGCAGGAGCTGTTAACCAATAGTTAAAATAAAATCTGAAATAGATCACGAACATGATACTCGTATACAAATCAAATTAAAAAGTTTATTTGTGTGCACAGGTTATTACGAAATTATATATTTTTTTAAATCAGTCGAATTGATAACCTCCTCCTTTTTGAAGTCGGTTAAAAACAAACGACGTGTGCCTAAAACCAGGGCCAGACTCACGAACAAGCCTTTCTGCAGAGATGAGTTTTTAGAGGGTCGGTTGGCAACGCCGTTGGGCCTGTCGGCTACCTACACGGTTGGTGGCAAGCTCCCGACTTCAGTGTGATTTGAGATTGCGGACCGGAACCACACGGCTGTCTCCCACTTCTAAATTTCAAAAAGTTGGCCTTTCATTACCTCTTTTGTGTGCTATTGACAAAAAAAAACACTTTTTCACCTTTGCGTCCCATTCCCATGCCTTTTTCTTCTGCAATGCTTTTTTTTTTGAGGACAAATCCCAAAGACAGGTGGTATAAGGTCTATTTATTCATACACGAAATACCGAAGGGGTCATACTCATCATTATGAACAACTTTTACTATAGGAGGTCTATTTATTCATACACGAAATACCCAAGGGGTCATACTCATCATTATGAACAACTTTTACTATAGGAAAAAACGTAAAATCACAAAAAAAAATCTGCTGTTCCATACATTTTGACGAGTTATGCGAACTTAAATGTAGGGAATAGCTGATTTTTTTTTCGCGATTTCAGGTTTGGTCCCATAGTAAAAATTGTTCGTAATGATGATACAACTCATAGATACTATAATCGCTAGAGGAACTAACTGTCTCTTCCGTCTCTTCGCGTTGGTTGGAAACAAGCGTCTACATAGTCGATGTGACGACAACGCACGGCGATCACCGACCGCGGTCGGCAACGATATGTCAGCTAGTACACACCAGTATATCTACCAACAAAAACATTGAAACTATAAGCAGAAATAAAAAAATAAGAACAAAAACGTAAACAGAAGTAGGTAGTTCTTCTAAATCACGCAACAGATTTTGATGACGATTTCACCATCATTTAAAGAATTTATTCTGGAAAGTTTGTGTTATAATAATACATTAATATTAATCTTAACGCGGCTGTCATTACTTTAGTCACGAGACCAGCTTTGGCGATGTATGTTTGTCTGGGCTGTTAAGTATTACGTGACGGTTTGCCTAAATGGGTTGGCCTACCCGCAGAAGAAGGTCTGGGTATGCGAGCTTCTGCACTTGATTTGGTTGTGTAAAAAAAAAAAGTACAAACGTCAAAAAAGAAGGATTCCAAATGCGATGGAATCCTTCTTTTTTGACGTTTGTACTTACAACATAAGAGAGATACTGAAACTGGGGCAACAAGCAATTGTCTTCGTTTAAACTTACATTTCTCATCCATATCCAAGTGCGACCTGCCAGTTATGACTTACGGCGCCGAACCATGGATATTCACGGTACGGCTGGTACATAAATTCAAGGTCGCTTAGCAAGCTGTGGAACGGGCTATGCTTGGAGTCTCTCTGAGGGATAGAATCCGCAACGAGGTGATCTGACTGAGAATCAAAGTTGTCTACAGAGCTCACAGAATGAGCAAGCTGAAGTGGCAATGGGCCGGCCATATTAGCCGTAGAACCGATGACCGTTCGGGTATACGTGGTCTTGACTGGAGATCGCGAATCGGCAAACGTAAGGTAGGACGCTGTCAGGCTAGGTGGAGCGGCGGACTTCGCAGGATAGCTGGTAGCAGCTACATGAGAGTTGCCGAAAATTTAGTTGAATGACGTGCAATAGGAAAGGCCTATGTCCTATGTGTGATACCGATGTTGCCTACTACTACCAGGGAACGTTACAGGAACTGCAAACGACGGCCTAATCTCAGGTCCTCACTGAATTGACGCTAAATCGACCTCTCCAGGACGTTCTGTTGAGTATCAGACATTAAAATGACGTCAGTGTGACGTACTTATTCGAAGAATAAACTACGGACCCTAAAATGACCTTGCTATCTGGGACTAGGATCATCATCATAATCAGTCTAGATCCCTATCTATGAGTCCACTGCTGAATTCTAGAATATTCTAATTTCTATAGTTAGCCTCCCTCTCAAAGCTGTTGTTCTTATCAAACTGACTTAGGTATTAGCTAAACTTAATTACAGATTATTCGAGTAAAATTATTTTTGTGGCGTTTCAACTCATGTTTAGCATTACCTATAACAACTCTGCCTATATACTGTATTGAATCTCTGTTTTATTTTATTTGTTGGGGACAAAAAACAGTTACATGCCAAGCTTACCTAGAGATTCTTAAATTAGCACTGTTGTAGGCAAACGTTATGATTGATATATGGAGGCATAGTTAATAAATAAAAATTTCGCCGTCGGCACGCGGTTGTCTCTGGCCGTCGCGTCGGCGGTAGCGTCCGTCGCGTCGCGTTCGGCAAGGTTTCAGAATGAACGCAGGTAAAACTATTGTCTACGCGTATTCAATGAAATTTTATAGACACAACAACGGTTAGTCACTATCACCCTTATTAATAAACGTACGTAGATTTTAGTTAAAAAAAAAAAAATATTATCTTGCAAAATAAGTCATTTGTATCGATTTTGACAAAAATGGGTTACGCGCTTATGGTAATTACTCGTATTAAATCATTTTACTGCTGCCCTTATTCCAATTTATTTGGGGTCGACGCACCATCTCTTTTTTGTCCATATTTCTCTATTAGTCGTCATCTCGGTAGCACCTTTGTAGCCCTATCATTTTTCACACTCTCCATCCATCGGTGTTTGGTCTTAAAAACTTTCCTCACGAGTTCTCCGTCACCGGTGCCACTTTCACACTCACAGACTTCCTCCTATCTCTACAGGATGCCAGGGACAATGACGCAAAACCTCGTACCATGGATTCAGTACAATGATTCTGAATCCCCCTGGGTTCAAATTCTTCGTCGGTTATTTAAAAACGCTGGGAGGTCCTAGACCCCTCATGATTCTAGAATCATGATTATAGTTTGCGCGTCCCTGCCTGTATACTCATTTCCATATTCTATCCTTTAAATGATAAATGACGAAGTAATAATCTACATCTTAAAACGACTGACAGGCATCGCACAACCTAAACCGCTGGGCCCAGAAGCTTGAAATGTTCCGCAAGAGTTCCTTATTTAGCGAGGATGAGTACTGAGAAAGGATTATTGAAAATGCATCCCCTAAACGTATTTAATAGCGGAAGAAAGTTTGTATAGAAGTTCATGATTTATGCCCTCGGCGCTCAGCTTGTATATAGATAAATTCGAATTAAGTTAGGTACATAATAAGAATATAAAGATGATGTAAAAAACCAATTATATTATGCGTCCATCTACTTATCTAGATACATATATCTACATAGGTTATATACTGAGAAAGGGGCGCAACTCTGCAGTGCAAATACAACTACATTAAATTAAAAAGCGTTGCTGCCCGTATTCAAAACCTTATGTGCATCACCTTTAGGTACATAATGTGTACATTTTTATCGTAGACAAAGGGTAGGATGCAGCGCGCGCAGGGCTCGCTTATTGGTTGAGAAAATTAGGGGGCAGTGTCTGCCATCCCCTGTCGTATGCCTCTGGCTGTATAAAAGGCTCCCAGGTCTCCAGCTCCATCAGTCTTCGACGAGCCACGACTTCGAATACTTTGTCAAATCGTGACACTGAATTGCTCCGGAAGTCCGGAATCGCGAAGCTTAATTCTATCTTTATCGTAAATTGCCTTGTAGGTACTTTGCGTTATTTTATTTAGCAAGTTTAAAAAGTCTATTGTCATGTGTTTTATTTAAGTTAGTGGTCCCTGATTGATTGTGAGTTATGAAAATAACAAAATATCTCCTTTTATTGTACCAAAAACACGTCACAGAAAAAAATAATAATCGTAGAATCGAACGAGATTTTGAGGGGCACAATTGGCTAATTACAAAATACGAAAATCTAAAAAAACGTGAGAAAAATCCGCAGTCCGCTTTATATGAAAAAAATAACGAAAAACAATTAAATCGTAGAATTAGGCGAGGTTTAAAGAATAATAATTGGCAAACTCAAAGTTATAAAAAGCGTGACAAGTTGGAGATAAAGCCGCAGGGCAGCAAGGACATCGCAAAAGAAAAGTAAGTAATACTACTGAAACATATTTGGTCCACATGGATAGTAGCTGGTGCTAGCGCAGCGGTTGAGCGAACGAGTCCTGCGCTACGGGTTCGATTCCCGCACGAAACTGAAATTGAATTTTGTCTGGCCATAAGTTGCTCACCAAAATACACAGTGCAAGGATTAAATATATTTCTGTATTGTTTCAGGCAAAAAAATATAAACAAAAATTCTAAAAATAACGAAGTATCTGTCGGCTTATCAATGCCAATTTTAAATTAGATAAGTACTTAGTACTTAGTAGAGTTCGTTAATAAAACCTCGCCCGGGGAAGTACCGCAATAACTGCTTCATTGTATAGTTCGATATTGAGACAGACTCGTGATAGCACAAGTTGGAACCTTAGTGGTTTTTGGTTGCTATATACGGGGTGTCCGAAAAGTCATGGATTACCTTTTACCTGCTGATGGGCCACATTGAGATCTACCAATAAATTTTTTTTTTCACCAGGGCCGATGAAAAATAAGGTAAAATTTATTTTGGTGAAAATTTTAAGTTTGAACCTAAATTTTAGGTATTTAAAAGATGATATCTGTAATCTTCTTGTCTATAGTAGGATGATTCAAGATGAAAATAAAAGAAACTTTACTCGAAAAAGTTTTCATTCGTAGAAATGGAATGGAAAAAACTGATCAAATGTTGTGATTTTCCAAAATTTCATTAAACATCAAAAAACCCGGAAACCATAAGACTTTTACCATGGTCATTTTCTTTTTATTGGTAGATCCCAATGTGGCCCATCAGCAGGTAAAAGGTAATCCATGACTTTACGGACACCCAGTGTAAATAATAAAATAAAAAAAAAAAGACTGCCTACTTTGGTCGTCAATGTTGAGACATCCCAATCAGCCCATGATGTTCCCACTGCTGGGAAATAGGCCACCTCTCTGTGAGAAGGAGCGTGCCATAATCCACCACCTAGTGCGGGTTGGTGGATGTCACATGTCTTCGAATCTTTGGTTCTAGGACATGCCGGTTTCCTCAAAATTGTTTACTTCACCGTTTTGAGAGCAGTGGTCTTGAAATTAAATATGCAAAGGGAAGTCTCTGCCTGGGTTCGATACCACTGGGACACCATTGCCTCCTTGAGATATCACATTGAGGGAAACTAAACGAAACACAAAATAAGTGTTACTGTTTTGTTATAACATCTAGTGTAAACCTTTGTTTCTGGGATGGCGACGCACCGCGGGGACAATTCTCGTATTTTTAAGACCGTTCGCATTCTAATTTCAGTCTCAATTTGTCAAACGCGGAATGTACGTATATGTCAATAATTCAGAACGTTCAGACTTGCCTAATTTTTTTTTTATTTCTGTCTTTTGTAACGGTTAAAAAATGGCCAATTTTCTTGCATTCTGTATTTTGTTTAATTTTTAAATCAGTGAATTCAGACCAAGTGTCTCAAAAAGTTAAGGACACTCTTTGGCAATTCAAAAGTGCCAGTAAATAGTTTAATTGAAATAAATGCTTTGTGTTTGAGTTTGAGTTGGTCTGTCTCTCTAAATATGCCTGATCTGATTAATTGTAAGGTGTAGACCGTTTTTCTGTAGCTACTACGGTTAAGGTACAGTCGCGGTCTGAAAATGCTTACCACATTTAGGTTTATAATTACATGCACACATCTGTCATAAAAAAAAAATAAACGATAAATTGATCGATCGACGACAGCAAAGTAAAAATGCACTTTTCCGAAATTCACTTTGAATCAATCTGAATTATAAGTCTTTGTTTTATCGAACGATTTGTTTCTGTTCAATTCTAATTTTTTTTACTCAATTTAAGTCACGTATATAAAAACTAAACATATTTTTCATAAAGTGACGAAGCAGACACGGACATATAGTATCATTAGTCCGTCTATACTTCGGACAACCGGAGCGTTCACCTGTTGAAAATAAATATATCAGTCACATAACGTAACATTTAACATCGTTTTTTTATACTTACGTTATTTAGTGCAAAAACAATAATTCCGTCATTACAAGTAATAGTGAATCGTGGAAAATGATTACATAGCTTTATTTATTATTATAATTATTGTTTTAATATTTAAAATTTAATAAGCAATTTAGTAGGAATTCCCGCGTAGAAGTGGATTTATGGCAGTTGACTCATTTCATTGGTTTTTTTTTTACGAAGTATATAAAGACATCCGGGTACCCTATTTTGGAAAAAAGTATATATTACAGTAATTTGGCCTTATCCATTTCCTTTGTAAGGCCCTAAATACTAAATGTTGTAAAATAGAGTAAGATAGCTTTGTTGTTCATCTTTTAACTATCCCACTTTTGCGTTCAAAATACTCTCCTTTAAAATCATAGAAAAGAAAAAAAAAAGAAAATACGTTTATTTGCGGAAATGGCACAGAGAAAGAACACAAACACAAAAAAATAACATGTTGGGGGAAAATATACGTCACTTCCACGCAAAACGGCCATCGCTCAGCATAATGCTGCAACCCTATGCGAGACAGAGCCCCAGCACTGGTATTCAGCAACAGTGTAGTACACGAAGATACCTAAATAACACAAAAAAAAAAAACACTATACCTAAATCATGATTCATGATTTTGATCGCGACTGTACCTACCCTTACTGCCCCGTCTGAAAAACCCACCGGTATAGTTGACATTTACCTACATTTTGGACAAGTCTTTGATATCGATTGTCACTGAGATGAGATTACATCTTAAATTCGAACGTTTTTTTAAGTACGAGAATTAGTCTTCAGGATTGATTCCACTAATTTACCACTTGTCTATCGATTGTGTGTTTTTGAGAGATGTGTCATGTAAATTCTCTCTAAAAGACAAATTGGAATGTACGAAAATTAATAGAATCAGGGTCCTGGAATGACCAACTACCGGAAAATTTTACCTACTACTATCTGCTAAAGAAATCAAACTTATGCGGTGTTCCAATTCTAAATTAAAAAAAAAAAAAAAAAAACTTATTTGCCTCTCAAAACTGCTCTCCATATCCATTTGAGCAAAATGGCTGTGACAGACGGACAGACAGACACACGAGTGGTCCTATAAGGGTTCCGTTTTTCATTCGGACGTACGACTAAAAAACATTATAGTAAATAACGTGCTTATTAAATATACCGGCTGACATTTTTACCGTCTGGACAAAAACTGGCCCTGTTGGGTTTTGAGAACCAACAGCGTGCATACTGTTTTAATCCATACAAAGATTTGTTCAATTTGCATACTAAATTATTTGCATTTGGCATTCCTTCAGGAGTTTTCATGAATATCTCTTCTTTTAGTTTTCCATTTAAAAATGCAGTTTTTACGTCCATGTGGTGGACTAATAAATTAAACTGATTTGCAAAAGCTAATAAGAATCTGGCGCACGGAGTAAAAAAGAAAAAGACAAAAACTTTTTTTTCAAAATTTAAAATGTAATTAACCTATCAATAAATACTATCACTTATTTGAAGTAAACTTCTCACACTAAAACAAAAAAAAAACGAATAAATGGAAAATTATATAAAAAATCAACTTATAGGCTAGTCGCGTACTACGCGTGGAAATGATCAAAGACTCGTAGCAATATTCAATACCACGATTGAAGCAATCGGCCGGCTGCAATGACAGGATTGAATTAAAAAAAAAGTTTTTAATATTTTTTTGTGAAAAAGAGATTTTTGTGCCATAGGCTTCTACTCCGTTCACCTTTTATACTCCGTTTACTCCGAGACGGTAAAAAAAGTCAGCCAATATAGCAGAAAAGTAGAAAATAAAAAAGTTCGGCTTTAAATAGTAGCATAAGAAGCATCCCATCAGTTGACTGACCTCAAGAATTAATTCGTTTCCAAGCACTATTTTTTTGCTATACACGAAGAAGTATACTGGACAAGTGTCTATAGCACCAACACACCCGTAACAAGTCTTAGAAACACATCGCTAGCGCCAGAATGAGCCGCCACATCGAAATGGCCGAGGCAAGGAAAATGCTAGATTATTTAAGATCCATCGGCATCACAAATCTGGAGCAGTTAAAAAATGCCTATAGGCAGTGTCCAAATAAAACAGTTGATGAAGAGGTGGCATTTGTCAAGAAACGTAAACTAGACTCTGCATATGCTATAAGCCAGGAAAATCTAGACATGCTTGTAGAGGCAAGCATTAGAAATAAAGAAATGCTGTTGAGCAATTTATCTAAAAATAGTATCGGAACTTCCAATCCTCAGGCAGTTGCTCAACAAAGTGGCAACAATGACGTTCCTGGCCGCAGTGGCCAGGAACGTCAATGTGCGAATGCAGGCTGCTCGAGAAATCACGTAAATTCGCTGCCCAAGAGGTACGTATACGTTATTATCTTTTTGCCCTACACAGATGTGATATATAATTTTTAGTATAAATATATAGGAATGCCATATGAAGTGGCGTAAACTATGCTGCCATTTAATGATCTGGATTTAAAAATCATTCAAAAATAAATCAGGATGAGGCAGAAAATGAACAAATAATAAATAATTCCCAATTTATACTTTCTGAAAGTGGAGAAATTAAAAGCGTGATACATGAAGCGTGGTCAAATACAGCATGTCGATTATGTAAAAATCTCAACGTGACATCTTGCGTGGAGTGAGCTGTCAGTGTCATCCCACTGATGCTAGGGATTGACCAAGCAAACATTTACAATCATAATCGAGATTTTAGTAATATTTTTTATGCTAACTCTATTGATCATTTTATATAATTTCAAAGCTAGTATTTTAGTTGCCAAAACATCGCTATATAAGGACTAGTCAAGGAAAAAAGGAAGAAAAAACCTCAATGAGATTCTGACTAAGTTTGTTTTGCTATTTTATTTTAAAACCCCACAAAATAGTAATGTTTTGGCAACTAAAATACTAGCTTTGAAATTATATAAAATTATTAATAGAATTAGCATAAAAAAAAAACATTATTGAAATCTCGATTATGACTGTAAATGTATGCTTGGTCAATCCCTAGTATCAGGTGGGATGACACTGACAGCTCACTCAACGCTCACTTCACCTAAGTTTTCACGGTGAGATGGTTACAGAATCGCACTGCTGATTATTCTTTTTTTTAAAGACGGATTCAAAGCAGAACTCAATAATATATTTTAAGTGTCCCGCCTTCTACTCTACTAGGTTGACCATGATTCCATGCTACCTCAAACTTCCGGCATAAAAACTCGGGGTTTGAAGTTGGATGAAACAAAATCTAATATGTTTTCAGGTACTGACATAATCACACCCGTCAAAACTCTTTTCAACAAGAAATACGGTGCCAACTGCAGCGGGAAAGGTAGGTACCGCCAAGCTTACGAAGGCACAGACGAACAACATAATTACCATGTCCATACTCAAAACAGATACGAAGGGGTCGGAAATAATATCACTGGCTACAATAATAGAAGTGGCCACACGATGGCCACGTGACCATGTGATGGAGGTGGTGATGTTGGTGGTGGTGGTGGTATCAATTCAACTGGCTAAACGATTCCGGTCAAGTAGCCTTTTTTTTTTTTTTTTTTTTTTTTTTTTTTTTTTTTTTTTTTTTTTTTTTTTTTTTTTTTTTTTTTTTTTTTGGGTGTGGTTCTTCTCCCGCTCTGGGCGAAGCGGGAGGGTGTGTCAGACTTTTACTGACTAAAACCCACCCGTGTTCCTTCAGTTGCTTGTGCCAAGGGCCACGGTACCTCTTTCGAACAACCCGCGACCCTGGCAAGCATCGGCCCTAGCGGACCCCGTCAGTTACTGCTGACATCTCTTTGAGGCGCGCGTGGAACACAACGCGCCGTCGACCCGGGCCTGGTCCTTACCGGACGGCGAACTGCCCATTGCTCACCGTCCGCAAGCCCGCGCCTACGGTGGCCGGGAGTCAGCTCTTGACTCTCGACGCCCAGGGCGTCTCCTGTGGCGACTAGGGGCGTGAGGGCGCAAAGATTGCCTCTCCCTCACGCGTTCCGCCTCCTCCTTCGCAAGCATTACTGCTTCGCAGAAGGAGGTGACGGCTTCCCATGCACTCTCGCTCCGTACCATGGCCTGGACCAGGGCCGGACGCGAGAGATCGCCGCCACCTATCGCCGCCGTGAGGACGCGGCGGTGCTCCGCCCAAGCCGGGCAGACCTCCACCGTGTGCTCCACCGTGTCCTCCGGGCGATCCACACAATGGTGACACCCGGGCGTTTCCTCCCGCCTTATACGGAACAAGAACCTCCCGAAGGAGCCGTGTCCGGTGAGGACTTGCGTCAGGCGGAAGGCGGTCACGCAGCCTTTGGTATTAATAATATACAGGTTGAAATTGAAAACATGCGACAAATCGAAATGAGAGATTGTACTCATCATTATGAACAACTTTTACTATGAGATAAAACCTGAAATCGCGAAAAAAATCAGCTGTTCCCTACATTTTGACGAGTTATGCGAACATAAATGTAGGGAACAGCTGATTTTTTTTTTTCGCGATTTCAGGTTTGTTCCCATAGTAAAAGTTGTCTCTGTCTGTTGTGACTGTTCATAACGTTGTATCGCAACAAAAGTGGCCATCAGCTACATCGATGGCCCACACAGGACACAGCGGCTATAACAATTATGCTCTATTTCACTTGGCTCCTCAAACATACCAACAACCAGGCACTCAGTATATGATGGGAAGAAAGCCAGAATATTAGGTGTATAACTTCATTTTTACTGATTTTTTCTTAGAGCTTAAAACTATATTATTTTAAAATAAAAATATTTCCGCGGTCTTATGTGCTTTTGTAAGGATCGGAACCAAGATTATAGAATACCAAACGACGAGTCTATGCAAGTTACATAACCTCTCAGAATAGTAAAAGTTACGGTGGAAACTGATACAGCACACAGGTCAATACTATATACCTGTGATTCTGATTACGCAACCTCTAACTTCCAAATCGCTGTTTCCTGAACTTGTTACAGCAGCTGTAATTTAGCTCAATTTGCGGTATAAAAGCTCTGTTATAGATCAAAGATATCGTCAGACAATCTTATAAGAAGTTGTTTTGTAAAACCACTTTCACCATAAAAATATAGAACATAATATTAGCTGCTTACCGATGAGGTACGTATAAATCGGTACCCTTCTGCCCACACCATCGGGGATACAGACTTGTGATATAAAAAGTCAAAACAAGGCGGAAAACCTGTTTCTTTTTAGATTGGACAAAAAATAAAACTTGAAATGTTTTCAGGTCCCACAATCAACTCATGAATCCGACGACGCAACATCTACCTTCCACAACACCCTTTCCTGAAGTGGCTGTGACCACTTCAGGAAAGAGTGTTGTGGAAGGTAGATGTTACAACATTGCCAAGAACAGCTCAAAGCACGGTGAATGCAGCCTGATGGGATACAGAACATAACAGCTCCCTACCAATGCCGTACGTATACATCTTTACCATTCTGCCCATACCATAGTGGCTACAGAGCTGTGATATCATTTTACGAGTACTTATATATTGTCAGTACATTAAGCCGTTGTTGCATGATTAATGTAATGACAAACAAACGAATGACTCAGAGGCAGGCCTAATATTAATCATTTTTATTTTATTGTATAATTTTAATTTAATTTATATTACATATTTAATTGATTATTATTTTATATTTGTTTTGATTGAACATTTTAATTTAATTGATATTATTTAGATGATCATCATTTTATATTTATTTTGATTGAATTTTTTATTTATTTTTTCAAATATACGATATAATCAATATCATTTATTTTAATCCATTCAAGATCATATCTTGAATGGATTGAAATAAATGATTTTGAATTTGAATTTGACTTTGTGAAAAAACAATCATAATAGGTTCAATATTTTTTTTAGAAAATCGCGGACCATACAAATATACACAAAATATAAGTATGCGTCGAATAGATGACCTTATTTTTTTGAAGTTGGACACAACATAAAACTTGACATGTTTTTAGGTACCCACAATTTACCCATGGAACTGCAGTCGCCATACATCAGCCTGCTCAATTTTCTACTCAAGCTCCTCAAGAATGAAGAAGAATCTGCACGTTGGCCTCGGAGGTATTTATAATAAAGACAAGTTATGTGCTTCATAGGATTTTCTATCGGCAAAAATAACGAACTTCTATACAAACTTTCATCCCGTGCTCACTTTTGTTAAGGAAATCTCTTGCAAAATTCTGATTCTTCTAGACCTGGTGGTTTAGACTGTGCATTGTCTGTGAGTGAATGAATGTATTCAAGATTTGCTTGTATTCAATTTTAAAGTCTCGTTTACACAAGGAGTTTTTTAACAGTTCGATTCACGACTTTTTGTTCACGCGGACACTCACAGCTCTGAAAGGCAAGGCGATTTTCACTTTTCGACATCTCCTTTCGATAATCGTTTAATTTAATCGTGCAAACTAAGCTATAAATATGTAAATAATTAGATTATAATCATTATATTAAGAATAGATTGTTTATTAAAATATTATTTATAGAATAAGACAGTAAAAGATGAGCGATAAACTTAAAATATTGTTGGCTTTCTTCAAATTGCTAATAAATTTACGTACCTATAGTTCCGTGTGGTGCCGGACACAAAGAATAGCACCACCCCGTTTCTTCCCGTGGGTGTCGTAAAAAGCGACTAAGGGCTTCAAAGAAGGTCGGACAGCAGCCTCCCCTGAGTAAAATGATCCATCACAAAGCTGAGAATCACACAGTACCTACCTACGTAATAATACTAATATTCTTTCCGTCGTAGCAATATCTTTTTAGTGCAGCACCTTTATAACCAATCGGGTCATAAAGACATCGTAGGTCAACAATTCATTTAATATTCGATAACGTCACTGCGCCTTCGTATTTCCGAAGATAGTCGACAATCGCCGAGGCGCATAGAAATAGTTGTACTGTAATCAATTAATCATAGTCTTTTACGTGTTAGGGTTTCTCATACCAAAAGTAAAGAAAGTAGAGCAGTGGTAGTCCAGTGGTAACGGAAGGGACTGAGAGTTGTGGGTCGTATGTTCGAATCCAGACAGGCGAATTACTTTGTATAAATTATTTCATGCCTCCTTCTCTCGGTGAGAGGGAGTGGCCCGTAATCCACCACGCCGGCCTAGAGCAGGATGGTAGATGTCACATGTCTTCGAATTTTCGGTTCTAGGACATGCCGGTTTCCTCGACGATGTTTTCCTTCACCGTTTTGAGAGCAGTGGTGATGAAATAATTTACACAAACTAAAGCGCTTGTCTTCGTTCAAACATACGACCTACAACTCATAAGTCACGGCCTCACAGTCGCGCTTCCAAAGTAAACAAATTTTTTCCTTGATTCTCGTAAGTAAGTTTCTTAGCAATTCGTTTCTGAACAATACTTCTTAGCTTTGTGATGAATTTTTTCTCCGTTTACAACACTACTACGATCGCCAAACAGTAACATCTGTCTGTACAGTCTCGTATCTTTCACTTCTGCTCCTCTTTCAAAGAAATATCGATACCCTTTTTACTCTAAACTTGACTCTATGCCCAACTGAACTGACGATCTTTTATCAGTAAATTAACGTGTAAAACGATTTTTTTTCGAGTTTAGCCTAAAATATAACATGCCATATTTTTTAAAGTCGAAAGGTACAGAGCTTTAAAGTTTAAGTAGTGTTTAGATTAATGATTACATAACAACATCTTTGCCCAGCGCCCATTAATGTATATTCAGTCATGTAGGTATTTCATTATTTAGGGAAATGTAATCCTAAGTTGTAAATAAGTAAAAACAAAGTATGGATTAATGCAGGAATTACAAGCTCAAATCTGATGCTGTAAGAAAAGTAGGCACTCAAGGAATACCAGCTTCGAACATCACAATGGTGTTCCTTTATGTGCAGTAGTAGTTTACTTAACTTATATTCAATTTAGATGCTGACTTGGGCTTCAATAAATTAGTCTTTTATTTCAACTCTGCAGGTGATCCGTTGACATGGATCGGTATGGACAAATCTGAAACTATTAGAGGTAGATTTTGTTCCCTAGAACAAAACCCTAAAAACCGCGGAACTCCTAAACCGCGTCGACGATTTAAAGTAAAGAAACTACAACTACAGTACCTACCTTAAATAAACACATTTTACACAGCAATTGACCATTGTCCACCCTTATGCCCCTATGGGACCACTTTTTAACCTTATTACTATTAATAAGGTTAAAAAGTGGTCCACCGCCAGTGTTCGCGATGGTACCTACCAGCAGAATAATTATATAGAACTAAAACTACGCTTCAGAAATACATAATTTAAAATTGACTCATTACAATCTACACTAACAATATTATCCCAATAAAATCGCCAAACCATTTGATTTTTACGAAAATTCTGACTCCTGACTAACCGATCGTTAATTCTCAACGGATCACAGGTTATGTTAGTTTTACTTTAAATAGAGTAGTTAATAATAATAAAAAAAAAGTAAAAAAAGTAAAAAAAAAATGTATTTTAAATAATAAACAAAATAGAGTAGGAACTTAATAATAATAAAAAAAAAAAAAAACAAAAAAAACGTGAAAAAATATATAAATAATAAACAAAATATGTCAGTTGACTCGTCCAAATCTTATTCTTCTAGGCTACGTAGAAATAGGAGCTTATCTCAACCCTACATTAATGGATTCTACGCGTGAAAAAACATTTTCGAAATCGAAATGAAAGTAGTAGTAGAGCTCATGGTGAACGAGCTCGCCCGGGGAAGTACTACCACCACACCTAATTCAACTGCCAAACGGCTTTGCTGTGTTCCAGTTTGAAGGGTATGGGTGCCGGTGTAATTACAGGCACTTGAGGCATTTCAGCTTTGTCTCTGGGATGGCATCACATCTGTGATAACTCCCGTATTGGCCGTAGGCTGCGTAGACCACTTATCATCAGGTGGGCCACGTGGGTTGAATAGAAATAATGTTCTTGATCATACTCTTGAATAGATTTTTTGTTGTAGGTACAACGTAATAGAATATGTCATCTTTGTTGCTAAAACTTATTTCGATTTTTAACCGACTTCAAAAAAAGGAGGAGGTTATCAATTCGACTGTATTTTTTTTTTTTTTTTTTTTTTTTTTTTTATGTTTGTTACCTCATAATAACCGACTGGGTGAACCGATTTTCATGATTCTTTTTTTATTTGAAAGCTGGTGCTTCCCGTGTGGTCCCATTGTCACCATTTCAATATCTGATGATGGGATCTTGTAGAAATCGGGGGAACTCTTCAATAAATAACAGCAGATTAACCGCGATTGTTGCTATAGCATATCTAAGCATTGTTTACACCATCACACAACATAATATCACGCCTGTACTCACTACAAAGGTTATAATTTTTTTTTTATGATAATAACAATTACGCAATCGCACAACATAACATCACGTCTGTACCCTATAAACGCACATGCAGCTTCCTGTCACTGATATTTACATAGCAAGTAGTGTTTATATGAATTTGATTGGGGTAGATATAACTAAAAAGTGAAAAATAAAAAATTTTATATATAAAAAAAACAACCGACTTCCAAAAAAACACTACAAAGTGAAAAATAATTTTAATTTCGGAAGTCGGTGTCAAAAAACCAAAATGCGGAACCAACGACACCGACTTCCAAAATTAAAATTATTTTTCACTTTGTAGTGTTTTTTTGGAAGTCGGTTGTTTTTTTTATATATAAAATTTTTTATTGTAGATATTTTTGCACAGTTCTTGGGCCGCGATCACTTTTCGTGACCTTCTGTACGAAATTCGGTCGTGCGAATGCGTACGAAAAGACACGAACGATCCCGAACCTTCAAGGACAATGGGAGTGCTCTCACTGGAGGTTCGACTAACTCGCATCCAGTTTGAGCATCCCATGGTACTTGAAGGATCGGGATTATTCGCAACGAATTTCGTACCAAAACAAATGCAAAGTGGGTGTGGGCTCATTTCGCGCGTAACCCTTAGGGACCTAGAAACTACTATTAAGGCTTTGACGATATTACATACGAGTAGAATACTAGACTAGCAACAACATTAAAAATGTTGTATATTTAAATTAGAAATTATTATCCTTAGATGTGAGTTAAACTCACGGTAAGATAGGTATAATATAATGTATGGGAATGTGTGGGATGTGGATGTGTGTGTGTGGATACGTCGTAGTTAGGAATAGTGAAGGTTAGCCTTAATAATGTACCTATTTACAAAACTCATTTTCAACAAAATATACAAAATTTATCTAGTCGTGGTTGTGAAGTTAGTGCTGCTTGTCGTACTTACATAGTTGTATTGGTTGGTTGTATAGTTTGTACAAAATGATTATGATTTAAATTTAAAAAATCTTAAAGATTTGATTTTCGGGACTTCCAATAATCCCCGTTGACCGTCAATGGGGATTTCTGCCGTGCGATTCTGTAACCATCTCACCGTGAAAGCTTGGATTAACACTATTAAGTGCTCACTTCACTTATGATTTCACGGTGAGATTTTTACAGAATCGACCGGCTGAACTTTTCTTCCACAAATCACCAATGGGGTCTTATAAAGCACTTAATGGGGATTTGTGGAAAAAAAGTTAACAAATCCCCATAGGTTTAAAAATAAAATATAATCAAGTTATGTATTATATATAAGAATAACAGTCTTTATTTCTTATTGAGGTAAGACCTCATTTATACTTTTATTATTTATTTACTTAATGTGTTATATTCAATAAACTCACTACCTATCGTTTTGCTTAATTTATTACGTAAAACATTTATGAGAACATCGCGTGTGACAGGCGGACGGATTTTAGCGGGAGTGATTCCTTAAGTTTGTTTGTTCTGTCTATTTCGGGATGGGACATAAAAAAGGTACATTATTGGAAGTCAACCATACCTACCTTATAAGATAAGGTTTACGAGTAAGTGGCCCACGTCAGACGATTTGTTCATAATTCATCACTTCCAAGTATTTGTAAAATAATAAAAGTATAAAAACTTATTAAATCTCTTGTAGATATTTCTGCTTAAAGTTGTATTAAAAATTCACTGTAAAAATCTGACAGTAACATGTCACTTTGTAAAATAAAATGGTAAAATTTATTGTATTTGGAATTTACACTTAACATAATATGTGCATTCAGAACTTTTTCTACTACGACAGATATCTTTATTTGATGGATAATTTCGATTTTCTGTCAGATTTTCCATTCAAAAAGTATCGGACGTCAATTTTATTTCACGAGTAAAAGAAGATATCTTTTATTCGTGGAATAAAATGTTGGACAAATCAGCCCGTAATTTACCGACTTTTTCAATTTATTACATGGTGACATTAATGAAATCGGCGAAGGTAAAACTTCTTGAGAACTAAACTAAAAAAAAAACTAAAACAAAAAAAAAAAAAAAAACAAAAAAATAAAAAAAAAAAAAATTTAAACTTCTTCTTTCTAATTAAATCGGTACCAGTGTCAAAGACCTGGGCCATTGTACGGATTATAGTTAAAATAACCTTAGGCGTGAGTTAAACTCACGGTTTGTTTACTTAGGATTAGGACATTAGGTATACATTAAGTCATCTTAGGACAGCAAAACAATATAAAATAATTAGAATTGTATAATATTAATAAAATTATCTGTAAGTGTAAGTAAATAAAAAGAAAAAAAAAAGAAAAAAAAAACTAAATTGAACAAAAAAAAAAACAAAAAAAAAATAATAATAAAAAAAATAAAAAAATGAAATGACCCTATATTTTAATCTTTATTGAAATAATTTATTTATATAAGTATTAACTAACTAACTACCTATCTAAATAAATAAAAAATAAAAAAAAAAGATTTAGGCGTCGAAGTACTCACCCGCATCGCTGTCATCCGGAAACGTGCCCAGAAGACTGGCAGCATTGCCACGTTGAATGGCAATGCTAATTCTTTGGCCAAAGAACGACCCACGGTCACGTGAAGTGTCGATCAGCCGGCGAGAAATTTCTTTAAAAAAGAGACGCGCACTCGGGCCCAGTGACCCGAGCGTGTCGACCCCAAACGGCTCAAAGCTGTAGTTACCTATAAGGTTACAGTATTTGCGCCGCTTGAGGATCTCAGCAGCCGCAGCAGCGACGCCAGCACTGCCCGACGAGCTAAGAACATGAGATGGCGCAAGGATATCGACACTGGTTGCGTCCCACACCAGAGGCCCACCTTCCAAGGCAACAACGTCATGCCATCTGGTCTCTTCCCATCGTCACGTACCAAGCCATTTGGTTCTAATACCGCTGGTACGCTGGCGGTGACAAGGGCTCGACGAATAATGTCGTTGATGCTGACGTGCCGTGCTATGCGACCATGAGAGGCCATGGTGCCCGAGACTGTCGACAGCTTCACCGCAGTGACACCGATGCGAAGCAACACAAGGTGCGCCCAAGCGGGAGACACGTAGCGAGCCGAAACGATGAGTCATCCACCATAGGCACTATGATGGATGACTCATCTTTTCGGCTCCATCAGATCCATCAAAGTGCCTATGGTGGATGACGGGAGCACCTGAAGCCACAAGCCTGACTCCCACTCTCCTACAGCCAGCAGACGGGCACGGTCAACAGTATTACGTGACGTGTTTACTAGGGTATTCCGTATAATACTGCAGAGCGGCTGGGGAGGACGGGTTGTCGGGCAAAACCGTATTGGGACAAGCCATTTTCCAAGCGTTCAACGCATCAATAAATATTATGTTTCCAGTGAATTAATAATACAACTTAAATTCTTATGCCGCGCGTAGATTAGTTTTTAAGTCTTAGAATATTTTAGAAAAACATTAAAAATGTTATTTCTAATTAAATCGGTACCAGTGTCAAAGACCTGGGCCATTGTACGAATTATACTTAAAATATCGTTAGGTGTGAGTTAAACTCACGGTTAGTTTACTTAGGACATTACATGTACAGTAAGTAATACCTAGGACAGTACCCTATAAGGGAATTAATAAAAAAAAGCTGTGAGTACCAAATTGAATTCATGACATCAATTAGAGTTGTATAATATTAATTGTATAAGATAAATGTATGAGACGTTTGGACGTATGTGTATTGTGTAGTATGTGTGAGGAATAGTGAAGGTTAGTTCTAGTTATGTACCTATCTGCGAAACAAAGGACAATAGATAATCTTGTACGGGCCCCATACCCAAAAAAATTTGACTGTAGCATTATGAACTATGTCTGTATTTTATGCCCTCTCAGGGAGTACTTTAATTATTCTCTAAAAACGTATTGACCTGTTGATGATGGGTTTTTTTCACAGGTCCAACTTAACCGTTCCCGTTTGGTCGGGGTATCCTAGATTAGTTACTACCACCAACTATGGCAAAAGGCCAGAAAGTTAAAAAAACAGGCTCAATTATTTAAAAATAGTAGATTATTAGAAGCACTAAAAGTTTTTGGAGGTTCATTAATTTCAAAAACTGTCCATTATTAGCACATCAATAAGTTTTGAGAGGATAACTTAAATATTTCCCTTTATTAAATAAATCAAAAAATCATTCAACAAAATCTGTAAAAATCGACTAGTCGTACTTTTGGATTTAATACTGCGTGGCGTACTTATGTAGTTGTACTAGGTAGGTTGTATCAAATTATTTAGATTTAATTTAAAGGAATCTGGAAGATCCGATTTTCGGCGATAAGGCTAAGGATTGATTTTGCCCGAGAAGACGTAAATTAAAAAAAATATATATTGCGCCGTATTGGGATGGATTGTTTAAGAGAATGTTGTTCATTTACTTAACTTTTTTATATTCAGTAAATCAGTATCAGTTTGCTCAATTTATTACTTCAAACGTTTAATATAGTATTTAATCATTTAAGAAAATGTAGTGTTAAGTTGTAAATAAATATCTAGAAACGAAGTATGGATTAAGAGGTATTCCACTCAGAGCACTGATTTCAACCGCACTTCCACTAACCGCACTGAAACAAAATTTTGTAACGTGCGGTTCGATGGGATAGTTTAATAACGCTATTTTCAGTCTCCGAGATGCTGAAATAGTTAGACCAGATGCTGCACAGCCTAGATGGAGCCCCTCGACGTGTTGGCCTCGGCATGACGAAAGTCATGGGACTCGCTTCTCGAAGTTGTGAAAGAGCATGTCTATGGGAAATCATCCAGCTCGGTAGACACGACTTTCGGCAACGTTGGACAGCGTCTGGAAAACTTCGTCAAGTCTCCTCGTCACCTATCCTGCAATGTTTGAAGACTAAGGTCTTCAACCAGTGCGTGCGTTATGACAGTTGGTGACGAAACGTGGAGTCGGTTTTCCTTGATGAACACTGGAATATTTGTCTGTGACTCTGTGTTGAATCTCGATTCTCTCATCGGTTCAATTTTTTTAAATACTTTTTTACTCAACAGTAAAAAAGTATTTAAAAAAAACAGTTGAGTGGAAGAAACCCCACAATCATCATCACAGCTACATATGAAGAGTTGATTATGTTGATGCATACCTAACTAAAAAAATCTTAACTAAAATCAGTTTTAAAAGCAATCGTTTAAGTTACTAACAAGTTCAGAATGGTGGAAAATATTAATAATAATTACTATTATGAACTGCACATCCTACCTACACGATAACACGTCATTACTAAACTTGCCACGATGTGACAGCCCCGACTCACTGCATATTGAAACATACTTAGATTTCCTGTAGCAGTCTGTTTGTGTGAGTGCGTTCATTCAACCATTTTTCCTAGTTGAAATACTGTATGATTTGTACAGACGCCAGCACATCAAGCTACTACAATCTGTCAGATTTCTTTAATAGATTTTCAACTTTATCGCCAAAGCATAAGGTTCAAAAGTGATTGGGAAAATTTGACAGTTTCGGGTAGCTTGATGTGCTGGCGTCTGTACTAAAGAACTCACTAAGAAAAGTAACAAGGTCCGTAATTTTTTGTTTACTGACAGCAACACAAAGAAAACATTACACCTTGGTAAACAATTTGGACATATCCGATAAAAGACTGAGCTTCTGCTGATTTATATCGATATGTTTTGTGTGATGATGCCACGAATAGAAAATCCCATCACTAAAAAAGTTTTTGACGTAGGTGCCGTTCGGAGACTGAAAATTATTATTAAATTGTTCCACCGAACCGCACATTACAAAATTTTGTTTCATTACGGTTAGTGGAATTGTTCAGGTGCGTTTCCTCCAAGTGCGGTTGAAATCAGTGCTCTGAGTGGAAACCTCTGGATTAATACAGGAACTATAAGCTGAAATGTGATGCTGTGAGAAAAGTAGGCACTCAAGGAATACCAACATTGAACATCACAATGGTATTCTTTTATGTGCAGTAGTGTAGGTACTTAGCTTAATTTTAACTTAGATGTTAGTTTCAGTAAATTAGTCGTTTTATATTTTTTTTATTACTGAATGGACACGCTCTTGACGTCGATCACGCCTGATGGAAAGCGTGAAGCGTTATTTCAACTACACAAAATGATCCGTTAAGACGGGTCGGTATGGCGAATCTGGAACTATTAGAGGTAGGTTTTGTTCTTCGGAACCGCGTGTACGTTAAAAGCTTTTTGTGTATTGTGTTTAATTTAGGTAATAGATGGTATTATTATCTGCCTACTAACTGCAGAATTTATGGAACTACTAGCTTTTACCCGCGACTTCGTTCGCGTGAAATAGTTACTTTGGGCAGCATTTTTTTTTTTTTAGGATACTTACTTTGCAAATAATGCACATACAAACTGCTGTGGTTAACTGTAATAACTTATTTTAATACATTTTTATAAACTACGTTTTTTTGTTTTTCCTTTGCTAAAACATAAAAATTTTGCGGGGTTGATACTCGTGAGCACGCCACATAGAGTTGCCCATGGGAAAAACATTTTTTTTTTCTAAATGTACACCTGCAACTTTAAGCGTCTGTCCTTGAGCTTTGTTTGTAATTGCAAATGCTGCTTTCAGGGGAAACTGCACTCTTTTGAACTGAAATGGCAAATCTGTCGGAATTATTGGAATACGGGGATTTAAAACATTTTCTCCTTTTGCCATTCCAGTCATGATTATAGTTTTTATAATGTTGCATCCTAGATGAGTAATTTGTAGCCGTGTACCATTACATAGCCTTGGTGCGTCAAGATTTCTCATCAACAGGACTGGAACACCAACTTTCAGCCTTAACTTATGGGAAGGCACTCCTGATAATTCTAAAGAGTTGAGAAATTCTATAGGATACGACGTCCCTTGTTCAGTATTAATAACATTGTCTACTGAGAGGTACTCGACAACATCCCCCTCCACGTCTGACATAATTTGTTCGTTTATCTGGCCTACTGTCTCATTTGTCGGCACCAAAATTGCCCTTTCACACAACCATTCTCGATGGGCCATATTTATTTGTAAATCAGGATAAACATTATTTTTTAAATCATCTGTGTTATCGACAACTTGACAGAATTCACGTATCAGTGAAATCATGCCGTTACTGTCTGTTGGCATACAATCTTCTCCGATGTTTAGAAGAGCAGCCGCATATTGCCCTGCTTGAGAATCATTGTGCAGTTGTATTTGTAGTCAGACAAAACTTTTTTACGTGTACCCATAATACAGAAGCTTTCAAACAGGCATTTATTTCATCTGCCGGTGTACCCCTAGTAATGACCGGCAGGGTCTGTCTGAAGTCACCAGCTAAAAGTACCACCATTCCTCCCATGATACCCGGGTTACATTTGAGTTCCCGCGCTCGCGCCACGCGACGGCATTTTCACTAATAATATACATGTTTCCGATGAATATGCGTATTGTAAACATAGACAGATTTGTTTGGACTTCCCTGCGAACTTTCATTTCCTATTTTATTCCCATGTAGGTCTACACTTCAAAAACGCTGGAACAAATGTTTATTTACTTCTTATCAAGTGCATAAATACCAAGTTTCATGGTTTTATCTTCGAAAATGACGAATTCCCATGGAAATTTTTATCCCTTATTTCAACCCGTTCATGGCCTTTTTTACAACAAAAGGTAGCTTATGTCCTTTCCCAAGGTCTAGTCTATTTTTGTACTAAATTTAATCGAAATCGAATTCGGAATTAGGCGTGAAAGCGAGACTTTGTTTGGACTTCCAGACGAACTTTCATCCCCTATTTCATACCCATACAGGACGAAATTTCAAAAACGCTAGAACTAATATTTATTTATTCCTTATCAAGTGCCTAAATACAAAGTTTCATGGTGTCATCTTCGATAATGACGAACTTCCATACGAACTTTCATCCCCTATTTAAACCCCCCCAAGCCTTTTTTCGCGATAAAAGGTAGCCTATGTCCTTTTCCGAGCTCTAGTCTATCTCTGTACTAAATTTCATCAAAATCGGTTCAGTGGTTTAGACGTGAAAGCGTGACAGACAGACAGAGTTACTTTCGCATTTATAATATTAGTAGGGATAGTAGGGATAACTAAGCTAATGAATACATTATTTCCTTATATTGTTGACACGGAGTTTATTGAAATTGATTCATTACAATTTACACTAACAATTTATCCCAATGAAATCACCAAAACATTTGTTTTTTACGGAAAATCTGACTCCAGACTAATCCATCGCTTGAACGTGTATTCCTGCCGGTCGATTCTGTAAAAATCTCACCGTGAAATCATAATTGAAGTGAGCTTGAAGTGAGCAGTGTCAATAGTGTTAATCCCTAATGACAGCTCACTCCATGCTCACTTCACCCAAGATTTCACAGTGAGATGGTTACAGAATCGCACGGCTGTTCGTCCCACAGCCGTCGTCTCACTAGTGGGGCGAACGGGAATTTAATTAATAGTATTAAATTTATAATTAATTATTAATTTTCAGTTTTCATTCCCATTGGTCCCATTAAATAATTTAAAGGGTCTTGTGGCTAAGTAATAACAGCCGCACGGGTCGGTCGATCAGGTTACGCTATGCTTGCCACGGTCGGTCCGTGGATGGGTGACCATCTTCACATACCAAGGACTCCTTCGTGCCTCGGAAAGCACGTTAAGCTGTTGGTCCCGGCTGTCATTCGTGGATCTTTGACAGTCGTTACGGGTCGTCAGAAGCCCGAAAGTCTGACAACCAGTCTTACCAAGGGGTATCGTATTAACCAGTAACTGGGTTGTGGAGGTCAGATAGACAGTCGCTCCGTGTAAAAGACATATATAAGATGATGGTCCCATTAAATAATTTGAGTCTGGTTTTTCAATGGTAAAAAAAAAACCTACTCTAACTAATAATATACGAGGGCTGCCTTTTAAGTTGTGTGGTTTGAAATAAGTATAGACGATCTAATAGATTATTACCAGTTACTGATTTTCAAAGAATTCTCCGCGATATTTAATACACTTTTGCATGCGTTCGAACCATTTTTTAGAACACTATATTCCACTCCAAAGTGGGGGTAGTCAAAATGGCCGATTTGTATGCGTCAACAGCTTCTTCGGGTGAGCTGAAACGTTGACCACGACAACTTTGCTTAATTTTGGGAAACGTAAAAAAATCTTTAGGGCTCAAGTCAGGGCTGTAAGGCTCTAAAATTTCGACATTTTGGGTACTCAAAAACCTCTTTGTATCGCGGGCAGTGTGCGAACTTGCATTGTCATAGTGCAGTATCATACGACGTCTTCAGTTGTTTTTTCGAAACTCTGTGATGACTTGTGGCAAACAAACAGTGGTATACCAGTCAGCGTTAGCCGTCTTGTGATCTTCTAGTACAATAGTGACGACGTGACCACCCTTTGCCACAAACGAGGCAACCATTTTTTTTTAAGTGCTCCGTGAGCGAATGACTTTGGTCAGTTTTGGCTCATCTTGGAAGACCCAGACAGTTGACTGCTGCTTGGAATCTGAATCGTAAGCATATATCTAAGACTCGTCACCACTAACCATATCACAAACGTGTTTTGACTCTCCTCGGTTGAATCACTGCAGAGTTTTGCGACAACATCTAATACGGGTTGCTTTTTGGTCGTCGCTAAGCAAATGTGGTATCCAACGAGAGATCACCTTTCTTACGACGAGTTCTTCGTGCAGGATTTTTTGGATAGTAGTTCCTAAAATGCCCACGGCAGCCTCTATTTCACGATATGTCACATGACGATCTTCGACGATTAGCTGCCGCACGGCGTTAATATTCTCTTGCGTCATGGCGGTTTTTGGACGACCTTCACGTGGCTTGTCACTGAAGCTAGAGTGCCCACGTTGAAATTCTAAATACCAGCGTTCTACAGTCCTAAGACATGGTGCTGCATCACTAAACACAGAAGTGATCTCCTCAAAGCACTGAAGTCGCGTGAATCCCCTTTGAAAGTTGTAGAAAATTATCGCACGCATATTTTCCTTTGATATTTCCATTTTTACAACCGACTTGTCACCCTTGAATAGACGGTACAATAAAACTATTCAACCGATGAAAAAACATTCTTTTGTTTTCGAATTCTAGATTCAAAAAGATGAAAAAGCCATATGGTTTTTTTTAAATAATTGCGGGAGGTTTGCAAACGACTCGACTTAAAAGGCAGCCGCCCTCGTATAGTATTATAAATACGAAAATTAGTTTTTTCGTTTGGTACGCTTTCACGCTAAAACGGCTGAAGCGGGTTTGGATGCACATGGGTAGACCATGACTTGGGTTAGGACATGGGATACTTATTATCTTGGTAGTACGTTGCACGGTTGCATGCATACGGACGGTATTCTGATTACGCCACTTTGTATCCGTAAACTTTCTAAGCAGTATCCTAACGAAATGTACTAAGCTTGCTTGAATTCACGATAGTATTTCAATCAGTAGTATTATCCTACTAATAGGATTTGGATGAAATTTGGCACACAGATAGTTTATAGCCTGCACTCTAATTGCGTAACACACCATTACCCTAAATTTGAATCATTTTGAAGCATATTGCTAATCCATTGCTCCGTATGTTCGAAAAATGTGCTGCTCAACAACGTAAATAACGCAGTGAATGTTGTTGAACTGTCAAAATGAAACCCATTGCTACTGTTAGTGTGTTACGCAATTGCCCCGCTGAATTAACACAAAGGATACTTCTTATCTCGGTAGTACGTTTTCGTGGGATAATTTTCGATCTCCACGCGGTTGAAGCTATAGCTAGTAATTAATATTTTAGTTTTAAAACAGGTATTTGTATCAGAATCAGTTCTTTATTAAAAACAAAATAATTAAACATATTCATTTTAACTTGTAACTTGTAACTAAAATTACAAGGCTACAATATCTATACCTGTATATAGACCCAAAAAAATCAGAATTAAAATAACAATTTTTTTTTGTGTCACCCTTCTTGCCAATGAGCGATATTTATTTATTAGTTAGGATAAATAATTGTTTTGTTTTTTACCAGTGAACAACCAGGCTTAAATTATTTAGTGGGACCAATTAATGGGACATAAAAACAAAATGAATATATTATTTCTACTGAATAAATTTAATATTATTTATTTAAGTCCCGTTCGTCCCACCAGTTAGACGACGACAGTGGGACCTACACGATCTTCAATTCTTAATGGATCACAGCTTATAGCAGTTTTCCCATAAATACAGTAATAATAATAATATTAATAACCCCATCGCCATACAGTAATAATAATAGTATTAATAACCCCATCGCCATACAGTAATAATAATAGTATTAATAGCCCCATCGCCATACAGTAATAATAATAATATTAATAGCCCCATCGCCGTACAGTAATAATAATAGTATTAATAACCCCATCGCCATACAGTAATAATAATAGTATTAATAACCCCATCGCCATACAGTAGTAATAATAGTATTAATAGCCCCATCGCCATACAGTAATAATAATAATATTAATAGCCCCATCGCCGTACAGTAATAATAATAGTATTAATAACCCCATCGCCATACAGTAATAATAATAGTATTAATAACCCCATCGCCATACAGTAATAATAATAATATTAATAGCCCCATCGCCGTATCTCTCTACGTTGACGTCGCGCGTCGTGGTGGGACTTGCGCGTTCCGAACTCTAGCCCTGTGCCGGTAGAGTATAGCTTGCCGGAACATGTCTAGGGTGAGGAGCAACCAAGAGAGATACAGAAACCCGCAGGGCAGCATGTGGCGAGCTGTTGGGCAGTAGCGACCCCACGGACCCTATCTCCCAGGAGTAGTCTTGTTCTTTACCTCTGGCTTGCCTTAATTGGCCGGTTGGAGTGAAAACTGACGAGGAACAGAGCTCCCACCTCTTTCTTGCCTTTATTGGCTGGCTTGAGTGGAGATTCGCAAGAGCAAACGTGCTCGGGGGAAGGAAGTATTCCAGCAAGGGCTCGTAGGGATCTTGACCATCTTTCGGGCTCTGGGATTGTTCTGAAAGCCGTGGAATACCTCTCCACTCCTCAAGCACCTCAGGACATGTTGCCCCCTTGTCGTTACGACACTATGTACTAGCGACCGTTTCCGGGGGCCCATTATTGAGTATGCAAGTCACCCCCTGCCATTTTATCTTTGTATATATATGAAACATTGATCAGGCAGGGGCATAATAAAATATGCCGCAATATACATGCGTAGGCGCCACCCAGTACCTTTGTGAATAAAACTTATTTAGATTTATGTAGATATTTTTGCTTAGTTCTTCAGCCGCACACACTTTGCGTGCGTTTCCGTACGAAATTCGAGGCGAACGCGTGCAAAAAGGCACGAACAATCCCGCACCACGGAATTTCGTACCAAAACGTATGCAAAGTGAGTGCGGTCTTATTCCGCGCGTAGCCCATAGGGACCTAGGACCTACTAAAGGCTTTGACAATATTAGAATACTAGACTAGACGCAACATATAAAATGTTGTAGATTTATGTTAGAATTTTGTTATCATTAGATGTGAGTTAAACTCACGGTAAGATAGGTATGATATTATAATGTATTGCAAGTGTGGACGTGTGTGTGTGTAAATAGGTCGTAGTTAAGAATAGTGAAGGTTAGCCCTAATAATGTACCTATTTAAAAAACTCATTTTCAACAAAAACTACACAAATTATCTAGTCATACTTACGGTGTTAGTGCTGCGTAGCGCATTTACAATGTGTAACGTTAAATGCGCAAAACCTGAAAATAGTTTGATCAGAATAACGAGCAGAATTAATTGAACCACTTTTTAATATAGGTCACATTTTTCAAAAAATCTTCATTAAAAACGTTGCCGTGTCTATTTATTAATAGGACAAGCAACCCAATGTCAGCGCGGCGCAGCGGCCCGGTGACGACTCCTCCCTCGGTAAAGCGTCGTCGCAGACGCAAGAAACGATCAGAATGGCCAGTAAAACTAAAACAGCACATAAAACCTTTACAATTTTTTTAATTACTTATTTCCTCTGTGAAATAGGTCAATTGAATAAAAATCAGTTGGGGTGTCTGAGGTTTTGCGCATTTAACGTTACACGTTGTATATTGTTGTATCATATGATATTGATTATTTTTTTAATCTGAAGCATCTGATTTTCAGTGGTAAGACTAACGATTGATTTTGCCTGAAAACGAGTAAAAAGAAAAAAAAAAAAGCATTGCACCTTAATTTGCTTAATAAGTATGTACTTTTTATATGCAATAAAACTCTCTATCGCTTTGCTCAAATTATTACGTCAAACGTTTAAGAGAACATCGCATGTGACAGACGGAAGGGCTCCGGCTCCAGCGATTCCATATTTTTTATTTTTGTTTTGCCTATCTATTTCGGGATGGGACATAAAAAAGGTACATTATTGGAAGTCAACCATACCTACCTTATAAGATAAGGTTTACGAGTAAGTGGCCCACGTCAGACGATTTGTTCATAATTCATCACTTCCAAGTATTTGTAAAATAATAAAAGTATAAAAACTTATTAAATGTTTTGTAGTTAGATATTTCTGCTTAAAGTTGAATTAAAAATTCACTGTAAAAATCTGACAGAATTTACATGTCACTTTGTAAAATAAAATTGTAACATTTATTGTATTTGGACTTTACACTTAACATAATATGTGCATACAGAACTTTTTCTCCTACGATAGATATCTTTATTTGATGGATAATTTAGATTTTCTGTCACATTTTCCATTCAAAAAGTGTCGGACGTCAGTTGTATTCCACGAGTAAAAGAAGATATCTTTTATTCGTGGTATAAAATGTTGGACAAATCAGCCCGTAATTTACAAACTTTTTCAATTCATTACATGGTGACATTACTGAAATCGGCGAAGGTACAACTTCTTGAAAAGTAAACTAAAAAAAACTAAACTATAAAAAAAAACAAAAAAAAACAAAAAAAAAAAACAACAAAAAAAACAAATAAAAAAAAATTTAAACTTCTTCTTTCTTTCTAATTAAATCGGTACCAGTGTCAAAGACCTGGGCCATTGTACGGATTATACTTAAAATATCCTTAGGGGTGAGTTAAACTCACGGTTAGTTTACTTAGGATATTATAGGTACTATAAGTCATACTTAGGACAGTTATACACTATAAGGTAATTAATAAAAAAAAACTGTATAAAATTTAATTCAGAACATCAAATAGAAATGTATAATAATAATAAAAGTATCTATCTATAAATGTAAGTAAAAAAAGACAAAAAAAGAAAAAAAAAATAGTTAAAGTCAATATTTAAAATATTATACTCTAGCTAGTGCGAGTTAAACTCGTTATATGATCGGAATGGGAGGTGTGTATTTTATTTATATTTTGCTCAACGATCCAGTTATATATTATATTATATTTATTATTATTTTTATCTATATCATATTTATTCTATATTTTATGCAATTAAAAATATTCGTTTGGTTTCGTAAAAGTGAAAGTAAAAACATAATTACTATGTTTTACCAATATTCTTTTATTGACATATATGTATATATATATATATATATATATTGTTGTAGAATCGGTTTACATACCAATAAGCTTTCCTCGATAACTATTTTACTTTCGATAACGCAAATAACTCAGTTAAAATAAAATTATAATATGTTTATTTATCTCCACAAATTACATTCTTCTACCTATTAAGTTGACAGGTATTTCGACAAAATTTTCGTTGAAAAACCTCAAGAAAAATAAAAAATATAATATTTATAATGTATATATTAGGTTGTCTCATAAATTATTGCCAGTTAAAAGACAAATTATTATTAATATTTTTTATTAATAAAAAATACATTTAATCAATTACATAGTCTCCCTCGTTATCAAAAACAGTCAGCCATCTACTGGGCAAAATTTGAATACCCTTCTCCCAAAATGAGGCAGGCTGGGACTCGAAAAAATTTTCAAGTTCAATTTTAATACTTCCAGAATTTTCGAATTTTTTTCCTAGTAAATGAAATTTAAGAGCTCGAAATAAATGAAAGTCTGAAGGCGCAAGATCCGGGCTATACGGTGGATGTGGAACAGTCAGCCATCCTAGCTCCTCCAGCTGTTTATGTGTTAACTTGGCGCAATGAGGTCGTGCGTTGTCATGCAAAAGTTGGACTCCAAGTCGTTTTGGCCGCTTAATTTTTAAAATCTCTGCTAGTTTGCGAAGCTGCTGCGTATACAGATTGGCGTTAATAGTCTGATGAGATTCGGGGAGTTCCCAGTAAATCATTCCTTGCCAATCCCAGAAAACAGACAACATAATCTTACGACCGTGTTCATTAAGTTTAGGCTGGGCTGGTGGGTTTTCCCCGCGAGGAATCCAATAGGCATGACGCGTGTTAGTTTCATAATGTATCCAGCTCTCGTCACATGTAATAATGTCATTGAGAAAGTCTCGTCTGTGCGGACGACGAAGTAACAAACTTTGACAAATGGCCACACGAACGGCCCGGTGATGGTCCGTTAACGCATGAGGTGTCCAACGTGACATCACTTTGTGATATCCCATCGATTTGAGATAACGATCTATAGTCGTGTGGGATTGTCCAAGCGCCTTCTCTAAATCGCGCGTACTATAGTCTGGATGTAGCTCAAGTTCGTGACGCAAAGCATCTTCATCAAAGCTGGTGGGTCGGCCTGGGCGAGGTTGATCTTCGCAGCTTATATCACCGGTGTCAAAACGCTTGTACCAGAAACGAACAGTCCGATCGCTAGTAGTACCCGGTCCAAATGCAGTGTTAATCTTTTTAGCCGTTTCTGTTGAAGAGACTTTAAGTCGATGCTCATATAGCATAATAGCTCGCAGTTGACGCTGATCCATTTTCACTAAAGACTAATTATTGCGTTGCGTCCGCGTCTATTTATACCCTCACCATAAAAGATACTCATCCTTACTAGAAAGATCTAGAACTTTCGTGAATTCACTTTAGTTTAAATACGAGAAAATTCGACAAAAATAAAATATGGCAAGAACTTATGAGACAACCTAATACCTACCTTGTTACTTTACTATATCAAGGCTTTTTCCGTATCTGCGTAGCTTCGATTTAGTAACCATTTGATTATTTTGTTTTTGCATTCATGCATAATGATTTTATTTATTTTATTGAATAATTCGACTTACCTTCTTATTCCGGTATGCAGCTCAAGAACTCAGTGATAATATCTTATAAGATAGTTTACTCTTATATATAAGGAAACATTATGTTTAGGAGAAAATAGACGTAATATTCTTGACTTGAAATCAGTTGTACATAAGTAGATACTTACATATAATTAGTATTTATTTATTTATAATAAGCACACCAACAGCACAGCCACTTACAACTCAAAAAAAAAATCATAATAACTATTGCCATTTCAGTAACCATGCAAATAACAGGTATGCATGACATTAAACTTACAAATATTAGAGACAAAAGAGAACAATAAAAAGTGTGTCTAGTAGATCTTAATCTAGAACACTACAAAACAAAACAAACCAATTTGAGCTACATAGACGTGCACTCTTCTCACTCAAGTATTGTATTCTAAATAGGTATTTGTATTTAATGACAATTTGTTAAGTATTTAACACTTTACTTATTGGAAATAATAAGCCACAGACGTAGGCATGAAAAACACAAAAAAAAGAATAAAAACAATTTAACATTATTTTACATTAATAATTATCGAATTAATCAATCAATCAAGTCAGCCTATCGCAGTCCACTGCTGGGTATAGGCCTCTCCCAGGCTGCGCCACAACACCGTGTTCTCCGCCTTCCGCATCCAGTCAGTCCCAGCCACCTTCTTTGGGTCGTCTGTCGATCTAGCTGGAGGGCGTCCCAAACTACGCTTGCCGATACCAGCCGGTCGATTCTGTAAAAATCTCACCGTGAAATCATAAGTGAAGTGAGCACTTAATAGTGTCAATCCCTACCATTACGGAATGACAGAGCTCACTTCCCGCTCACTTCACCCAAGTTCTCACGGTGAGATTTTTACAGAATAGCACTGCTGGTCTCCACTCCAGGACTCGTCTGCTCCACCGGCCATCGACAGACATGGCCAGCCCACTGCCACTTCAGTTTCCTTACTCTGCAAGCTATGTCGGTAACTCCGATTCTTTCCCGGTTAATTTCATTCCTGATTTTATCCTTCAATGAGACACCGAGCATAACTCCAGTTGTCGAATGCTTACCTTAAAGGGTGCAAGTTGGATCTGCAATATGGCTGAACTGAAAATGAGGTTCCGTACAGCTTTTAATAACTTTGATTTGCCTTAGATATTATAATATAAAAAGTGTGAAAGAGTGGTAAACAAAAAGTGCTCTGGCCCGAAATCCAAATATTTCAATTACTTTTTTGTAATCAATTCTGAACAAACTTTCAAGACACGCGTTAGTGTTGTTACGCGCTTGATATACCAGGTAAACCTATACTAATAATAAAGGTGAAGAGTTTGTTTGTTTGAACGCGCTAATCTCTGGAACTACCAGTCGGATTAGAAAAACTCTTTTTGCATTTGATAGCTCTTTTGTTAAAGAAGGCTGTAGGCTATTTAACATCACGGCAGGATCCTTAGGAGCCAAGCAAAACGAATAAAAGGCCGAAAAAACGCTTAGCGAAAACGAAGTAATAGCGCGGACGGGCGAAGCAATGTGACGGGGTGGGTCGCGGGAACAAGAAACTTCACGCCGACGAAATCGAGGGCAGGAGCTAGTTACTCATATTGTTGTACATCTATGTGCTTGAAGTATTCAATAACTAATAAGTAAATACATTTTCAACACAGGCCCAAAATTTTTATCAACTTTATAGGTTCAATCATTACATGTTTCTTTTCTTTCTGCAAGTTGGTGATACTTAAATTTTTTCTGGGATTACCCATTCAATCTTAGTACTTAATGGTAGGATAAAAGACCTATCAAATGGACAAAACACAAGGTTAACGTAGGTACTAGTCATATTATGCATAATAATGTGAAAGAGTTGTAGAGTTGTGTACGAGTTCGTCCGGAGAACATGAGACATTTCAGCTCTGTCTCCAGCATGTCTTGTTTGCTATTAAATTAAATATCATATCATAATATGAAAAAAATATTTTTGGCATTTGCCCAGGGGCGTAGCTACCGCCGTATCATTCCCATCAATACTCCGACGAGGCGTGTGTAAGCGAAAATTCGTAAAATATTATACAAATCCTCATTTTTTTATTGATAGGAGGCCCGTTGTGAGTGAATACCTATTGAAAATATGAAAATTAAAGTATTTTATTTAGGTCCTACAAAGGCTTGCATTCATTTAGTAAAATTACACAGAAAATCTAAAACTACTTAAATACATGTCAGGATGCTACAATTTTCGGGCTCACTTTGCTCGCACTTGTATTCTTTTAATAAAATCACAATGGAAACATAACTTTCCAAATCAGTACGCCTCCTCTTTTTTGGAACTTCACCGGAGTCAGGTAAAAAGGGCTCCCAACAAATTTTGATACAAAATTCCTTCATGAATAGCTACGCTACTGCATTTGCCCATTAACTACTGAGGAATAATATATTCCTTTTTAACTTTCTGGCGTTGACATGAAGAATATTGTGGATCCTAATGGGATGATATTTTTAATGGCAGAATATTCAACATGAAAACCACCCTTAAGACGTAGTTTTAATTTTTTATATTTCCACATGCAACACCAACAAGATTTCTCTTGAAATAAAAATGTATAGTTGACTTTGTATTTACAGACTCGCGTTGTTAACTGTTCCTTCAGTGCCATCTAACTACTCTATCGTAACTGTATGTAACCAATAGCGTGCTTTATTTGTTAGCAATGCTTATAATGCTATTATAAAATGTGACGCGTGCATATTATTGAAGCCGAGTATACGATGCTAGTTTCTTGCCTGTGACATTCAATAACTGTGAAGCAGCAGTAAAAGACGCACCGTCTAAACACTGTTTAGACGGCAACTTTTACTGTCGCGTTAACTTATGGAATGCCACAGGGAATTAAATCGTACGTGCTAATCAGGCTTTATTATTTAAGCATGGTACAGACGCCAGCACATCAAGCTACTACAATCTGTCAAAGTTCTTTAATAGATTTTCTACTTTATCGCTAAAGCTTTAGGTTTAAAGTTGATTGGGAAAATTTGACAGTTTCAGGTAGCTTGATGTGCTGGCGTCTGTACATCAAACATCACATTTTTGTCATCTTTGTACTTATTGTCATCGACTTAAGCTTTTCTTGAATTACCCATTTAATCTATAAAGTTACAAAGGGTGATCCGATTCGAGGTTCCTGATTTTGAAAGCTGTTATTAACGGCTCAAACGTCAAATGTTAGTTTTTAACAATACGTTTACAAAATGAATTGCTTTTCCGTTGCTCGACGTGTTCAAATTGTTCAGTTGTTCTAAAGAAATAACAATTCTGTAGGAACTGTGTGAAAATTATGGTCAAGTTAATAGTCCTACCTACTGAGCGAAAAATTCGCCAGATAGTGAAAAAAATTTAGAAAACTGGAAGCACTGGAGAAAGGGTAAGCCGTGTGCATCATCGTGGCGTACGTTCAGCTAAGAATACTGCTGATGTGAGCGTTAGTGTGGCCATAGGCCAGAAATTATCGATTCGTCACCGTTCGCAAAGTTTGGGTCATTCCGATGACTCCCTTTGCCGCATTTTGCATAAGGACTTGCACCTTCATCCGTATAAAATTCAGTTAACACAAGAACTGAAGCCCAGAGATCATGAACAGCTATGAATCGAAACGCAAATTGGGTATTAGAGCAGCAGGAAGTTGAAAGAAAATGTTCTTCTCTGATGAAGCACATTGAACATTCTCTGGGTATGTAAATAAACAGAATTATCGCATATGCGGTGAGGAGAATCCTCGCGTGATACATGAGACTCCATTGCATGCTCAAAAGCAACTGTGTGTTGTGCACTGTGATCCGGCGGCGCAATAGGGCCTTACTTTTTTGAGAATGCTGAAGGTGAGACAGTAACAGTCCACGGTGAGCGCTATAGGCGTATGATAACCGATTTCTATTGCAACAAAATCGAGCATAGTGAAGTGCAACACTTGTAGATTCAGCGAGATGGCGCAACTTGCCACACAGCGCGTGAAACGTTAAGAGGTCGCATGATTTCACGTTACGGTGACGTCAACTGGCTGCCAAGATCGTGCGATTTAACGCCGTTGATTTTTTTGTCGTGGGGTTTTTTTTAACCCTTTACCGCATAGGAAACCATATATGGTTTGACATGTTTACAGTTTATTTTACTCTAAAAAAATAAAAAAAACTAGTGTATAAATCCTAATGGGGTTTGTTTTTCATATCATTAGCAATAATAAAACACAACTATTTTGTCTATCATCACATACCACTTGGAAATAAAAAATAAAAAATACACTAAAATTAATTCTGAAGCTTTAATAAAGACATTAACATTAAAAAAAAAAAAAATGTCGCTTATTTAATATATCATGCAGTAAAGGGTTAAGGGTTGTTTCTATACGAACACATCTGCAATACATACTAAATATTCGATTAAAGAAAAAAGAATTAAGATATTGTTACATTTTGTGTATTAAAAAAATTAATAAATTAGGATCCTCGGAACAGATTACCCTTTACATATGCTTATCTAATAGTAGACTTTAGGAACTGTTTTAAATACAGTGGTCGGATAAACACAGGGTTAAGTAGATACTCAAATAATATGAAAGAGTAGTAGAGCTCCTTGTGAACGAGCTCGCCCGGGGAAGGACTACCACCACACCTATTTCTGCCGCAAAGCAGCTTTGCTGCGTTCCGGTTTGAAGGGTGTGGTTACCGGTGTGATTACAGGCACATAAGACATGTCAACTCCGTCTTCAAGATGGCATACAAGTCGACGGCCCACCTGATGCTAAGCGGCTCCACCGCCAATTGACATCTGCGATGCCACTGGTATTGGAATCACTTGCCATACCAGTGGCATCGCAGATCTCGAGAGGCGACGAGACCACTTGCGATGCCACTGATATCGCAGATGACGACAGACGTCAGAACCACTTAGCATGGGGTGGACGCTGGCTTGTATGCTATTAAATATATATATATAACATAACATAAATGGAATAGAAATATAACTTTAAGCTTTCTCTTCTGCGTATTAAGGAGTAATCTTTTCCGTTCCCTGGGGTAGTCATGAAGGGTGGGTGATATTTTTATAGCAGAATATTCAACATGACAACATTTTTATGAAATGAAACTCACTCATACGATTTCATTCTATGTAAATCATCTTATGTACAGATGCTAGCACATCAAGCTACTGTCAAATTGTTTGTTGTTATAAAACAGTGATTAGTATTTAGTATCAGAAGTATAGTTGGAGTTTGTTTTGTTTTTTGTGTAGTGAAAGTACGTTGTAATTAGGTATTTGGGCTAAGTAGATAGTTATTTAAGTTGAAATGACTTATTTAGAGTAGATTTGAAAAGTAATCATTAGGAAGGCATTATTGGCAGTAGATTGTTGTTTGACAGATTATTTGTTTTGTGAAGAAACATGCTTTTCAAGGTTATATTTTGAAAATAAAAAAACACGGAAATGAGTTGTGCTGTGCTCGCTCAGATATGACTATAAATTACAAATGTTAATGTCTCTCTTTACTATAAATAGTATAATAAGTAGGATAGGTCAGTGGTATTGTAGTTAAGTAGTTTTGTCCAGTAGACATCGTAATTATCACCATCACACCACAAACGGCTTTTTGCTAAGCCACTTTTATTATACTTGCGAGACACTGTGTCAATCTATCAGTGCATACACGTATAATAAAGGTGGACTGAAGACACATCTGCCTATACAGGACTGAAGCCAGTGAGACAATCACAGATTTTAAATAACTGGACTTAGGACTACGTGCGCCACGCCCGGCCTAGGAAAGCATTTTTTTTACTCCGGCTTACCTCTGTCATAAATTCACCCTTCGCCACTACCTTGAATCTTATGCTTTGGTGATAAAGTCGAAAATCTTTTGAAGAAATTTGACAGATTGTAGTAGCTTGATGGCGTCTGTGTATGTCTGTATATACATATGTATCTACTCTCTCTATAATAGAAGCGAGCTGTGGGATTTTTCGCTCGCCTCAGCGCCGGGAGTTGAAAATCCAAAGGTGCAATAATATTTAGGCATTACATTTAGGTGACTTCTAGTGCCAGTGTAGAGTGTAGAAGTTTAATTTGTATTGGATTAGTGTTTAATATAGTCATAATGTTTGTAAATGGGCAAAATGCAAAACAACTAAACATTCAATTAATAATTAAGGTAATATGTAGCCCATGTATAAGTTGTGTACATATTGTAAATGGGTTATATTTTTAAGGACAGTGTAGGCCGTGCGCATAGCAGGTGTCTAGCTTAGAGCTTATTGTGTAGCCACATCCAGCTGCTGGGTTCGGGCCATCCGTAAATAACATCACACAAGTTTCGTGAGTTGTGTGACCCCCCCCCCGCTATGTGACATCAAATCAAGGACCCTTTCTTGGTATGACGTTACATAGTTTGCAATTTTAAATTACTATAGTTAGTAATATTTTATCCCCAAGTTGACCCCTCCGTCGTCGCCCTTAACATGTGACGTAATTTATGGATGGCCTCTTGTAGAAATGTGCACTTAGTGCGCAGTGATGCCCCAGTGATGGTGACATTACTGAAATCGGTAAAGGTAAAACTTCTTGAAAACTAAACTAAAAAAAAGAACAAAAAAATTAAAACATCTTCTTTCTTTCTAACTAAATCGGTACCAGTGTCAAAGACCTGGACCATTGTACGGATTATACTTAAAATATCCTTAGGCGTGAGTTAAACTCACGTTTAGTTTACTTAGAACATTATACAGTAAGTCATATTTAGGACAGTTATACACTTAAAATTTAATTCAGAACAACAAATAGAAATGTATAATAATAACAACAAAAGTATCTATCTAAAATTTAAGTAAAAAAAGACAAAAAAAAGAAAAAAACAGAAAAAGAAAAAAAAATAGTTAAAGTAAATATTTAAAATATTATACTCTAGCTAGTCTATTGTGCGAGTTAAACTCGTTATACATATGTTCGGAATGGGAGGTGTATATTTTATTCATATTTTGCTCAACAATGCAGTTTTCTATATTATATTTATTCTATATTTTTGTGCAATTAAAAATATTCGTTTGGTTTCGTAAAAGTGATTACTATGTTTTACCAATATTCTTTTATTGACATATATATATATTGTTGTAGAATCGGTTTACATACCTACACCTACCTACATAAGCTTTCCTCGATAACTATTTTACTTTCGACAACGCAAATAACTCAGTTAAAATAAAATTATAATATGTTTATTTATCTCCACAAATAACATTCTTCTACCTATTAAGTTGACAGGTATTTCGACAAAATTTTCGTTGACAAACCTCAAAAATATAATAAATAAAAAATATAACATTTATAATGCATATACCTACCTTGTTAATTTACTATCTCAAGACTTTTTCCGATTCTGCGTAGCTTCGATTTAGTAACCATTTGATTATTTTGTTTGTGCATTCAGTTTTACGAGAATCCGCTACATTAACGATTTTATTTATTTTATTGAATAATTCGACTTACCTTCTTATTCCGGTATGCAGCTCAAGAACTCAGTGATAATATCTTATAAGATAGTTTACGCTTATAATTATATCGCACCTCCGATAAAATAGGGTTAAAACTCAAAAAACCTGATTTTTTAGAAAAGCGAAAATAAACTCACGGATTTGTTAATCAGTCTTTATTCTTACGCTATTATCATTATATCAAACTTATACATACTTGATAAGCTTACAAAAAATATGTTTTAATGGCATACGCTGTTTTTCAATTTTCCTGAAAAATAACCGGATAATTCCCAATTGTAACAGTATTTTAGATAACTATTCGAACTTCTTCTAACAAAAATGCAATATGACAAATATAACAATTTTTATTATAATAAAAATCAGACAGTTCTTTAAACATTTTTTAACTTAACAAGTATTCATACAGCTGTAGATTTGGAAACTAAATCGACTTTAACAAAAACATTCAAAAATTCTAATAAAAATCAAACATAAGCAATTCTAGTCATCACAATTTCAACGAATCACTTTACAATACAAGTTTAGGTAGTCTATAATTAGGCTACGCTTAAATAATATTTATTTAATGTTCTTTTTAATGAAATAATGTTTAAATACAACGTAGAAACTATAATCATCACTATAAAAATCAAAATCGCAGATAAAGTTTAAGTTTCAGTCGTCTCATAATTAGGGTGCATAATTAAAAAAAAAGTGTAGGTAAGTATTAGTATTAGGTAATTCAATATTCAATTACAATTGGTTGTATAAAGGCGCATAGAACCTTGGTATATGATTACTATTAATCAAACTCATCAAATTAGCTTTTTTCCTCTCGCTTATTATAATCCTTTAACAATAAACTGCAATAATTCGACTTGTAACTGTTTATTAGACAAATTGATGTAAGCACCAAGATTTTACCGGTCTGAAACACTGTTATATTTATTATAAATTGTAACACTACTTGTCTCCGCAAACGCACGTCCACCTTTCATAAAACTAAATGTAACACAAATTGAGATTGAGATCATTATTCTGGAGTCAAAATGCTTTTGTAATGTAGCGTTACATCTCCATCTAGCGGCGAGTTTTAGAGTTACAGATGTAACAATTTTGGAGAAGATAGTAAAATTTTAAGTATTTCTGTATCGTTAACTCAAAATTCGACTTTTTCGAGTTGTAACCCTATTTTATCGGAGGTACGATATAAGGAAACATTAAGTATATGTATTTAGTGGAAAATTGACGTAATATTCTTTACTTAAAATCTGTTGTATACAACGTGTAACGTTAAATGCGCAAAACCTCAGACACCCCAACTGATTTTTAATTCAATTGCCTTATTTCAAAGAGAAAATAAGTAATTAAAAAAATTGTAAAGGTTTTATGTGCTGTTTTAGTTTTACTGGCCATTCTGATCGTTTCTTGCGTCTGCGACGACGCTTTATCGAGGGAGGAGTCGTCATCGGGCCGCTGCGCCGCGCTGACATTGGCTTGCTTGACCTGTTAATAAATAGACACGGCAACGTTTTTAATGAAATTTTTTGAAAAATGTGACCTATATTAAAAAGTGGTTCAATTAATTCTGTTCGTTATTCTGATCAAACTATTTTCAAGTTTTGCGCATTTAACGTTACACGTTGTATAAGTAGAAACTTACATATCATTAGTAGTGTATTCTAAATAGGTATTTAATGATAATTACTTGTTAAGTGTTTAACACTTTACTTATAGGAAATAATAAGCCACAGCCGTAGGCATGAAAAACACAAAAAAAAAAGAAAGAAAACAATATAAATTTATTTTACATTAATAATTATTATCGAATCAATCAATCAATCAAGTCAGCCTATTGCATTCCACTGCAGGGCATACGCCTCTCCCAGGTTGCGCCACAACACCGTGTTCTCCGCCTTCCGCTTCCAGTCAGTCCCAGTCACCTTCTTTGGGTCGTCTGTCGATCTAGCTCGAGGGCGTCCCAAACTACGCTGGCCGATACCCGGTCTCCACTCCAGGACTCGTCTGCTCCACCGGCCATCGGTCCTTCGGTAAATATGGCCAACCCACTGCCACTTCAGTTTCCTTACTCTGCAAGCTATGTCGGTAACTCCGATTTTTTCCCGGTTAATTTCATTCCTGATTTTATCCTTCAATGAGACACCGAGCATAACTCCAGTTGTCGAATGCTTACCTTAAAGGGTGCAAGTTGGATCTGCAATATGGCTGAACTGAAAATGAGGTTCCATACAGCTTTTAATAACTTTGATTTGCCTTAGATATTATAATATAAAAAGTGTGAAAGAGTGGTAAACAAAAAGTGCTCTGGCCCGAAATCCAAATATTTCAACTACTTTTTTGTAATAAATTCTGAACAAACTTTCAAGACATGCGTTAGTGCTTCATATACCAGGTAAACCTATACTAATAATAAAGGTGAAGAGTTTGTTTGTTTGTTTGAGCGCGCTGATCTCTGGAACTACCAGTCGGATTAGAAAAACTCTTTTTGCATTTGATAGCCCTTTTGTTAAAGAAGGCTGTAGGCTATTTAACATCACGCCAGGAGCCTTAGGAGCCAAGCAAAACGAATAAGAGGCCGAAAAAACGCTTAGCGAAAACAAAGTAATAGCGCAAAGTGAAGCAATGTGACGGGGTGGGTCGCGGGAACAAGAAACTTCACGCCGACGAAATCGAGGGCAGGAGCTAGTTACTCATATTGTTGTACATCTATGTGCTTGAAGTATTCTATAAATAATAAGTAAATACATTTTCAAAACAGGCCCAAAATTTTTATCAACTTTATAGGTTCAATGATTACATGTTTCTTATCTTTCTGCAAGTTGGTGATAACTAATTTTTTTCTGGGATTACCCATTACCAAATGGACAAAACACAAGGTTAACGTAGGTACTAGTCATATTATGCATAATAATATGAAAGAGTAGTAGAGTTGTGTACGAGTTCGTCCGGAGAACATGAGACATTTCAGCTCTGTCTCCAGCATGTCTTGTTTGCTATTAAATTAAATATCTTATCATAATATGAAAAAAATATTTTTGGCATTTGCCCAGGGGCGTAGCTACCGCCGTATCATTCCCATCAATACTCCGACGAGGCGTTTGTAAGCAAAAATTCGTAAAATATTATCCAAATCCTCATTTTTTTATTGATAGGAGGCCCGTTGTGAGTGAATACCTATTGAAAATATGAAAATTAAAGTATTTTATTTAGGCCTTACAAAGGCTTGCATTCATTTAGTAAAATTACACAGAAAATCTAAAACTACTTAAATACATGTCAGGATGCTACCTTTTTCGGGCTCACTTTGCTCGCACTTGTATTCTTTGAATAAAATCACAATGGAAACATAACTATCCAAATCAGCAGGATTCCCTTTTTTGGGACTTCACCGGAGTCAGGTAAAAAGGGCTCCCAACAAATTTTGATACAAAATTCCTTCATGAATAGCTACGCTACTGCATTTGCCCATTAACTACTGAGGAATAATATATTCCTTTTTAACTTTCTGGCGTTGACATGAAGAATATTGTGGATCCTAATGGGATGATATTTTTAATGGCAGAATATTCAACATGAAAACCACCCTTAAGACGTAGTTTTAATGTTTTATATTTCCACATGCAACACCAACAAGATTTCTCTTGAAATTAAGATGTATAGTGGCTTTGTATTTACAGACTCGTGTACAACTGTATGTAACCAATAGCGTGCTTTATTTGTTTGCAGCAATACTTATAATGCTATTATAAAATGTGACGCGTGCATATCGTATCGTAGCGTGCTAATCAGGCTTTATTCTTTAAGACGTTACAACAGAGTACAGCATGGTACAGACGCCAGCACATCAAGCTACTAAAATCTATCTTCTTTAATAGATTTTCAACTTTAAAGCTTTAGGTTCAAAGTTCCCTGGGAAAATTTGACAGTTTCAGGTAGCTTGATGTGCTGGCGTCTGTACATTAAACATTACATGTTTGTCATCTTTGTACTTATTGTCACCGACTTAAGCTTTCTTTGAATTACCCATTTAATCGATATAGTTATAAAGGGTGATCCGATTCAAGGCTCCTAATTTTGAAAGCTGTTACTAACGGCACACGTTTCAAACGTAAAATGTTAGTTTTTGACAATACTTACGTTTACAAAATGAATTCCTTTACCGTTGCTCAACGTGTTCAAATTGTTCAGTTGTTCTAAAGAAATAACAATTCTGTAAGAACTGTGTGAAAATTATGGTCAAGTTAATCGTCCTACTGAGCGAAAAATTCGCCAGATAGTGAAAAAAATTGAGAAAACTGGAAGCACTGGAGAAAAGGTAAGTCGTGTGCATCATCGTGGCGTGCGTTCAGCTAAGAATACTGCTGCTGTGAGCGTTAGTGTGGCCGAAGGCCAGAAATTCGTCACCGTTCGCAAAGTTTGGGTCATTCCTATGAATTCCTTTGCCGCATTTTGCATAAGGACTTGCACCTTCATCCGTATAAAATTCAGTTAACACAAGAACTGAAGCTCAGAGATCATGAACATCGATGAATCGAAACGCAAATTGGGTATTAGAGCAGCAGGAAGTTGATCCGGATTATTGAAAGAAAATGTTCTTCTCTGATGAAGCGCATTGTACACTCTCTGGGTATGTAAATAAACAGAATTACCGCATATGCGGTGAGGAGAATCCTCGCATGATACATGAGACTCCATTGCATGCTCAAAAGTAACTGTGTGTTGTGCACTGTGGTCTGGCGGCGCAATAGGGCCTTACTTTTTTGAGAATGCTGAAGGTCAGACAGTAACAGTCCACGGTGAGCGCTATAGGCGTATGATAACCAATTTCTATTGCAACAAAATCGAGGATAGTGAAGTGTAACACTTGTAGATTCAGCGAGACAGCGCAACTTGCCACACAGCGCGTGAAACGTTAAGAGGTTGCATGATTTCACATTATTGTGACGTCAACTGGCTGCCAAGATCGTGCGATTTAACGCCGTTGAATTTTTTTGTCGTGGGGTTTTTTTAAGGGTTGTTTCTATACGAATACACCTACAATACATACCTACTAAATATTCGAGTAAAGAAAAAAGAATTAAGATATTGTTACATTTTGTGTATTGAAAAAATTAATAAATTAGGATCCTCGGAACAGATCAACCTTTACATATGCTTATCTAATAGTAGACTTTAGGAACTGTTTTAAATACAGTGGTCGGATAAACACAGGGTTAAGTAGATACTCAAATAATATGAAAGAGTAGTAGAGCTCCTTGTGAACGAGCTCGCCCGGGGAAGGACTACCACCACACCTATTTCTGCCGCAAAGCAGCTTTGCTGCGTTCCGGTTTGAAGGGTGTGGTTACCGGTGTGATTACAGGCACATAAGACATGTCAACTCCGTCTTCAAGATGGCATACAAGTCGACGGCCCACCTGATGCTAAGCGGCTCCACCGCCAATTGACATCTGCGATGCCACTGGTATTGGAATCACTTGCCATACCAGTGGCATCGCAGATCTCGAGAGGCGACGAGACCACTTGCGATGCCACTGATATCGCAGATGACGACAGACGTCAGAACCACTTAGCATGGGGTGGGCGCTGGCTTGTATGCTAATAAATATGTATATATGTAACATAACATAAATGGGATAAAAATATGACGTTAAGCTTTGTCTTCTGCGTATTAAGGAATAATCTTTTCCTTTTCCTGGGGTGGTCATGAAGGGTATTGTGGGTGATATTTTTATAGCAGAATATTCAACATGACAACATTTATATAAAATGAAGCTCACTCATACGATTTCATTTTATGTAAATCATCTTATGTACAGACGCTACCACGTCAAGCTACCTGATACTGTCAAATTTTCCCAATCAACCTTGAATCTTATGCTTTGGCGATAAAGTCGAAAATCTTTTAAAGAAATTTGACATATTGATGTGCTGGCGTCTGTGCATGTCTGTATATATGTATCTACTCTCTCTATAATAGAAGCGCGCTGTTGGATTTTTTGCTCGGCTCAGCGCCGGGAGTTGAAAATCCAGAGGTGCAATAATATTTAGGCATTACATTTAGGTGACTTCTAGTGCCAGTGTAGAGTGTAGAAGTTTAATTTGTATTGGATTAGTGTTTAATATAGTCATAATGTTTGTAAATGGACAAAATGCAAAACAACTAAACTTTCAATTAATAATTAAGGTAATATGTAGCCCATGTATAAGTTGTGTACATATTGTAAATGGGTTATATTTTTAAGGACAGTGTAGGCCGTGCGCATAGCAGGTGTCTAGCTTAGAGCTTATTGTGTAGCCACGTCCAGCTGCTGGGTTCGGGCCATCCATAAATAATATCACACAAGTTTCGTGAGTTGTGTGACCCCCCCCCCCCCCCCGCTATGTGACGTCAAATCAAGGACCCTTTCTTGGTATGACGTTACATAGTTTGCAATTTTAAATTACTATAGTTAGTAATATTTTATTCCCAAGTTGACCCCTCCGTCGTCGCCATTAACATGTGACGTAATTTATGGATGGCCTCTTGTAGAAATGGGCACTTAGTGTGCAGTGATGCCCCTTCTTTTTCCTAGATGTCTCGCTAGACACGTGTATGCGGACGGTTTTACTTAATATTCCAGGTTTAAAACTGGTTGATTAATTAAGCAGGCATTACAATATCTACTAAGTGTAAATAAATACGAAATAAGTTAGGTATATATTTACATAAGTACTTGTGTATTAGTAATAGTAACAATGTATTCGTAATTTTAAGGACAAAAAAAAATAAAAAAAAAACAAAAAAAATATAAAAAAAACAGCAAAAACATAAAATAAACAAAAACATTAAGTTCATGATTTTTTTGTTTTATTTTCGATATCCTTATTATGGTTAAAATGGCAGACCTACCTAACAAGTGACCCAAATGCTTTGCGCGAGCTGAGCAAGCAAAGCGACTGCGTCGTGGCAGCGGCCGGCGAATTTTGCTAAAGAGAATAAGTACTAATTTTATTGCGAAATAGTTATAAAATAATGCATTTTGTATACACAATACTTTTTATGGTTACGGTTAGCTACTTTCTATCCGGACAAGACAAGACACATAGCCATGCAAGTAAAGTAACGTCTAACGTTGAACGCGCAACGTCGCAACGTCTAAAAAACGTTGTGCGCTCAAACAAATGCGCTCAACAAACCATGCACTCAACCAATCATACACTCAACAAACCATGCACTAAACCCTTTGCAACCGGGAGTAAAAAATCTCGCATAGATCAGTAAAAACATAGTAATCACTTGGAAAGTGTTCAGCGGTCCTGGAAAAAATACTGAAAAAAAAGTCTCATGCAAGCTGATCTTTAGCAGTCAGACCCTCACATACGTGAGGTTTAGGAATAATTTGCTAGTCGCACGATCATGATTATAATTATGTGGCGCCGGGATCAAAAAACGCAGCCATCCCTCATCCGGGTTTCAACGAACTGGCAGGACGATACCTGCGCACAGACTGCAAAACTATTTTTGTCTAATTCTTAGATAGAGTCACGATAGATCAACGCCGGTTGCGTCCGCTAAAGTTGTTTACATTTTTGCTCAGAATTTTGTATAGTCGAAACTCACGATCACTTTAACTCGGTTGGAAAGGGTTAACTAACCATGCACTCAATTTACCACGCAGTCAACCAACCATGCACTTAATATTTGACTGAAAGCAAATAGGTAATAGGTATATGGCATAAAGTGAGTGTCATGTAAAATCTTCAGCGATTTTGAACCATGAGTGTTGCGGTTTTCTACTACTGTCAACTTGCCCTGCGCTTGAACTGCCCTGCAAATGATTATGATACCGGCCCTGCTGGAGAGTAGTGTTGGCCCATTGGTAACGACCGCAACTTACGAGTTGCAAGTCATAGGTTTGAACCCAGACAGGCGTTTTACTTTGTGTAAATTATTTCATCACCGCTACCCTCAAAATGGTAAAGAAAATAATCGTGAGGAAACCGGCATGTCCTAGAACCAAAAATTCGAAGACATGTGACATCTACTGGGCCCGCGTGGCGGATTGTATCCCAGAAGTGGGAACAATATAGGCTTATTATGCCCTGTTTGATTCACTACAACATTCATCAAATTATCATCATCACCTACGGAAAGAATGAGGTTGGCTTCCACCTTAATGACATGCGACTGTCTATTATCTTTTAGCGACTTTTATCCCTGTCTAAAATCCGCTTCCCCTAGGAAACTTAAGGCAATTGTCACAAATAAGTAGGTATACAAATTCTTAGAGGTTGCTCGAATTGATCATGAATTACATCGGGATGAGCGTCGGGAGAGGAGACAGGAGCTGGCGGCGGCGGCGGCGAGATGTCGCTGTGTCTACTAACAACATACTAAGTATAATAGTTTAAGGGTGACTGCATATACACTCAATTAAAACTCCATCTAACAGTTCAGTCACTCAACTGAAACTCGAACAAGCAATTTCGACTAGGTACTTAGATAATTAAGTCGACGAGCGAACGCATACAATCAATTCAGCTGTCGTCAATTTCAGCCGAACTTTCTGTCGTCAATCGACCTCTTGTCTTGCAGGCCTCCATCCTAAGGCAAATCTTGGGTTTCAACTTATACGGGATACGGAGAGAATGCATTTTTGTTACACAGAACAACTATTCCATATTTATATCCTGTGTTAGTTTCACTCAAAGAAATACAAACTTTACACCAGTCTAAACTAAATTGATTTCAGAATTACTACACTGCTACTTGGTTATTGAAGAAGTTATCACAAAGTTTGGAGTTGTACCGCAGTCCGAACTTCATGTTTGGGTATTAAAGTTATTTATAGCACTCTGTGATCTAAACCCGCACTTAAGTCACGCCTATCTGTGACTTAAGTGACTCATTTTTACGCAGAAAAGCGTGACTTAAGTGCAGGGTTAGGTCACACGAGCTATGAAATAGTATACGATACGTGTGACTTAAGTAGTATTATTGCACGGCGTTTAGCACCATCGCTGCGCTCGGCCCTTCATTTTAATAATCGACTGGTTAAGTCACACGTATCGTAATGTAGGTACTATTTCCAAATACACACATTTGTTTACATGTTTGGAAACGAAGTCGCAAACGTACCTACATCATATTAAGCTACATTCAGGAAGTAATTAAATACGACAATTGCCTCGTTGGTGTAGTGATTGCAAGTGCGACTGCTGAGCGTTCGCTCCTGGCTTCCATCGCCGGGTCGGGTAGTGTTTTTAAGAATTTGTGTCTCTTTCACGGCAATAGGCTTGCCATCTATTACATGGGAGTGTAACAAACTGCGAAATCTAAGTGTGCTACACTTGAATAAAAAAGAAACAAAAAAAGATTTCTTTTTCACAGTATGTTTTTTTTTATGAATTTAGAATAGAAGAAAAAACGGTAGGTAAGTTTAGCTGACACGCGTATGTCATATTATAGAAATATACAATGTATGAATGGATTTAAAGATCCTAATAAATACGATATATATTATACAGGCTTTTTATTTATCCGAGTACAGTTTAAATCCTTCCAATGCAATGGTCGAGGCGCCATGTTTTTATCGTTTTCGTGGTAAAACACAGCATGAACAAAGAGTAGGGGTGCGTTTTCACAGAAGCGGAGCTGGGCGGAGCGGAGCGGAGACGTGTAGGAATCGTCCAATCACAGACGAGACGAGTGACGCGATGAGGATTTCAACCATTGTGATTAATCGATTCCTGCACGTCTCTGCTCCGCTTCGCCCAGCTCCGCTTCTGTGGAAACGCACCCTTACATTGCGTGAAGAAAAAGGGTACTCCCCATATAATATATGTATGTATGTTAGGCTTGACGTGCTTTCCGAGGCACGGAGGGGTCTCTGTATGTAAGGATGGCCACCCATCCACGGAGTAACCGCGGCAAGCGTAGCTTAACCTGATCGATCGACCCGTGCGGATGTTATTATTTAGCCACGAGTCAACTCGCAGGGTATTATTTATTACGAGCATATCTGCCCGCGATTTCGTCTGCATGATATTTTTTGTTCCCCCGTACCACAACCCCGTGATTTATGCTCCCCTGTACCACAACCCCGTGATTTTTATTCCCCCGTACCACAACCCCGTGATTTTTGCTCCCCGTACCAAAACCCCGTGATTTTTGCTCCCCCGTACCACAACCCCGTGATTTTTGTTCCGCCGTACCACAACCCCGTGATTTTTGCTCCCCCGTACCACAACCCCGTGATTTTTGCTCCCCCGTACCACAACCCCGTGATTTTTGCTCCCCCGTACCACAACCCCGTGATTTTTGCTCCCACGTACCACAACCCCGTGATTTTTGCTCCCCCGTACCACAACCCCGTGATTTTTGCTCCCCCGTACCACAACCCCGTGATTTTGGCTCCCCGTACCACAACCCCGTCATTTTTGCTCCCCGTACCACAACCCCGTGATTTTTGCTCCCCCGTACCACAACCCCGTGATCATACTTCGTTTTCGCTTAGCGTTATTACTGAAGTTTTTTTTCGGCTCCTAACGGTTGTAGCGTGATGGAAAATAATCTATAGCCTTCCACAAGAATTGGGTTATCAAATACAAAAAAAAAAAAAAAACAAATCATCAAATTAGTAATATGTAGGTATAAAAAAACAGCCGGTGTGTTCTGTGAAAATGTCAACGTGGAAACTTATTCCAACGTGTAACTTTTTATATTTATATTGTAAATATTCGTATGCCGTTTTTAGCGGAGGATGTGTCCTGAACTTATCTATACAAGTTGCAACTTAAATAACACACAACCTCATAAGGGTTCATTGTACTCATCATTATGAACAACTTTCGCTATGGCACCAAAGCAGAAATCGCGAAAAAAAATCAGCTGTTCCATACATTTTGACGAGTTTAGCGAACATAAATGTAGGGAACAGCTGATTTTTTTCGCGATTTCAAGTTTGGTCCCATAGTGAAAGTTGTTCGTAATGATGAATACACTGATCCCTGTCTACAATAAAGGGATATGCCTATAGGGAAACGTGCGGTTACTAGAATGTGTTGATAACGTGACTTGCCTCCAAATGACGTCACGTTTGATGGTGGAAAACCACCTAATACGATGGGTGTGTGATGAGTTGACGCCGGTTTTCGTGTATGAATAGTAATGAATAATAATATACAAGGTGTAACTTAAATAACGCACAACCTCTTAAGGGGTCATTGTACTCATCATTATGAACAGCTTTCACTACGGGACCAAACCGGAAATCGCGAAAAAAAAATCAGCTGTTCCCTACATTTTGACGAGTTATGCGAACATAAATGTAGGGAACAGCTGATTTTTTTTTCGCGATTTCAGGTTTGGTCCCATAATAAAAGTTGTTCATAATGATGAGTACATTGACCCCTTAAGAGGTTGTGCGTTATTTAAGTTACACCTTGTATATCATCCAATTTTGGACCTACCATATCCTAAGAATAAATCTCTGTCTTTGTATGTGAAGTGAGCTACCTAAAGCTAAAGGGATTAGGTAACACTATTGACGGGTAAGTTTTCACTGTGAGATTTATAGAGAGAACCGGATGCAGCTGAATACCAGTATTTTACATGGAGTGGCTGCCTATCGGACCTTCACAACCCAGTTACTGGGTAATACGAAACCCTTGGTAAGACTGGCTGTTAGACTTTCGGGCTTCTGACGACACGTAATGATTGTCAAAGATCCACGAATGACTGCCGGGACCAATGTCTTAACGCGTTTTCTGAGGCACGTAGGGGTTTTGGTATGTAAAGATGGTCACCCATCCACGGACCAGTCACGGCATGCGTAGCTTAACCTGATAGATCGACCCGCGCGGCTGTTATTACTTAGCCACAAGCACCTCCTGCAGTAACTGCTACATCATTATTTTAAATTGTCATGTCCCAAATCTGATTTCTTGAAAACATTCGTTTTATTATCGTCTTAGATAGTGCTAACTAAGTCATTGCCTTCAAGTATATTTGAATTATCGTCGTACCAGAAAAAAAAAAACAAAACAAATAAACCCGATAAACAATATACATTCATCGCAGAGTTCACAAAATGAAGGATGTTGGCAAGGAGTTGCACTAGCTGTATTTACCTAATTTTGACTGTTCCTACGAAAAAAAGGCCTTGCAACGACGTTGCCAAATTGCTTCCCTACACTTACATAGGTATCATTCCTATCCTTAATTACATGCTCTAAATGTTCTTAATAACAAACTGCAGTGCTATTCTGTAAAAATCTCACCGTGAGAACTTAAGTGAAGTGAGCGGGACGTAGGGATTAACACTATTGACACAGCTCACTTCAAGTTCCACTTATGATTTCACGGTGAGATTTTTACAGAATCGACCGGCTGGCGTACCTGTTCAATTTTATCCTAAATATCATAAAACGGGCGACCCAGTTTCAGTACAATTATCTCCATTGTCCTTTTGTTGGAGCAGAACTTGTTGTACAAGAATATTTTACTAAGATACCTCACTGAGCTCGGAGACGCCTCGCGCCTGGACGGCCGCTGCTTGAGGCGGCATTGTGAACACTTTCCTTTGTATAGCCAAGCGTGTCACCATTTACTCGTAGTGACACAAATGACCAACGAAACTGACGGCATTGAATGGCCGTTCGTGGGCGCTCAATCCGCTTTCGGCGCAATGAATTCTGTTAGTAGGAAATTCAACTAATAAAATTCTTTCCACCGACGACTACAGTAACACGCTGCTGTCGCGGGGGTTCCGTGCTCTGTGAAATACTTCATCCGTCAGCAAGAAATGTATCTAACAAAATATAAATCATAAAGGCTCGTACAGACAGGCGCGACGCGATTATGCGATATATATCCGTAGAACGATTTCTATGGAAACGCGCGCGATAATGCACACAAGGGCGACCTGTCGCGCCACAACATGATTGCGCCGCGACTCTAATAGGAACATTTTGTATGGCGACGCGGCGATATCGCGGTAGTGGCCGCGATTCGCGTCGCTCTAGTGTGAAAGGTGTTGCGGTGCGATAATATCGCAGAATCGCCCCGCGCCACGTTGCGCGACAAGTCGCGCCAGTCTGCACGAGCCTTTAAACAAAAGAAGCAGCGTTGTTGGCGAGTTTGTCAGGAAAGAGACAGAGAGAGAGTTGTATCATCATCATCATTCAAGCACCTCCAAGCGCCTCCATTTCGACCGGTTTTGTGCTTCCCACATCCAACGGGCTCCTGCGGCTTTCACAAGGTCGTCGGTCCATTTTGTGGGAGGCCTTCCAACGCTACGTCTTCCGGAACACGCTACGTCTTCGGTATACGAAAAATCGTAATTTCATGGTAAGAAAGGTTTCATGAAATCTACATCTGTAAAGACTAAATAGGTACACGTATTATAAAGTGAGCAGACTTGAAACAGGGAACAGCTTGAACAAGGAGCTGTGGTGGCACAGTGGTAGTGTGTCCCAGCAGTGGGAAAATTACGCTTAGACCTGGAACACAATTAATAGCTCATTTTCTTAAAATAAAAAAAAAAAACACTAGAATCTTTATCATTAGGTATTAAAGGAAAAAATTAAAAGCTTTAAAAATAAATGCTTTAACCTCTAGTCTGTCGTAGATATACGTTCCGACAGTTTACGGATACAAAATTTGGTGCGTAGGTCTACGCTCCGACATACCAGAGGTTAAACCATCAAACAGCTAAATGAAGACTAAAGAAGTAAAGCATGTAACTTTCTTAAACCAGCTTAATAATACCTATACAACTCCTAAGTGAACCTAATTGAATACAAAACTTTACAACTCTCAATTGTAATTAAATACTACAAGGCCAGCCGTGCGATTCTGTAACCATCTCACCGTGAAAGCTTGGGTGAAGTGAGCGTGGAGTGAGCTGTCATTCGCTAGGGATTAACACTATTAAGTGCTCACTTCACTTATGATTTCACGGTGAGATTTTTACAGAATCGACCGGTTGTTCTCATCTTGGACATTGAATGATTAAAACTTGTCAAACATTTTTTTTTAAACAGCAAGGTAACTGCGTAACACACCAGTAGCAATGGGTTTCATTTTGACAGTTCAACAACATTCATTGCGTTATTTATGTACGTTTTTGAGCAGACACATTTTTCCAACATATCGAGCAATGGATTAGCAATATTTTTCAAAATCATTCAAATTGAGAGGAATAGTGTGTTACGCAATTAGGGTGCTGCCGGTCGATTCTGTAAAAATCTCACCGTGAAATCATAAGTGAAGTGAGCTTGAAGTGAGCAGTGTCAATAGTGTTAATCCCTAATGACAACTCACATCCCGCTCACTTCACATAAGTTCTCAAGGTAAGATTTTTACAGAATAGCACTGCTGGTTGGGACTGTGATGAGAATACGAGCATTCTTGAAAATACGGAAATTGCACGTTCAAAGGTTAATTCACGTATCTTCTTAAAAAACGTTCAAATTCAAATCGCAATCTCATTTCAGCGACAATCAGTGTCCAAAACTTGTCAACATTTTAGGTAGATATTCACTTAGGGCCGGTTTCTTGATCCGTAGTCAAGCAAAGTATAACAATTTGTTAGATTAACTATAGTCAACTGGTCAACTAATGGTTTTTCAAAATCTATTATAAGTATAGTCAAGCTAAACCATTGGCAGTGTAATGAGAAATCATATCCTAAAAATAGTCATGTTTTTTGGGGGCAATATTTTTCTATGTGACAACACTAGCCATAATTATTGTTATCATGATAAACAACACAAAGAATATTTGAGAAATACTATAAACTTGTACAAAACAGGTGTCGTGATTGAGTTGACTATACGCCATATTATCAACTCTCCAACTTAATGGTTAATTTTTTAAACTAATAGTTCATTCTTTGACCGTTGGATAAACTAAAAATTGATGAAAAAACACATTTGGTCAAAATTTAACCATTCGTTACTATTTTTAACAATGGGTTGAGTTAACTACGGATAAAAAAAACCGGCCCTAATGCTGATAATCGTCTAAGTACCTAAAATGCACTACACCTGACACCGGACAGTTAATTAATTAATTAACTTTGACTATAGAATCTTGATTTGTTTACAAAAACCGCAGGGACCACACTGACACCGCAACTCCGTGCGGTCTACCGTCAAAGATAAAAACCGCAGCACCGCTCACCGGTTTCCAGCGCAGTGTGATAACCGCCTTAGAGGCCTTTTTGACAGGTTGAGACGGAGATTAGAAAGCGAACGGTCTTTAAAATACGGGAATTGGCCCTTTGATGCGTTGCCATCCCAGACACAAATATCACTAGATGTGATCATTTCTTTTGTGCCTCGTTTAGTGTCCGTCGATGTGTTCAATTACTCAAGCATGAGTTGATTGACGGCAAAAGTAGGCGGTTGTGGTGGCAGTCCTTCCCCGGACGAGGTTTTTTTCAACGAGCTCTTCACTAAGCAACTATATAAGGGAATTACCTCTTAGAATAGGTAAAGGATGCCTGTTGGAGAGGAAAGGAGACCTGTTGTGTTTCTCTACTGTAAAGAAAAATATCTCTACACGGAGAGAAAATTCTTAGAAAAATTACTGTTCTCGTCACTGTAAAGTGATAGCAAGTGACATCCATAGAACATTTTCTGAGTGACATTGGGAAAAATTCACTATTTGTCCAATTAATTTTACTGTACAGCATATGAATTTTTACTGTGCTAGCATGGCAATTTTTCCATTACCACTCAAATGCACTCAGATTATGAGACAGCACAGTAATTTTTCTAAGATTTTTCTCTCCGTGTATTCGGAAATCTCCCCAATGTATTTCTAAAGATATTAGTTACAGTAAAAGGAAAAGAGAAATACAATATAGAAGAACATAGAAGATGGCCTATTATTGACAATAAACTATTATTGAAACAATATTCAAAACAGCTCAAAAAAGTTATTTACTTGACCCAAAGATTACAAAATAATTATATAGTAAATAATGAAAATAAAACTACGTGGAAAGTTATAAAAAAATTAAATCTTACTTCCCTTTTGAACCATATTGATAATAAAGTAATAAATGACCCTATACGAATAGCTACAGCATTTAATGATTATTATAAAAGTAGCAAACATACTAATAATGGTAATAGTTTCTCAAACATAATTCGTTATCAAAAATCCATATTTATGGCACTATTAAACTATTACCATTATTATTATCCTTTTATTTAATGAAATAAAAGATAATAATGATGGTAATACTTTCTCAAGCATAATTCATTACCAAAAATCCATATATTTTATGGCACCGATTCTTTCGAAATATCTAAAGTGTAATTCTAAGTCATTAAAAAACACAAATAGGACCGGATTTCTGGCAAACATTAATTTCATTAATTTATGTATAGAACATGGACACTTAGCAAGTAGGCTAAAAATGACATTAATTCAAATTCAAATTCAAGTAATTCCATACTCTTTTCTTGAATCAAATAATATACTTGCAGAAAGGAGAACAATAAGCCTATAGGAAAAAAAAAAACCCGGACAAGAGCGAGTCGGACTCCCGCACCGAGGGTTCCGTACCTACCTAGGTATATATTAAATTTTCATCCGCAAGGCCCATATTCGTAGAAGAATTTTAACACTGCGGTGTAGAATACTGCACACTGAGTCAGCACCGTAAGGGTTCCTTTTTACCATTTTTGTACGGAACCCTAAAAATAGAACTATAAATAAAGCAGTGTTTGAATTATTCTTCAAAATTGTTCAGAATGATGAGAAAAAGTACCAATTACAGCATACTAATGGATATGTCAAAAGCTTAGTCACGTAGACCACGATATATTACTACGCAAATTATAATATAACGTTATGGCAAATCAAATGAAATCAAAATCAAATGTCATTTTATTCAAACTAGGCTGAGAATCAGCACTTTTCGAACGTCAAAATTACAAAAGACAGTCCCCTAAAACGCTCGCCCTTCACCACTTCCTAGTGCTTTCGCATTAGAAGCAACGTATTTAAATTGATTAAAGCATACCTAACTGATAAAAACAAGTGACTGTGATAAATAGAATTTCTCGAAAGGCGAAATCAGAAATTACGTACACAACTAGAATAATAATAAGTGGGAGTGCCTCAAGGAAAATTTGAAATCCATCAATAAATTACTTAGAAATAGATTATTGAAGTTTTTACGTATTTTAGCACGGAGCGTCTGTGGTCTCTGATTCGCCTGAGACGTCATTTGACCTATCCGAGATCGTCGCACCACAAATCGTTGAAATATTAGTTTCGTCGCCGCGCCCATAGATAAAATACAAAAGCCGCGCAAACACAAAGTACAAAGTTTATATAAGTATTTGTACAGTTCACTACACTGTACATTAATGGTTCTTCGAGCCGGATCATTAATGTACAGTGTAGTGAACTGTACATTAGATTTGTAATACTTAAGTAGTTTGTAGTTTGGTGAGTGTGCTTAAGAAAAGTGCAGCACAAAGCAAAGTGAAGTGAAGTGTGTATTTCACTAGTTTATTTTCTAAGTCACTTATACAGTATTATATTGCAGGTGATTCTCACATAATATGTATGTTCGTTATAGAGTTAAAGTGCACACTGAGTCAGATTATAGTGATGAAAAGTAATTGAAACCGATTTGCGTAATCAGCTAATATTACCTAAGTGTACGTAAACCGCACAGTATTGATATATACACAGTGATGGATATTTTTTCTTTAAATATAATATTTGTAGGCGTTTTTTTTACCTCAGCCATCGAGTAATAAGCAAAATGTGACTTGAACGGCGCCAGTCTACATCCAGACTATACAACAATGAATTTGTACGTACTTAGCGAATACGAGCCGCGTCGTCTATGTGAAATGACGAAACACGCTAGAGTGCCGCGTGTAACGAAATTATTCCTTCAAACTCCCATAACTTTTTAATTTCTAGAGATATTTTTATGATTTTTCCATAAAAATGGAAACATCTTCATTTCGTATGCCCACCTATTTGATATTTGTACGCCGTTAACGGCAGAACATAGAGATCTCTGTCCGCTACAGCGGCATCGCCACAGGCGAACTACGCGTCATACCAACGTCACGCAAAATCCTGCATCTCGCAAGCAGAGTTTAAATGGCGCGACATAAATCATCGGGCATTTGCCCACCAGACACAAAACCCGCCTGGTCGGAGGACCCGCCCTTTTCTATGGAGTATAAGTGAACTTTACACCCAGTTCCATATACGAGTACCTCCATATACGAGTACCTATTCTATTTATAACTCCTATTTTTACACCTATGTCAAATAAAAAACTTTGATTTATATAAAATAAGACGAACCACATTGAACAGGCATCACAAAACACGGTACATAACTCATATTCTCTCTATAATCGATACGGTCGGCGTCCGACAGGTAGTGAATTAAGTTAAATAAGAGCGCCGTCGATATCCCGGGATGCGCTGCTCAACTGTTGTCATGGCTACGCGCGGGTGGTGGGTGCATCGCGGCACAGAATAGATAGGTACAGAAGGTTGGAGGCCAATTCCCTTATTTATAAACGTTCAAAATATAATCACAATCTCATGATTGTGGCTTCAGTTCTGTCTTCCTCCGCCCTTACGGATCGCCGTAAGGGTGTCGATAGCTCGTTCTTTCATAGGACACGATATTCCAACTGAAAAATGAATTGCACAAATGTTTATCAACAGCACCCCAGTGTCTACGTCATTCGAGAGCCAATAGATCCTTGTTCCAGTGTATTAGGGCCCGATTACACGTACCACAGCCATATTACAACCACACCACAATCACAACACAACGACACCACGTGTACAGGCGCTAATTTGTATGAAAATAAAAAGTCTACTCACACGGACCACATTTGGCAGTCGAAATCAATCGAGTGGGCGATACCGACTACATCAAGGCGAAGTCGCGTTGCGGTGTGGTTGCGTTGCGACAGATCGGTGGATCTGTCTGTCTGCAACCGCTAGCCACAACTTAACCACATCGTAACTACTAACGATAACGAAACTACAACGCCACTAAGAAACGTTGCAACACGGTATTCACGCGTAACCACTGCTTGCCCACCTTTTTTCGCTGCGATGTGGTGTGGTTGTGCGTGTGAACGAATGCTAGTCGCGAGTGCGTTTGCACTCGCTACACGTAGATGATGCTTGTCTGTGTGAGTGCGCGTTTTCGCTTGTTGTACGTGGTCGACCTTCTGTACGTCTATCTATTTTATGGTCTAGGTCCCGGGCAGGCTGGAAGCCTTGAGCTCGTTGCTCGTTGCCATAGTTACGAGTGGGCGGTGGGTGCATCGCAGCTCGGCCATATTTGAGCGATGTGTTTTCCTACTGAATGCACAGTGCACACAGCGTTAAGCCAGTGCCTGGCAGAGTTTTTGTTATTTTGGTGACGTATTTGCGTACGGTTAGCAAATTCAGTTCGATAATTGATTTGATTTTTTAATTTACGTACATACCTGGTAAATTCAAAAAACAAATCAAGTATATATATTAAAATAATTCTAAAATGCAGGAAGTTAAGTTTATTATTATTAAGGTATGAAAGTCACGTGACTAGTTTTCTCAGAAGAAAAATAGTCTCTTACAAATTTTCTCTAATGTTGTCTTGTTTATTCCCATTCAGATCTAGCATTTTCATTTCAACAATACATTTAATTATCTTCTAGAGCATCGATTAGAATAAGGGAGATAATCAACCTACGCTAAGACAAATTAGCAGAGAAATAAAAGAAGATATGATTTGATTGACGCCACGGTTGGCGCGCAATTCACGAAATGTCGTGAATCGGGTCTATAGTCTACGAAAAAAAAAAAAAAAAAAACATCATTGAGATTCTAACTAAGTTTGTGCTTCCGGTGCTGTTGTTGTTTCAATTTTTTTTTGTTTTGCTATTTTATTTTAAAACCCCATAAAATAGTAATGTTTTGACAACTAAAATACTAGCTTTGAAATAATACAAAATTATCAATAGAATTAGCATCAAACATATTATTAAAATCTCGATTATGATTGTAAATGTTTGCTTGGTCAATCCCTAGCATCAGTGGGATGACACTGACAGCTCACTTGACGCAAGTTTTTACGGTGAGATTTTTACAGAATTGACCGGCAGTAGTTTTTTACATGTTTTGCTAGTTAACTTCGATACACAAACTTTTCCATTTTCACTCACCAAAAATGCAAATACACTAATTCTACCTGGGCACTCAATCAAAAATACAAAAAGATTACCAAAAGCTGATCCAATTGGTCGGATTGATTTGCTGTTGGCGCTTTGTGGTTAGAGGCACGAGCGTATGGGGTTAGGCTAAGCGCAAACGAGCCACCGGCCACAGCCATCGGTAGCCCAGCGACAAGCAGCTCACATGCTTTTCACACCTATAAAAATCTACCAGCTATAATTATTTGAGTGTCTAACCCACACACACTCACCTTCTTCACCTTACTCATCTAGAGGGTAGCACCTTTCAACCTTTCATTCTTTTGAAATTATCAAGTTCATATTTTAATATAAACTGTTTCCTTTTGTTCGTGAGCTCATACCTGCATACCCAGTCCGAGTCCTTGAGGCGCTGCGTGCTGAAACAGGTTATAAACCTAGTTCAGTAGCAGATGCTAATAAATGGGGCTTGGAGCTAAGTAATAACAGCCGCACGGGTCGATCGATCAGGTTAAACTACGCTTGACGCGATTGGTCCGTAGATGGGTGACCCTCCATACATACCACGACCCCTTCGTGCCTTGGAAAGCACATTAAGCCGTTGGTCCCGGTTGATCTTTGAGTTATTACGGGCCGAAAGAAGCCCGGAAGTCTAACAACCAGTCTTACCAAGGAGTATCGTATTACCCAGTCACTGGGTATTGGAGGTCAGGTAGACAGTGGCCAGTGTTAGTCCTGATACAAAAGTATGATGAAAGACCTAAACATTAAGTGACTTTTTTAAGACCCTAATAAAAATATGTATCTGGCCATTATTTAAAAAAAAAACTGTTCAATGACATTTAAAATTGTTAAAAAAAAATCTATACGTACTTACATCGTACTTATATGGCTTTATTTTTTTCGACAAAATAGCCAGCCCATTTAGCAACAATATTCTCGTCAAACCTTTTTTGAAATAAATAATTAACATAATTATTTATTTCAAAAAAGGGTAAATTGCCGTGAGCAATAAAGGGTATTTCATAACTGAAATACGAACGTAAAATCCGTCACCACCGTGGCCACCACAATGCATTTTCATTTGGTCCGGATCAGTTTTCAATTAAATTACAAATTAATTTATTGGGATTGGCCTAGCTGCATTAATAATAACGATCTCCTATTTCCACAAAGCACGTCATTAATCAACAGTCTATTTAATCCAAATTATGTTATAAACTCACTTAATCAATTTAAAACTGATCTGTCTGTACACCTCTGCCCGGGATGCAACAGGCAGGCTAACACTCGTGTCGCTGTGATCCTGGTTCCAGTCGACGAGAGGGTTTCAACACCCCCTTGCCTCCCTCGACAGCACACCTATTGTAAACTTTTTGCACTAAGCTCAAATATTACGAATATTTCCCTTTGTAGAGCTTTCCGTCAGGGGTTTTTTGTCGAGGGAAACTGATGTGAAAATAAGTGATTGGAGGGATTTTATTTTGATTGTTATACATACAGTAAAACTACGTTAAACTTTACGTCTAAAGAAGCTAACATTACTATGTCAGCTAAGAGTAGTGCCCAGTTTTTTGTGACAACTTTCATTTATTTATTTATTACCTTAAATAATTAGCCTTAATTTTGTAAGATAAAATTAAGTATAAAATTTAATCAAACAATTAGAAGTTGTCAATATGTATACAAATATTTATTAAAATAGCTCTTGTTGTGTTGTGGTAAGCAGAAAAATTATATTCGTAAAGATTTTATGAATATAATATTTCCGCTCACCACAGCACAACTGACAAAGCTCGTATGAAATAAAGAAAAAGTATATAAAAAAATTCTATTGGCTTTGTTCCCTTAAAAACAACATGTATAAAAATATGCGGTTTATCTCCCTTAATCAGCAAAGGAAAATAAATTAACTAAACGCGCACTTGGTTTTAACAGAAAATAAATTAATAAAATAAACATGTAATTTACATGAAAAGCTCCCGGAGAGACAATTAAATTTTGATTGTCCTGTACGGTCATTGTGTTTCCTATTCTGATTCCGGTTTATTTGCCGGTCGTACGGCTCGTATCACTCGGCAAGTTTTTGTTCCATATTTCAATAGGGAGATATAAATGAACACATCGTTTATGGGGTGTCCGACGGTTCGTCTGTTTTCAACAAGAGGATTATCGCCGAACCCGGTGCGCCGTGAGTCATGGGGTATAAAACGGCAATAGTGTGGGTAGTTGTATAAAAGCAGCAGTATTTGTATAGCGGACGTCATCGACAGGTTTCATCAAAGGCTGGGGTTATTAAAATGTTCCCTCTTTGATGCTACAGTTCATTAAGGCATGGTTGGGGAACGATTTTTGTTATTATGTAGATGTAAGCTTTAATGTTGTAAAAAAGGGTAATATAAAATTTCTGATTATATTTTAGATGGCAAAAAAGCTTGGGAATGGGCTGTTCGCTCTGCTATGCCTTGTGATAAAATCGTAAAACTTGACATTTTACGTATTATGGAAAAATCACCATTATACAGCATTTTATATACATATCGACATTGACATTGATGAATATTATATACAAAATGGCATGAATTTTTACTATGTATATTGTATTATTTTACTTTAATTATTGTGAATGTGAGGAACTGAGGACTATGTAGATCATTCTTTTTTTTCTGTTAAATGTTGGTCTGGCAGTTTTGAGTACTTTATGCGGCCTACCCAAATGTCCTTTCTTTACTATTGTTCGTCGTGTCGTTGAGCTTCTCATGTTTTGAGTTGAGCTACACGGTTACTGAAAAATTTTTGCTTGCACTGACTCGACTGGTCCACTCAAATCTGTATATAGTTCAGCCAGTCGATTATGTAAAAATCTCGCCGTGAAATCATAAGTGAAGTGAGCACTTACTAGTGTTAATCCCTAGCGAATGACAGCTCACTCCACGCTCACTTCACCCAAGCTTTCACGGTGAGATGGTTACAGAATCGCACGGCAGGTATGTGATACAATCAGCTCCCTTACTTTACTAAGTTATTTAATAACTTGTACCACCAGTCTCGCTATGTGGTGCCACTCTCAACAGAGTAAAGCAGTTTAAATAAAATACTTTGGTCACTGGGTTAAGGAGGATGGCATTGATATCTGTGATATGGAGAGAGAGAGAGAGTGCAGAGTATTGGCCGTACGATGCAAGGTACTGGCCCGCAGATTTGAAGTGCGACAATAATGTCAAGATAAGTCTGTTTAGGGCTATTATAATATATAATATAATATAATATTCCACAACTTTCACACAACGCCATCTAGTCCCAAACTAAGCAGAGCTTGTGCTATGGGTACTAGATAACTGATAAACATACATATATATTTCTAAATACATACATATTATAGATAAATTACACCCAGACACAGAACAAATGATCGTGCTCATCACACAAACATTTGTCCTGAGTGGGAATCGAACCCACGACCTTGCGTATAGCAGTCAGGGCCACTGACCACTAGACTAACAGGCCTGTCAAAATTTATTTATTAATATTACTATTTTTGGTATGGCATATTGCCATGCTGTTTATACCTGCAGTCTGTGGACCATATACACGCAAAAGACGTTTAATGCCCTGCGCGTACAGTACAACAATACTTTTAGGATACCGCTCTCGCTGCCACGATTTTGTAGCGCTCCAGGGATGTTTGCAGCAGCGCATACAGATGACTTTTTTGCGATCATGCGTTAAAAAAATCGCATCATTACTGCGTCGGATGCGAGACAGCGACAAGAGCCTCCTGCCAGTCGATTCTGTGAAAATCTCTGATATTTTTGTATGTTCCAAATCAAAATTTAAGTCTAATGTTTTTAAAATTTTATCTAATTTGGCTTTCGGGTGATTATGATTTCCTTTTGTGTCTGTTTTAATAGCTGTAAGTCCTCCATGTACTAAAATAAAATAAATAAAACTAATGAAAATGGGAAATAGTGTGAACCCTTTATTCTAAATTTAATTTACTTCAAATGTTTTAATTATTTTTATTAATGAATTGTATTGTACTGTCAAATCCTTTTTTTTTCTCTTTCTTAATTCTTATTTGTGATAATAAGGAACAATCCCTTAATCTTATCCAAATATTAATTATATACAACGTGTAACGATAAATGCGCAAAACCTCAGACACCCCAACTGATTTTTAATTCAATTAACCTATTTCAGAGAGAAAATAAGTCATTAAAAAAATTATAAAGGTTTTATGTGCTGTTTTAGTTTTACTGGCCATTCTGATCGTTTCTTGCGTCTGCGACGACGCTTTACCGAGGGAGGAGTCGTCACCGGGCCGCTGCGCCGCGCTGACATTGGGTTGCTTGACCTATTAATAAATAGACAGGGCAACGTTTTTAATGAAGAATTTTTGAAAAATGTGACCCATATTAAAAAGTGGTTCAATTAATTTTGCTTGTTATTCTGATCAAACTATTTTCAGGTTTTGCGCATTTAACGTTACACGTTGTATATAGATATTCTTTTTTTTTTAATAATTATTTTATTATATTGTTTTAATAATCAATTAGTTTAAATATCTGAGTAATGCTAATCTAGTGGCACTTTTTACCTTATCCTAATTTTGTTAACATGCGGATAATGTAGTGGGCTGCAATATTGTTAATACTACTTATGTGTCTAATTGTGACTTGTAAACATTTTATATTGTAGCTGTTTAGTGTCCCATAATAAAATAAAATAAAAATCTCACCGTGAAAACTTGCGTGGAGTGAGCTGTCAGTATCGACCTAATGATGCTAGGGATTGACCAAGCATATATTAATTTACAATCATAATCGAATAATATGTTTTTATGGTAATTCAAAACAAAATAGTGATGTTTTGACAAATAAAATACCAGCTTTGAAATTATAAACAATGAACAATATAATTATATATTGATACGATACAGTATATTATAATTATTGTAGATAATTTGTAATCTTTACTCTTTGTTTATCAAACATTGAACATAATAAAACGCTTTACAAAGAGAATCAAACTCCTATTTTCGTAAAATGAACAGGGGTGCACACCCCTCTTAAAGGTACACAAAGCAAACCTGTTCCGTTTACATCCCACACACGGACAGCTTTGTCGGTATGAATAGTTACACACAAAGTACACTACGGTAACGGTAGGAATACAGAAACGTTAAGTTTTTTATTAGTGTGCGTATGTGGCACCAATAGGCAATAACTATAATACCAATGTATAGTAATAATTAATTTATGTAATCGAATGAGTTATAATATTTTGCACTTGTTCATTGTAACAGGTTTGTCACAATGGCTAACGTCTCTCGTTAGTGAACAAGAACTCTTAAGTTCAAATCTCGGGTGCAAAACATTATTTTCGTTTTGTAATCATAATTTCCCAAAAACATTCATTACCTGGTTGAATTGCTAACGATTCGATCCCGTTACCATTCGAGACCGTGCGGTATCCCCGGACTAGCCAGACGGCCATGACCCTCTGGGATGCGTTCAACCGGCGGGCTGGTCGCCGCCTCAAGGAACGCGCCCACACCAGTGCCCCGTAAAGGGCCATGGACCTCACAATCCTGCGTAGAGCCTCCGGCAGGAGGCGTCTGGACTCCCTAGATTGGGCAGAAACCGCTTCAAGGCAGGCTCAGCCCACTCCAGTCTGGGAGCCAAATGTCGGTAATGCTCCACGAAGTTACACTGGCTATCGAGGCGAGTCCCAGGTACTTCACTGTCGACTCGACGCCGATGTGCTCATTTCCCCTTTCAGTGTCATACATATTGCAATACATAGTTAATATAGTTATATTGGTATATCATAATATTTTATAATTAAAGTTATGTTTTTATCATAATGGGATTCTGATAAAATTTATTCGAGCCAGCCCATTTTTGTCTCAGGCATCTGCGTGGGCCTGTAGTCGGAATAAAGAAAAACTTTCTAATTAGGTAAATAAACTAGTTATGAATGTTATGGTACATATTTATTATTGGTATCTAATGCCACCAATGTGAAGCGTTGTTAACTGTTATTACATTATGAGGCAATATAAGTGAATAATTAACTATGCTGTATCCACCAATCCACCATTGTTTATCTTCTTTATTTTAAATATTATTTTGTTTTTATCCATAGAAGAAAACAGTGCAGTTATGGGTCCATCGGTATGTAGATTCTGGAGAAACATTTAGAGAGCATCGTCGACGTTGGCCAAAATCGAAGGCGAATTCTTTAGCTCGTCACTACGACACAGAGCTAATCCATTTTTATCCACCCGCATAACTGCAACAGCATAATGTGTGCGTACAAACAGTGCAAAATCACCTGCATGAAGGTGGCGCTGGTTTACGCCATAGTAAGCCAGCATGGAAGGTTTTGCTGTCCACCGCTCACCGACAAAAACGACTTCTGTTCACTAGGTCATATTATTATATAAATTTTAATTGTGAGAATAAACTGGTTATTTTTAGTGATGGTTGATTGATTTACAGTATATATTTTGAAGTGTAAGTGATGTTATTGTTATGCAGTTAGAAACTGTTATAATTTCTTATTATCTAACAAGTTGATTCACTTCAGCTCCAATTTCACTTTGTGTAAATCTGTGTACTTTGAAAAAATATTACGTCCATTTTTATTGAACAAACAAACCTTGTCTTGTCTTATAAACTGGTAAAGAAGTTACGATCAGTGTTCTACTAATCCAAAAGTTTGGGAATACGTTTAAAATAGTTTGCATTACATAAATCATTGTATTAGCCACGCGTACTTTTTTATTTGCTGACATATAGCCCATGCCAACTTTTGTAAGAAACATAATAGTCGAAACGAGCTGGTTCATTCACTATTGACCTAAGCGGCAAAGAACAATAGACGGTCGCATTCCAACACCTGGTTTATTATTTAAAAAAAAAAATTCAATTTATTTTATTGGTTTTATTTAATTAGCGTTTTAATTTTTGGAGTAATATTTGACACAAATTGATGTCTTATAAGACAAAAAATAAAAACAAGATTCTTCTGCCGGGGTTTGAACTTACGACACGAAGCTTAAGTGGTCGTCTATGCCAGGTGCTTTCACCGACCGGCTATGGAACTCATTCGATTATAATTATTACTATACATTGGTGTATTAGTTATTGGTATATGTGGGTATATCATACGCACGCAAACGGTTTAGCGTTTGCTCCCCCCGACCCATCCGACCGACTTATTAATTTACGCACACAGTGACAATAACCCGTGTGTGTGTGTACGATGTAAACCGAATAGGTTTGCTTTATGTACAAGACGTGGGGTGTTTAGTGTCCCGCAAAGCGTTCATTTAAATCAAAGTGGACGTCGCTTGGGGGAGGCCTGTGTCCAGCAGTGGACGCCTTGCAGCTGAAATGACGATGAAGTGTGTTTATGGTGACTGGGACATTGACGCGCCAATTTAGACCCCCCGTAGCGTACTACGACTAGCGTAGAAAATTTTCGAACGTTATCACAAAAAAAATCAGCTGTTTCATAGAACAGTGCAATACTTACGCAGTCAAAATGTATACTGATTGTAAATAGAAAGCGCTGGTTAAGTAGCCACAGTTTATTTTCTCACACACTGAAAAACGGTGACAAGTCAAATCTGACAGCAACACTAGAATTTAGAATACAATCATTAATGTTCCAAAAAGGTAATATTAAACAACGATTCGCAACAGTATGGAACCGCAAGTTTTAGTAACAGATGAAACAATTCAACGCAGAGGGGTTCAGAATCGTGTAATGAATTCATTGTATGTAATAGGTTACGCGATGCACCTGCCACCTGTATTATTGACAATGTTATTTGGTACGTTTTAAAACGCTTTAAATTATATCAAAATACTAACTAACGTCAGATAAAATAGTACATTTTGAATGTGCAAGTTTGTGTATTTGTCATTGCATTTGAGGAGGAATTGCTGCCCGAGCCGAAACAAATTCAAGTAAGTCATATTTCACGGTTTAAATATTTATGGTTACACCAGCGGTCTACGCTCGTAGCCGTAGCGGGTGCTACGCGTTACGGCGTAGCGAAGTAAGTTGATTACGATATCGGGGTATGTAACTACATTCTTAACGGTTGACCGCGGTCTTAACTTGATTAGGGCTTTCGTGAACGATGACATTTTCCGATAAAAATGTTGCGTCGCAATTTCGAAGCGTGGAATTTTAAAGGATCGGGAATGAAAATAATAATTATCATCTCTATTTCAGCAACTTAAAATGACATACTTCATTGTATAGAGAAATATTTTCAGAAAAGAAGATCGTTGAGAAGACCGAATTCTGTCATCTTAGACCGGCAATCCGGCAATTATTATTTTTTATTTAAATTATACACAGACCATCTTTACATACCGGGACTCCTCCGTGCTTCGGAAAGCACGTTAAGCCGTTGGTCCCGGCTGTCATTCGTGGATCTTGGACAGTCGTTACGGGTCGTCAGGAGCCCGAAAGTCTGACAACCAGTCTTAACAAGGGGTATCGTATTACCCAGTAACTGGGTTGTGGAGGTCGGATAGGCAGTCGCTCCATGTAAAATACTGGTATTCACCTGCATCCGGTTAGACTGGAAGCCGACCCCAACATAGTTGGGAAAAGGCAGGCAGATGATGATTTAAATTACATACACAGCAACATATACACATAGCTACGGTGCTATGGTGCTATGGTTATTACATAGCTGCAATAATTAATATATTTTTAAGAATGTAAATTATGATGTGCATAGTGACCTTTATGTAATTTTTTCACTTTGTTAAACATGTAAATGTTATGCAAAATATTGGCACGACTGATAAGTCGAATACAGTTATATATTGAGTCATATAAGAATTATTTTACCCCGTTATTGTGTATCTATATTCTGGCAAATAAATTAACTTCATTTCATTTAAAATAATAATTTCTTGCTCCCTCGAACCACCCCGTCCCGTTGCGTCGCATCGCCTGCCCGCTCTATTACTGCATTTTCACTTAGCTCTCTTTCTAACTATTTTTCTTTTTGCTTGGCTCCTAGGAGAGGTAGCGTGATGTTAAATAACTCATAACCTTCCTCGAGAATTGGGCTAACAAAGACAAACAGATTTTTTCAAATCCGAACGGTAGTTGCAGAGATTAGCGCGTTAAAACAAACAAACTCTGTTCAAGCCAATTCGCTAACCTCCTGAGTCCTTGAGGTCATTATAACGGACAAATTATCGTATGTCATAAAGTCCTGATATATATAAGTCCTGATATACATTTTTAATAACTGGACGTACTTCCTAGCACAGATATTAATTAGTTTTTCGTTTAAAAATCGGCGCTGCTACACCTGATTTAGTCAACCAATGAGAATTCAAATATTGTAGTCATATAATCTCAGGACTTAGGGCCATATCCCATTTTATCCGTTATTAAGGACAACCGGTCTTTCCGAAATCTCGAGGTATAAATATGGCGGACTTAGGAGGATATGCGCACGCACGCACACATAAACCGCCGCCGGCGACGCACACACTACGTTGCGCGCCCGCCGCCGCGCAAGCCAGCGCGGGATTCGCCGCGCCGCAGAACGATAGTCGTCGTGTGGCCACACGTCGAGCTCAACCAAACGTAGCTCTGTAAATCTAACCTCTTTCGAAAGTACTGTATCCATGTTTAAACTGTACAAATTAAACAAGTTTATAACAGCAAGTAATAGTTTCTATTGAAACACTATCTGCAGTGCGTTTCTGTAACCATTTCACCGTGAAAACTTAGGTGAAGTGAGCGTGTAGTCATCGCACCTAATACTAGGGATTGCCCAAGCATACATTTACAATCATAATTTGAGATTTTAATCATATTTTTTATGCTAATTCTATTGATCATTGTATATAATTTCAAAGCTAGTATTTTAATTGTCAAAACATTAATATTTTGTGGGGTTTTAAAATAAATTGCTTGGTCAATCCTTAGCATCAGTGGGATGACACTGACAGCTAATTCCAGGCAAGTTTTCACAGTGAGATTTTCACAGAATTGACCGGCTGAAATAAACTCTTCGGCTAACTTATTAGTAATAATAATATAGATTAAAGGAATCAATCTCTTTTCTATTATCGTAATCACATCGGTATTGAAAATTAAAATAATATTTTTATTTTATTACTTAATATAAAATTATTAAAATAATTAGCCCGTGGCTAAATAATAACAGCCGCACAGGTCAATCGATCAGGTTAAGCTACGCTTGCTGCGGTTGGCTTGTGGATGGGTGAGCATCTTTACATACCGAGACCCCTCCGTTCCTCGGAAAGCACGTTAAGCCGTTGGTCCCGGCTGTCATTCGTGGATCTTTGACAGTGGTTAGGGGTAGTTGGAAGCCGGAAAGTCTGACAACCAGCCTTACCAAAGGGTATCGTATTACCCAGTGATTGAGTTATGGAGGTCGCTGGGTTGTGGAGTCGCTCCATGTAAAATACTGGTATTCAGCTGCATCCAGTTAGACTGGAAGCCGACCCCAACATAGTTGGAAAAAAGCTTGGCAGATGCTGACTTAGAATAAAATTATAATTTTAGATTTAGTTTAACAGAATGAAACCATTTAGTTTTTCTTTCCCGGTTGCCTCACGAACTCAGACGGGCAATTCTTGTAATTTTAAGAACGTTCACAGTTTGATTTCAGTCTCAATCTGTCAAAAATACCTCCAGTTTCCCTACATTTTGAACGTTTTTAATTACGGAAATTGGCCATCCGATACTCGATCGAGTGCAGACGCGGGTACGCTAACGAATTTAGAATATGTACAGACGCGAGCACATCGAGCTACCCGTAACTGTCACATTTTCCCAATCAACTTTGAACCTAATGTTTTGGCGATAAAGTTGAAAAGCTATTAAAGAAATTTGACAGATTGTAGTAGCTTGATGTGCTGGCGTCTGTACGTACAGGATGCGTCGCAGGCATGGAGGCACCACTCGTGTGGCATCCTGTACATATTTTGCGCTTCAGTCAGGCCTAACGAAGTTAATTATAGTCAACGTACGTAGCCATCTACCGCGTCTGTTTGAAAGCTAATGGATGGTTGAACAAAACACAGACCTTCCTCTATACAGGCTTAAATTAAATATCAAGGCAGTCTCTACGGATGTGATGGGTTACCTAAACATAATAAAACCAAAAAGAAATGTATTTAAAGATCTTTTTGTTGGGTCAACGACCGCAGTTATTGTAGTCACTTGAAATATTATTAGTTTAAAAAAGCTTTTGATTGTGTGAAATTCACAGACGTGATGAAAATCGATATCTCAACGGGACAAAACAAAAGAAAACTGATTTTCTCAACTCATACTCATAGTAACAAAACATCCAGCGGTCGTTAACCCCAAATAAAAACATCAAATATTTTTTGTTGGTATTTTATAGTGTTTTGTGTTATAAATATACAACGTGTAACGTTAAATGCGCAAAACCTAAGACACCCCAACTGATTTTTAATTCAATTGACCTATTTCAGAGAGAAAATAAGTCATTATAAAATTGTAAAGGTTTTATGTGCTGTTTTAGTTTTACTGGCCATTCTGATCGTTTCTTGCGTCTGCGACGACGCTTTGTCGAGGGAGGAGTCGTCACCGGGCCGCTGCGCCGCGCTGACATTGGCTTGACCTATTAATAAATAAATAGACACGGCAACGTTTTTAATGAAGATTTTTCAAAAAATGTGACCTGTATAATATAAAGTGGTTCAATTAATTTCTGCTCGTTATTCTGATCAAACTGTTTTCAGGTTTCGCGCATTTAACCCGACAGAGCATAGTGTCCCACATAAGGGACATACCGAAAATAGTCTTATATTTCAAAAATCGATCCAAGTAGCGTAATGTAGTATTTACAAGATTAACTATTATGTATTTCAGTTTCGAATTTAGTACCAGATATTTTGGATAGATCTGAATAAACATTTAACTATTTATGTTTTCTTCAAATCGGTAGGTATGCACTTTGAATAAATTTAAGGAGCGGCGTATAATAATAGCAAAAAAAAAAAAGATAAAATTGAATCGTTTTAGTGTGTAAATAATTAGTAGAAGTAAGTTCATGATCATATAATTGTCATTTTACGTGTAATCTTGTAATTTCATTGATACTACGTAACACAAATTCACATTATAATGCGTGATGTGCCTTATATGGGTCATACACAAAAACATACGTTTCTATTGAGTTATGATTTTTGTTAATATTTTTTTCGAAAAATGGCATCATATTTGCAGGCTAGTGTAATTTTTTTAAGCTGATAAGAAAAATCGTGCTCTGTAGGGTTAATGTTACACGTAGTATAAAACACTTATCAATTGGTAATCAGCCTATAATATTCCCACTGCTCGGACACAGGCCTCCCCTCGGTGAGAGGGAGAGCGCCGTAATCCACCACGCGGGCCCAGTGCGGGTTGGTAGATGTCACATATCTTCAAAAGTTTGGTAAAGAGGGCCAACTTATAATTGATAGTTATATATTTAAATAGATGCGCCCCCCGGTGTCACTCGCATAAGTCTCGATCCCGTGGGAGTATCCAGATAAAAATTATTACTTATATGTCTAATCAGATAGAGAAATAGTCTAATACAGGTCTTCCTTTATGCCAAATTTCATCCAAATCCGTTCAGCCGTTTAGGCGTGAAAGCGTTACAAACAAACATACAAAAAATGTAATCTTTTTCTTTTTCTTTCTTATATTGGTTAAGAAAAACAACTGCGAATTTAACCCATAAATGATTTAATTTGATTTTTTAGACTTTTACCTACTTCCTTTTTTAATAAATCTGTGTGTATTCTCATTTCATAATTCTATTTTTCTTTATAATACTTACTATATGACCGGGTGCACTTCGTACTACGTTTCTTATATCATATTTCGATTTTCGGCTGTTCCATTGCGTTTTTCTTTAAAAAAAAATCCTAAGCCATCCCAGTATTGAGTCAAATAAAAAACATTTTTTTTATTGAAATCAGTCAAGCCGTTGTCGAGTTTTTGCGATAACGTATGGCAGTTGATTTTTATATATTGTATAGACTACTAGAGGTATAAAGATATTTTTTTATAATTTTGACCAGTAGTGCTATTCTGTAAAAATCTCACCGTGATAACGTGTGTGAAGTGAGCTTAAAGTGAGCAGACATTAGTGTCAATCTCTAGCATCAGATAGTATGACAGCTCACTTCACTTAACTTCTCACGGTGAAATTCTAACAGAATCGATCGGCTGCTTTATTTGTTAATAACCTGCAGCATGCAGCATAATACCTGCAGCATCTACAAAAAATATTCCATTCTAAATTTTAACCAAATATTCCAAGTAAATAGTGAAGAAACAGTACTCTTGTAAAAATACACTTGCTACGCCGTGGCTTCGTAGCTACGATGACGCAGCAGGCTCGTAGCGGATTCGTAGCACACCTAAACTTTTAGTACAGGCGCCAGCACATCAAGCTGCCCGAAACTGTCAAATTTTCCCAATCAACTTTGAACCTTATGCTTTGGCGATAAAGTTGAATATGTATTAAATAAATTTGACAGATGGCAGTAGCTTGATGCTGGCGTCTGTACTTAAAATTACCGGAATTGCCCATCAGGTGTGATGTTGTGTATTTGTAAAAGGTTTGTCTGTCGTCCAAAAGTCAACAAACACTTCGAAAAATGTCTGAATATTGTGACAAAACATCTCGGCAACAATCAAATGTCAAAAAAGAATTTTTGACATTTGATTGTTGCCGAGATGAGATTGGGATGATTCATAAGTGGGTACCTACATTGATAATGTTGGTGGTGCTATAGGATAAAACTTTTTTGATCGAGAATTTTTTTATCGAATCGTGTTTTTGCTTCAACAGATTTAAAGATTATAAGTCCAAGTGTCATGTGTCTAAATATGAAACTCTTAGGTCATATAGATACCGAGATCCAGATCGCCCAATATCACCATAACAGCATCATATGGACTATTAAATATGGCAGTCATTGGTGGAGCTTGTTATTATTCACGTTCCACATAATCTTACAGATTGCAACTAGATTTGGAACGTTTTTAATTAAGGATATTGGCCTTTTGTACGGATAAAAATAAGGTTTAGGCAGAGGTGTGAGATTGCCTACAGTATACGCAAATGCCAATTTTTTTTTAAGTTCCTTATAATAGGGGGCGAGCGGGACTTGTGGCTAAGTAATAACAGCCGCACGGCCGATCAATCAAGTAAAGCTATGCTTGCCGCGGTTGGTCCGTGGATGGGTGACCATCTTCACATACCAAGACCCCTCCCTGCCTCGGAAAGCACGTTAAGCCCCAACGGCTTAACGTGATTTCCCGGCTGTCATTCGAGGATCTTTGACAGTCTTTACGGGTCGTCAGCAGCCCGAAATTCTGACAACCAGTCTTATCAAGAGGTACCGTATTACCCAGTAACTGGGTTGTGGAGGTCAGATAGGCAGTCGCTCCATGTAAAACACTGGTATTCAGCTGCATCTGGTTAGACTGGAAGCCGACCCCAAAATAGTTGGGAAAAGGCAGGCAGATGATGATAATAGGTGGCGAGTCTATTGCCCACCCGGGCACGACTCCAGAGTACAACTTTTTACAAAGTTCGTGATACACACCCCGTTATTGTACCCATTACAATGTAAGCCCTAGAATCACATACATTGGTTCAACGAAACCTTCACCCGACGGGCGGAGAACTGCAAATAGGCCTAAACTACAGAACCTATGTTGATTTTAGTTGTTTCAAATTCTTTGTGGCAATAATAATTGATGTGTTTGTGCCAAAAATAATGTTCAGGTTGATGATTGTTTGCGAAAACAGACTGTAAGTAGTCGGGCTATTTCGACTGTGGGGTAATTATAACTAATCAGAATAATTAATGTTATTCTATTGCATTTGTACGAAAACTATATTCATTTATTCAAACTTTTCGCACAAAAATGTACAAAGGCGGACTTAATGTCTTAGGGCTATAGATGAAGCTGCCAAAGCGCAAACTGTTTGACCCACACGCCTTTTTTGTCAGACGTCATTTTATGAATGTGATTAAAAAAGACGTTTCTCACATTTTCGGTAATAAGGTGTGTTTAAAACGCTTGTTTTCACAATATTAAATAGAGAGTAGTGAAAATAATAAAATAAATAAACCATAAGTGGTTTTGCGCTTATTTGTTCTTTGCAATAATGATACGTTTTTGATGTGATTTTGTGTTAAACTTAAGCTAAAGTAATAATTACTCCGCAGTTTTGTAAGGTATGTGAAACACTAGTGATGTCCCATAATATCATAACAAAACATTATACATAACAAAAACATTGGCAAATGCTGCGATAATCTGTAGGTACAGTGAACCACTTGGTTAATTAGCATAATATGATGATGGTTGTGAAACGTGAATACCTATAAGATTTATTATCTTTCTTTCGCTTTTCTACTACAACACATCTGATCCACTCCTTATGCGCTTTGATTTTCAAAAGCTTCAGCTTTGAATAAGCTGGCATACAAATACAATTACTGTAAGTTAAAATATTTACTTACAACAGCCCCGTCTTTGTTGTCAATTTAGCCTTTCAGCTTCGTCGTTACAATTATTCTGAAATTACAGCATGCAGTATGTATAAAAATGCTGCTAAAAGATCGCTGGGAAGAAAGAATAATCCAATGGCAAAGGCTGCATATTGGTGTAAAACTCCCAAAATGTGAATTTGGACGGAAATCTGGAATGAACTGAAACCGGTCATTCTGTAAAATTATTAAAAAAACCAGAGATGAAATGCACAATTTGAATTAGTCCTAAATAACGGTTTTAATTAAGTTTCAAACATGCGCCCTGTAAGGAAACCGCAACACAAAAAAAAAATGACGTTACAATACAATTATTACATTTCATATTATGTGATATTTATACAAAACACGGTTCCAAACAATAGAGTTATCAAACGATTACGATGAAGGTGCCAAGGTCGAAGAAAAATTTTGAGCTAACTGTATACTTACATATAGGGTTGTTTTTTTTTTTTATTTACCAAAAATTAAATGCATGAAAAAGAATAATGCATGGTAAAAGTGGAATAGTTTTGTTTGTAAAAAGGAATTAGTAATTTAATTAAATTACATCTTATGGTGAATTATTATTGTCACGTAAGTACTCAATATTCTATTGATTGGGGTCATCAATGTATTTTTTTTTTCTAATGTTTTTGCATGCCGTAAGGTAGAATGTAGCAGAAACATCCTACTCTGTGCCATCTCAAACCTGTACCTACGTTGTTGGCAAATAAATATTTCTGATTCTGATTATGGGAAAGTGGTTTATTATGATGAATACAATCATGTGTTTAAGTATCGGTCACTAATTACCAGTCACCCTATATAGATTGCCATCGACACGCTAAGAAGAAGAATCTCAAACTATTCAATGAAAAACAAAGTCTAATCTTGGCGGTAGCTAAAAATATAATAAAATCTTGGGTCCGATCAAAAATCAGCTGTTTAATACAAAAGTTCAATACCTACTTGACCAAAATGTATGAAACAGCAAATTTTTTTTTTCATGATTTCAGAGTTGATTCTATAGTAAAAGTTGTTCGTATTCATGAGTAGAACAGCCTGTAAAAATTTGGAGCCTGTAAAAAAATCATGCCTTATATGGATTATTTTCATCTTTAAGAGAAGGAAGCAATCCGATATGTTTAAGCACGAATACCGCTCATCATCATTCTTCTGACCTTAACCCAATTTATTTGGGGTCTGCGCAACACGCCTTCTTGTACCATACTTCTCTATTAGTCGTCATATCGGTAGTCACCCCCTTTCTAACCATAATCCACCACTCACACAGTCCATCCCTAGTTACTTTAGTCTTCCCCTACTCTTATACTCGTAGCCATCGACATTCTTACTCAAAACTTTCCTCACAAACTTTTCCTCATTTCTGTGTAACACATGCCTATACCATGACAACCGATTTCCCCACAACTTTTCGGTTACCGGTTCCACTTTCAGACTTCCTCTTATGTGCTCATTTCTTATTTATGAATACTGCAGTGCTATTCTGTAAAAATCTCACCGTGAGAACTTAGGTAAAGTGAGCGGGAAGTGAGCTCTGTCATTCCATAATGGTAGGGATTGACACTATTAAGTGCTCACTTCACTTATGATTTCACGGTGAGATTTTTACAGAATCGACCGGCAGCTATGGCAAGACAACGGCACGGACAATAAAAACGAGATTTTGGCTTATATGTAATGTAATTTACTCAATTGTGTGTCCAAATTCCACTGCGTCTTCGTATCATAATCAGCATAAAATGTTCCCACTGTTGAGACACAGGCTTCATCTCTATAGAGAATAATAATCGTAATCCACTACGAGGGCCCAGTGCCGGTTGATAGATGTCACACGTCTTAGATTTTTTTGTTTCTAGGACATGCTGGTTTTCTCACGATGTTTTCCTTCACCGTCTTGAGAGAAAATTATTATATTAATTTAAAAAAAATACACAAAACAAAGCGCCTGCATGGATTCGAATCCAGGAACTACCACTCGTAAGACGGGGCTATTACCTCTGGGTTACCACCGCTCTCTTCCACTTCCACTGAGTAAATTATACTTAAATCACATTTTTATTGAATCACGCAATGATAATCAAAAACTATTTAAACTATGCATACGGATATCTGCATCATGGCTTGGTGCAGTCGAATGTTTTTCAATATCCATGTTTTAAATTGATGACTGTATTTTACACACAATTCGCTATGTTCAATCAAGCGTAGCAGACAGCGCTTGTTAAAAAATATGTAATTAGAACATGCAATATTTTCCACGAAAGAAGAACTGACAACGTGATTTACTCACCCATACACAACATTTATACGCAGAGCATACATGTGTGGGTGTGTTGCACGCAAAATTCCTTTGAGCGTGAAAATAAAGTTTATTTAGTATTTCGAACACGAACGGTAAATAGAGCTGGTTACACAGCGTGTTTGCTATTTCCACCATGCATCTGATGTTTGCTCAGTGCCAGACTGGACTTTATGAAAATCTGACCATGTTAGTTTTCCTTTGAGGTGAATGTCAATAAATAACTTTCATAATACAGGGTGGAATTTTAGAAGCGTACCGAGCGTACGTGGAGGGAAAGTACTCCAAATACCGAAGGCAGAAAATTTTACTCAAAGGAAACATTCCTTTATTTTTAAAAAGAAACAAAACTGCATTTAAAGATTTTTGGAGATACGCTTGCCACACCCGGGAATCGAATTGACTAAAATGCGAAAAAATAGCTGTACTTTTATGGTACCAATCGATAGGTTCACACATAGTAAATACTCTCTCGGTCAGTAACGTTTTAGTTAGCTACTAACAGGATGTAAAATACTCTATGTGTTAATCCTGGTTATACACTATCGGTGTACTAAATCCGTTCAGCCGTTTTTGCGCCAATCCGGAACATACATCCAGACAAACAGACAGATGGACAAAGATTCTAAAAACTATATTTTCATTTATTTTATTAAATGTTGGTACCTAAATCTCAATCGTAAAAAAAAGGAATGACATAATTATTTCAATGATATTATTTGCATATTTCCCAAAAATAATTTTCCAACAAAATGTAGTGATAAACCCTTGTAATTGGCAACTACTCGATGATAACTGACCCTCGACAAATATGCTCGCACCGTGCGCGGAATAACTTGGGGCGAGGGCTGCTCATCCCTCGCTGGGGGGCTGTATTTGCATAATACACTCAAGTTCAATCAACAACTCTTCATATCGTAAAATAAATTGTGACCTTGGAAGGGATATTTTCGGAAGCGCGAAGAGGGTTAGATCTGCGTTTGGTTTTTGTTGTTTTTTTTTTTTTGCCTTGTCTCGTCCATTTTGCGGTTTTGCCACCTACAGTGTGCATACCATAAATACAACACATCTTTCTAAGGCCTCCCAGTGTAGAAATTTTTCATAAGTTATAAAAAAAAATCTGCAGTACCATACTGTATACTTACCATGTATTCGTGTTCATGTATCGTGCGTGTATTTTAGTAGTGTGCTTTATTCATAGTTAAAGTTTGGACGTCGATGTGCCGATGTAGCAAAATGAGTCTATAATGTTAGATATAATATTCTTTATTATGTACACCATCAAAATTACAGATATAATGTAAAAATGTTACAATGGGCGGTCTTGTCAATGTTCCCACTGTTTGGACATAAGCCACTTCTCAGTGTAAATGTGGGCCGTAGATCCGTAATCCATCATGCGGGCCCAGTGCGGTTTGTCACGTGTATTCAAATGTTGGTTCGAGGACACGCCGGATTCTTCACGATGTTATCCTTTTCTGTTTTTGAGAGCAGCGGTGAAGAAATAATTAACACAACGTAAAGCGCCTGTCTGGTACGATCTACACAACTCGCAAGTCGCGCCCATTACCGCTGGGCATTATCACTGCTCTCTTCTGTGTCTCTTACACCATAAATAATTTGGTGCGTAACCCAACTTTTTATTAAGCCTAGTAGAAACCAAACAGTGAAGGATCCAAGGACCTTATACGAATCCACCATGGCAACAGCCTTAGGTCCTTTCACGGTTTCTTTACGGTACGGCGCATAAACCGCGCCGTAGAAGATTCGTGTCTGTCAACAAGCTTTCATAGTGATTCATACATCACGGACGAACGTGCTAATACACGGCGAATAAAACGTTTTCACGGCAAGAGAAAACGTGTGTGTACAAAGGGCCTTTCAATAACATTTATTTCATTCTTTTTTTCACAGTGAAGTGTTCCGTAGTTGGAATTTATATTTCCACGGTATTGACTTTATCGACCGCAAAAATAACTTTATATTTCATCTCGCAAACTATGAACAATAATAGTAGATTATTCACTAAAGGGATAAAGCAGTGTCTTAATGTCGCGGGCGCCATTTTGAATCCTGAGTGCAGTGAGGGATTCAAGCTCGCCCAAAACAAAGAAACCTTTATCGCCGAGGAGAGTACTCTAATTTTCGCACCTACTGCGAGGTAATAAAAACAAATTCGACTTAGTAGTTTATGAAACTGTTAAATTACCGGGGAAGGGTCTCATGTGCAGTGTCATACAGTCTTTACCCGACTACGTGTCAGGACAGGGTTATGTTTTTATGCGTACTTAACTATGTATCTTTGTATGTGGAATTCCTTATACCCCCGAAGCATCCTAACGGCCAAATGGATTTTAATACATGATATGTCTGTCAACTCGTTTGTGTCTCACGAAGGTTATAGGCTAGATTTTGTTTTTATAAAATCAAAATTGCGGATTTTAGATGACAACAAGTAAAGTCTTGAAAACAAATTTTTGTAAAAGGCTTGAGGAGACGATTCCAAAAATATAACACACTAAAAAAAGGAATAAAATGAAAATAAAATGGCAAAATCAAAACCCGACTGCAACTGAGATTCAAAACTAGCTCACCTTTCAAGGAGTCTGATGCAGTTGGTTGCATTAAGTCTGAGATTGAACCAAAATAACATACCTACTCCATGTCGGATTTTTTAATTTTTTCAATCAAATTCCATGCATTTTCATCAGAAACAATAAACAATATGGTCAATGGAGCGTCAGCTCAAATCCAACATTCTAACGCGGGGGTGTACGCGACACAGCAATCGATCATTTTGCTCGTCGACCGCGACTAAAACCTATGAAATGAGAACTTTTTGGTCTACCTGTACATTAATAAAAAGTTTTTTTTTTTGGTTAATGTTTCCATACCTAAGATTTTCTCAGTTGACGCTCCAAATTCAAATCACATTAATGACCAGCGGGACATAATGAAATTCAGTACAATATTAATGCCCGGTTAGAGCCTAGGGCTAAAATGACTTGCTCTAGGTTAGGATTGCATGATATAAAATTTGACGTTAGCGAGCAGTTGTAAAAAGTTATTTCTGAAGTTGTAACCGAAAATATTTATACCATATCTCAAAAACTATTGACTTAAATATCAAAGTCACTCATAAACATCATAATCTTTTTAAATATGGGATCCAACATTACCCCACATGCTTATGAGCATTGAATTTTTTTTCATAACGAATTGTAGAATATGAGGAGAGCTAGGTACACCTAATTATTCTTTTCGTAATTTCAGTACGCCGTGGTTTAGCGGTGCACAGAATACACCTTCTTTCTAATTTTCCAATGTAGGAAAGAAGTCTCCGAGTAAAGTGACTGTATGGTATCCGGACGGGTGGACAGACGGTGAAAAGAAAGAAAATACGTTTATTTGAGGTAAACATGACGCAAAGAAAGAACACAAACACAAAAAGAACAAGTTGGGAGAAAATATCCGTCACATCCACAACATGGCAAAACGGCCAGCGGCTGAGCATAATGCTAAGACCCTATGTGGGACAGAGCCCCAGCGCTGGTTTTCAGCGACAGCTGGCGTTTTTATTTTAATCTAAGTATTTTCATTTCTGAATTGGTATTATTATTTTTTTTGTTTTTATCTTTTTTAGTACGGACGCTTTTAATGTGCACGTCTTTCTACATCGTTCTCACATGTATAATTTCAACTTGAATGTAACCAAAATTTTGTAACAATTTTTATGATTTAAAAGGGTGTCCGTGGACTTTCTTGCCCGTTCTTCTCCACAGACCTACTACGCTTTGGAATGGGCAACTAGTTTCATTTTTCTGACTGACCGACCCCTTTTTTTTTTTTTTTTTTTTTTTTTTTTTTTTGGGTGGGAAATTATCAAATAACTTCTCCCGTTCTGGGCGGAACGGGAGGGTGTGTCAGACTTCTACTGACTAAAACCCACACGTGTTCCTTCAGTTGCCTGTGCCAAGGGCCACGGTAACTCTTTCGAACAACCCGCGACCCTGGCAAGCATCGGCCCCAGTGGGCCCCGTCACTGCTGACATCTCTTTGAGGCGCGCGTGGAACACAACGCGCCGTCGACCCGAGCCTGGTCCTTACCAGACGGCGAACTGCCCATTGCTCGCCGTCTGCAAGCCCGCGCCTACGGTGGCCGGGAGTCAGCTCTTGACTCCCGACGCCCAGGGCGTCTCCTGCGGCGATTAGGGGCGTGAGGGCGCAAAGATTGCTTCTCCCTCACGCGTTCCGCCTCCTCCTTCGCAAGCATTACTGCTTCGCAGAAGGAGGTGACGGCTTCCCATGCACTCTCGCTCCGTACCATAGCCTGGACCAGGGCCGGACGCGAGAGATCGCCGCCGCCGATCGCCGCCGTGAGGACGCGGCGGTGCTCTGCCCAAGCCGGGCAGACCTCCACTGTATGCTCCACCGTGTCCTCCGGGCGATCCACACAATAGTGACACCCGGGCGTTTCCTCCCGCCTTATACGAAACAGGAACCTCCCGAAGCAGCCGTGTCCGGAGAGGACCTGCGTCAGGCGGAAGGTGAGGACGCCGTGGCGCCTCTCTAGCCACTCCTCAAAGAGGGGACTTATCGCCGCAATTGTGGCGTGCCCAGCACTGGGTTGCGACAGACGCACTCTCCATGTCGCCATGAGATCCCGCCGGAGCTCTGTCCGCTGTGCCGCGATTTCTCGAGGCAGCGGAGTTACGCCCCGGCGTTTTGCCTCCTCGCGCCACTCCCATATTTGGGCGAGGACTTTTGCCTCCAGATCCCATGGCGGTAATCCGGCAAGGAGGCTCGCCGCCTCGCCGGAGACCGTGCGGTATCCCCGGACCAGCCGGACTGCCATGACCCTCTGGGACGCGTTCAACCGGCGGGTTGGTCGCCGCCTTAAAGAACACGCCCACACCGGTGCCCCGTAAAGGGCCATGGACCGCACGACCCCTGCGTAGAGCCTCCGGCAGGAGGCGTTTGGACCCCCTAGATTGGGCAGGAGCCGCTTCAAGGCAGCCCCGGCCCGCTCCAGTCTGGGAGCCAAACGTCTGAAATGCTCCACGAAGTTCCACCGGCTGTCGAGGACGAGTCCCAAGTACTTCATCGTCGACTCGATGCCGATGTGAACCCCTCCCACCGCTATTTGGGAACCCGATGGTGGCGCGTACCGAGGACCATGAAAACACATGGCCTCGGACTTGTGCAGGGCCACCTCGAGTCCCAGTTGCCGGATCCTCTCAATGACTGTCGCAACCCCGCGTGTCATTAATTCCGCCGCCGCCTGGTGCGACCTCCCCTGCGCCAGGACAAGCGTGTCGTCAGCGTAGCAAACTACACTGACGCCGCTAGGGAGGTCGGCGCGCAGCACCCAGTCGTAACCGATGTCCCACAGATGTGGCCCCAGGACTGATCCCTGTGGGACACCGCACGACATCTCTCGCCGGTTCCACTCTCCCTGGTGACCGGGGTAAATGACGGCCCTATCCGTCAAATAGGCCTCGACCACGCGACAGAGGTAGGTTGGCATCCGGTGATACCGGAGTGCCTCCCTGATGCAACTCCAGGGCAGGGTATTGAAGGCATTGGTGATGTCTAGAGACACCGCCAAGACGACCCCACCCCGGGCCACAGCATCTCCCGTCGTGAGGGCTCGCACGCGCATGATGGCGTCCACCGTGGAGCGCCCCCTGCGGAAACCATACTGGCTCTCCGCCAGATCCGGCCCCACCCGCACCAGCCGCCCGACGAGGCGGTCTGCAATGACTCTTTCAAAGAGCTTGCCCACCTCGTCGAGCAGCACGATGGGCCGGTAAGCGGACCGAGAGTCCGCAGGGCGCCCCACTTTCTTAATGAGGACCAGTTTCCCCGTCTTCCAACGTAGTGGAAACTGGCCCCTCTCCAAGCATGCGCTTAGGAGCCCCCTTAGTCGAGGCCCGAGAGCCTCCAAGGCCAGAACCCAGGCTTTTCCAGGTAAGCCGTCGGGTCCTGGGGCGGTATTTTTGGCATTAAGCCTACGTACCGCCGCTCTCAGCTCTACCTCGGTCACCTCCGGAGCATCGTCGTCGTCGTCAGCAGTGTGGTCCGCATCGGGCACCGCAGAAGGCGGAGCCATGGGCGGGGAAGTGTGTTCCCCTCGCAAAGGGAACAGAGCGCTCACTATGTCCTCCACGAGCTGGGGCCGGAGACTCTGCGTCAGAGGGGGAGTTTCTCCCGCACCATTTTATAGGGTCGTCCCCATGGGTCCCTGTTCAAAGTCCCCAGCGACTCCTCACGAGCCAGTCCCCTGGCCCGCAGGATCTCCGCTCTGAGGGCCGTCTTCGCCGCTCTGTACCCCTCGTACAGCTCCGCCTGAATCGCTTCCGTATCCGGAGGGCGGATACGGAGCCTGCGGTGCCTGGTGTACCGGTGCCGCGCAGCAACACACGCCTCGCGCAGAGTCGTTAGCTCCGGCGACCACCAGCACACCTGGCGCCAGGCGCGTCCGGGCTGGACCCGGGGCATTGCCACGTCACATATTTCGGACATGGCCTCCCGGAACCACTGCGCCTCGTCGTTGATGTCAGCAGGCCTGTCCGGTGGTGACACCCAGGCCTGCACGATCGAAGCTTCCAGGAGGAGCTCCCGGTCCAGCTGCTTTAGCGCCCACCGCGGACCACTCGGGGCCTGTCGGACCAGCGCGCTCGAGGTCTGGGCGGAGACGTCAAACCGGATGTACCGGTGGTCGGAATAGGTCTCCACCTCCTCCATGACGCGCCAGTCGACGACATGCGGGGACAGAGCGGGGCTGGCGAACGAAATATCCACCACTGAATCTCCCCGCATCCGCACACACGTGGGGACCGAACCCCGGTTTAGGACGACCACGCCCGTCTCCAGAGCCCAGTCCTCCACCATCCTGCCCCGTGTATCCGTATACCGGGAACCCCAAGCCACATTCTTAGCATTGAAGTCCCCGAGGACGAGCACGGGGAGGGGACGGAACCCGACGACGACGACTCTCAACTCCGCAAGGGAGTTGTGGAACTCGGCGAGAGTTCGGCTCGGGGAGAAGTATACTCCTACCACGACAATCTCCCCGAACCGTGCTGCCACGCAACCCCGTCCCCTCTTGATAGCCTCGAGGGACGGCGTACCGGCGGCGGCCGACGAAATTAGGGTCACTGAGCCGCTGAGGTCCTCCACCCGGTAGTCACTGGGCGGGACAAAGTACGGCTCAGCGACCACGGCGATGTTAATCGACCACTGCGGCATGCTCTGGAGCAACAGGTCCTGAGCGGAGGCGCAGTGGTTGATGTTCGCCTGGAGGAGGCGTAATGGGGTCATTATTGACACTCCATTTCAGCCCCCTCCTGAACCCCTTGTGAGGGGTCCCCTGCCGCTGTGGTTACGGCAGTGACAACGGTGGACGCGGCAGCGGCGGCGGTAGTGGCGGTGGCTGCAGCTGTGGCTGCGGTGGCAGAGGACTTGCCCCTGCCCCTGGCTTTGGCAGGTGGGGCGCAGGCCTTGCTCCCAACCCGGTGATCGGCCGGCTTACCAGCTGCCGCACAAATAAAGCAGTGCGGCGTGGCATTACACGAGCCGGCCTTGTGACCGGGCTGACCACAGCGGAAGCAGAGGCTGCTGCGATCCACCTCCGAGGTGCATCTAGCTCCTACATGGTTGCCCACCTGGCAGCGGAAGCACCTCAGAGGTCTGGGTTCCAGCAGTTTCACCTGCGCGGAAACCCAGCCCACCAAGAGCCTTCGGCCTTCTCCGGCTATTTTCTGGGCCGCCGACACGGGGCAGCTCACCGTAACGGCTCGCATCCCCGTGAAGTCAGGACGAATGGTGCCTGCTCTCACCTGCTCGGCAGAACACCCCCCAGTCCTGACGATGGCGGCCACCACCTCTTCCTCCGTCGCACAGTCGTCCAAACCTAGGATGCGCTTTTCAGCGCACTTGGTGGGTCTGGACACTCGGACCTCGTCCGCATTTAGGGACGCCCTAAGCCTTTCGGCCAGAGCGTCAGCGGTTGGGCCACTGACCGCACCGGGGACCTCCAGCATCCGGGCCCCAGTCGCAGTGACCCTTACCCGGATGCCATCAGTGACGCCGAGGTCCTCGAGGTTCACCGCCGCCCTCGCCTTAGCGAGCACGTCGCGGTAGGACATGCCCTTCTTTTCCGCTTCGGGCTGTAGTGTAATCACTACAGCTGCGGACTTCGGGGCACGGAGCCTAGCCGCGACGCTTCGCTCCTTGCGCCGCTGCCGCCTCTCTTTTCTTTTGGCAGCCCTGGCTGCCTTACCCGCCTTCTTATTCCCCCCGGCTACTTGCCAATCAGCGTCGGCTGTAGGAGATTTAGGCGGTGGGGGCGGCCGTTTCGCCACCAGGGCTGGGGCCCTCGCGGGTTCCGGCACGGCTGCGCCTTTTGCCTGGCCTGACGAACCTGATTTGGCCGTGGCAGCTGCGGCCGTGGCGTACGAGGCCACCTTCCGCTGGCCCGAGGCCGGCTGGCTCACCGCCAGCGGGGGGCGCAGGACAACAGCCTCCAGGGCGGAAAACCGACTCTGGAAGGCCGCCAACTCCTGCCGCACCAGGGTCAGAACCCGGTCTTCAGCAGGCACTGGCCCACCCTGCCCGTGTCTCTCCCCTTGAAGGACCTCCCGAGGGCCGGCTCCTTGGAGCCTAGCCAGGTCCGCTCGGAGCTCCTCATTCTCCTTTCGAAGAAGCTCCATGGCGGCTGTCAAGCGGGCGACCTCCGCCCGCATCTCGGACAATCCGTCCGACGGAGGCCCGACGTGAACGGCCTCCGCTGCCGCTATAATGGAGGCTGTGGCTGCGGATATGGCCTTGTCTTTAGAGGATTGAATCCTCTTCGAGGCCACACCCTTGATCGCGGCTACCACGACCTCCGCAAACCTGGCCGCTCGCTCCGAATTGGAGCCACCAGCGGCGTCCGTCTCACCGCCTGACGACTCCGAGAGGGCCGCCCTGCGGCTGTTCACTCCAGGGTGCGGCTCCTCCGTGGCGAGCCTATCGGCTCGCTGGGCTGGCTCAGCTGGGCTGGCTCGGCTCGGCTCACTGGCCTCCTTCGTTGTGAGCCCTCTGCCCATACCCCTCTCCTGGACCCCACCCCGCCGACTAATTTTCCTGCGGGCCGAGCTCGACCCGCCATCAGAGGAAGACCCCTGGCCATCCCCCGGCTTGGGGCGCTTCTGGAAGAATCTTAGATTCTCTCCAGCAGCCCCCACCACTTTGCTATCCGGCCTCTTAAATAGGCCCTTCACGCCAGATGCGGCGTCGGACTCCGACCCCGCATCACTCCCCTCCTCTTCACGATTTTTGTTATTTATTGCTTTGTCCATATCTGTTCCCACGAGTACTGACCGACCCCTTGACAATTCAAAAGTGCCTGTAATTGGTTTACTTGAAACAAATGCTTTGAATTTGAGTTTGAGTTTTGAGTTTGACGTTATGACATGAACCGGTGCAGCATACGACGGAAATATTCGAATCCTAAGAAGTATAACGAAATAAATCTCTTTACAGACGAATAATATGCAAAACTTCCATCAAATTACCAAGTGATCGCTCAAAGAGGGGATTGGCAACCTACGCTTTTAATATAAAAAGGTACCGATATAAAAATGTTGGTTTCCTAATTGGCCAGGCAATTATCGTGTCTGCTGGTATCAGATTATACTAATTAGTTCCGATTGAGCCATCAAGGACTAGAGGCGTGTGTTCACCTACGCAAAATCATTTGATACCTGGCAAATAATTTACGTCTGTGGAAGCCCTTTGATCGAGATACTTTCATTTGAATTTAAGCCGTAATCCACAACTATAAGGTTTGTTGTGATTTGACAGCGGGAGGTTAGTTACGACTGTTCGTGCGTAGTGAAAACAGTTAGGGGCTTGTGTAAACATCAGTCGGATGGGGGTTGCACTGATTTGTAACTGATACCTTTCCTAATTAACCATCGATATTATTCGGTTTCGCTCGCTGTCCGTTAGTCAAAGCATGCAATATCCATTACTGCTGGCTGCTGGTATGATTGATGGTATTTCGTTTTGGATTTCCTTGTTTTGCTGTTTTGTTTTGTAAAGCTCGGCCGTGTGCAGCGGTGTAGTCAACTGTTAAAATTATTTGAGTTGGCAGGTATGTACACTATAAGAGGCAATTGGCGTTCCAGACTCTGAGCTACCAAAAATATCTTATCAAAGAACCCAATAATATTTTGCCAGACCCGGGTATCGAACCTATGCTCACAAGAAAACAAACCGCAGAAAACAAACTCTACACGTTGAATTAGCGGGCACAACTACTTATGCCCCATTTATTATAACATTAGAAAAATAACGGTTATCACAGTTTAGTTGTTTTCATATACACGTAATTGTATAATAAACTTCGATATTTCACGATAAATACAAAACAGTCTAATCTATTTACTATTTATATTTAAAAATAACTCTAAAATGTAGCGCATTTCAAAAAATTTACACAATAACTGTTGTTATTTGGCCGTTATTTTCCTACAGCTAAAATGATCTTATAATACGACCACATCAAACAGGATGATTGTAATTAAAACGTGTCTCGCGACCAAAGCACATCACTGAGTGACTATAGCTCTCTATAATCAAATCCATCGGGTAGCTCGGTGAAAACAGCATCTGAATGCCAATATGTCCGGTCTGTCAACCATTGAGGACATCAAAGAGTCGGACAGCCCGCCAAAACCGCTACTTGTACGCACACTAATGCAGTATTCACAGAATTCCCGGGCCGGCTATCCTGAACAATATGGATATTGCAATTAGTGCTGCGTTTCAATACGCAAATCCGGCTTGCATGTGTGAGTTCCGAGTGTTACCTTTCATTTAATTATTCCGTGTTCAAGCTTTTAGGTGGAATGATGGAATGTGACACGAATGCTTGGTTTTTGTGATTTTTAATGTTGAAGGCTCGTTGTAGTTAGATGAAGTTTGCATGGGAAGTCAAGTAATATTATTCACTTTGTTATTTAGTTGATTTTGATATTCACAGTTAAACAGGGTCAAATTAAATACGATCACTAAATGCGATAAAATAAAAACAAAAGAGATTCGAGGTTTTTTTTTGGGGTTCTACGACCGCGCTGGCTGGCTGTGTGTTGTAACTTGAAGTATGAGTTGAGAAAATCTGTTTTCTTTAAATTAGTCGTGTGTTGAAATATCGATATCCATCACGTCTGTGAATTTTACTCAATAAAAACTGTTTTTTTTTTAATTGATATTTCAATTGACTACAATAACTGCGGCCGGTGAAAGCAAAAGAAATCGTCAAATTAATTTCTTTTTGGTTTTATCGTGTTGAGATATCGATATCGGTCACGTCTGCGGAGTTTCGCTAAGTATTTTAATTTTACCCTCTAGTGTAAGACGAAATTTACTGCGGGTGCCTGCTGGACGTAGGTCGCCCACTAATCCATGTTGCCCGGATTCACGCATCAGTCCGAAATAATCTTTACTCGTCTGCTCAAACGGCAAATTAGACCTTCTATTTGCCAGCTTACGTCCCCTACAGATTATTCGTAATAACATCGCTTAGATATACGAAGCATTTATTTATGCCAGAATAAGTTTACAGTTTGCTTAACGCCTCTGAGCAAGTTGGATATCATTACTAACCCGACAGGCAAGTCACACACACAGGTGACTCTAGCTGAAGTTATTTAGTTCGACTAAATGCTACCCATTCCACTGAATACACTATACACAACGCTTTACCTTGCAAAATAATTGCAATAATGAATTCTCGGAAACGAAATTTAATTTATAGAGCGGTAGCATTTAATAAATTCGAAATACGCAGAAGCTCTTCAATAGAGATGTAATATTCGATTAATAATCCCCTTGAACACAAAGCTGCAGTTCCTGGATATTTGAGTGGCGCAACAACCAATGAGAGCCGTGCAGCTCAAATAATGTACCTCCCATTTCCCGGTACTCGCCCGGGCGAGCTCGGCAGCTCGGTTCTCGTAGAGTCAACAGAACAGTTAGGTTACCTAGAAAATAAATAAAAATCTGTGCACTAGGAACATATTAATTTTCTTTGTTATGATATTAAAGAAATGAGACTCATGGACTAGCGATGTCAACGGCTTTGTATCCGGCGAGGTGCCATGACCGCCTGAGGCTGTTATAGTAACTGTTAGGGTAACATAACACTAGGTTACGCGTCGTTCTAGTTGTTAGAAGTCCGAAGTAACCCTTCGCCTTTCTAGACAGAAAATATCCATGAGGATTTCCACATAAAGACAAAGTTACGGAAAAATAATAGTTACTTAAAATAACAAATAATTTGGAGACCATACAGAAACACGTTTCATACAAAAATTGATCAGTAAATTCGGTATTTCCATTTTGTATTATTAGCGATGGGACAAAGGATTCGTTGCAGCGCCATATTGGTCGGTTTCCCTTTGACAAGCTCCGAGTGACGCGGAGATGAAATCTGTTGTTAATTAAATATTGCGAATGCGACCGTCCTTTGATGTGTTATTGGACAAACGTTATGTTCGTTTTGTGTGTGCAGGGCGCATTATTGAGTCTGCTTTTTGCGAAATTGTAAAATGGAAGGGTGGGTGCTACCTAAACTATTTTTTGCTTCTTTTTACACAGACGACAAATAACTTTTTTCGTCGTGTTGTAAATCGTGAAAACGCGATGTTTACGAACAAAGTCCACCCACGCATTTCGAGTCCGTGTACAGGCATAATTCGTTTCTAATCCGTGCAAGCAAAAGTTTTAATAAACTGTCCACAGTACAGCCGACGATTGAATGAGTGTAAACGAATACTTGTTTTGCGAATTTGACCTTTATTACCTACTTGTATTGTTGCACTGACAGGTGCCAGGAATTCAATACCAGTGTTTCTTGGCATTCACGGAAAAGTATAAACGAGGTTTCATCATCATTATTCTACAGCAGTCCACTGCACATAGGCCTCTCCTATCGCACGCCATTCAACTCGATTTTCGGCAACTATCATCCAGCTGCTACCAGCCATCCTGCGAAGATCGTCGCTCCAACTAGCCCGAGGGCGTCCTACCTTAAACGAGGTTTAGTTTATATTAATCGATCGCGTACGATTTTTTCATTTTAGAATAGAATCGAATATTCTTTATTTTGTACACCATAAATATTATTGTAGAAATTTTACAAGGGGTGACAATGGGCGGTCTTATCGCTAAAAGCGATCGATATATTAATGTTTATCAGCGGAAACTTGTAAATGGCACGGTTGGCGCATTGGTTAAGCGAATGACTGCTGCGCAGCGTGTCGCGGGTTCAATTCCCGGACGGAACCAATATTTGTATGACCTACAAGTAGTTGTTCCGGGTCTGGCTGTTTGTGTATGTGACTTTAAATGCTTGTAAACGCACCTACAATACAGGAGAAATTCCTAGTGTGGGGCAACGTTTAAAAAAAAAGTGTAAAAGTGTAATGTCATATTTTTAAGAATACTTTAATAAGTTAGCTATACAGTGCTGTGCAGTTTTTCGAGCAGAATAAAATAAATAAAATAATCGATTTCTACTAATTAGGGACATACTTACTTCCGTTTATGACACAGTTAGATTTAGTGTACAGTTATACCACGGGCATGTTTTCGACGACTGTCACCAGAAATTTTCTACGTCAAATCAACGCGCCCTTAGTCACACAAGAAGATACAGTCAGCCGCACATTAATGGTAGCACTTGTACTACGATAACGACCCTAACTGCAACGACATAAACGCGCTGTCATTGTCAAATTGTTACCTCTGTCTGATCTGTAACAAAAAACCAAAGAACTTCAAAAATACACCTAATAGTTTATTTCTTAAAACATTTAAATTATGGCTGCTGGAAAAACGATTTTATTAAACAAATGAATTAATACATTATGTCGAACTAGTGAATGATAACAACTATCCTTTAAAGCATGGCATTGGACATAAATATACCCTAGCATTTAATACACTGGAAAGTTTTGCATGTCAAATGTCTGACTATACGCATAACTTTAAGTCCTACAGTGTACCAGTTCTACAGCAAATAAATGATTGTGATTACGTGCTGTTTATGTTGGCTGTACTAATCTCATTTTTATCCTCGTAAAATCAAGCGTTTAAAATCAAAGTGAGTACAAAATATGATGAGCCGTTTGATGAGCTTATTTTCCTTGACATTTCCGTGAAATATTGAAGCGGAGACAGTTAGTTTCCGGTTCATATTTGCAGAGGCCAAGTTGAAGGAAAATTGTATAAGCGGCTGCCTGTTGTGGGAAATATTTATTTCTATTTGAGAAAGGACATTGCGGGGTTATCTGATTTTGTAAGAGGAATTGCTTCTCTAACGTAACGCTCAGAGAGTCTCTGGTGCACTAAAGAAATATGAATATGAATAAGAATAAGAATAATTTATTTGCAGTAAATGTTATGTTGGTGGTTTAACGTACAGTCCTTATTTTTCTTGTTATTTTAATAAGATGTAGGTACAGAATGTACACAGAAATACCTATGTTGTAATATAATTTTTAAATGAATATAAATTTAAGTTATAATACCTAAATATTCGCACATAACAAAACTTAAAACCTTAAAATAACTTTTTGTCTATATGTAACCATTCTTTAAAAGTTTATTTATTTATACAAGCTTGTAACTTAAATAACGCACAGCCTCATGGGGGGCCTATGGGACCAAACCCGAAATCGCGAAAATAAAAATTAGCTGCTCCCTACATTTTGACGAGTTATGCGAACATAAATGTAGAGAACAGCTGATTTTTTTTTTTTCGCAAAGGACAGAAGATAAATATTAGTTTATTCCTATCAAATTAGTCAGCGCCTGACGTAAATTGACGTATGATTAGTAGCCATTTTTTTCAATCACGTCTAAACTTGTCTATGGAGTATCTTAATTTGACAGGACTAAACTAATATTTATCTTCTGTCCTTTTCTTAATGAAATAAAAAGAAAAAGATGCACTGAACGTAAATTTAGTTTATTTTGTGAACAAGGGAATCAGCGCCATTATCTAGGTGTATTACCGCACCGAAATTATCGGTCATAAAAGTCTGTTTTTGAAAAAGTGTTTTCAATTTGTCATGACTCACGACACGCTAGGCAGCATTTAGTCTGACCTAACTAAACAAGTAAAGGCGTCGGGCGCCGCAAACAGCAGTCGTATTTATAACTACAGCCAATCAATAACACTTTCTGTACCGATACGAAGGTCCCGAAATTATTCAACGATTACTTCGAACAAACAGGCTGACGTACTGCCTGTAAATATAGTTTAGCCAGACGCATTAGTGACCATCCACCTGCATTAAGGGGGATGCACCCGCGTAAATAAAATTTTCTTGTTCTTTGCAATTTGCATGTCAGTAGGTATCAGGTCACCTGCAAATTGCATGATTATATGATATGATTCGCAACTATAACCGCAGTTTTTGCATAATTAACTTATTTAACGTTTATATATTATTATTTTTTTTATATTGTAATGTTTAATGTGCATCTTATTTGTGCAGTATCAACCATTTTTTCCTCTTCTTTTTCTTTTTAGCAAATATGCATTTCCAGAATTATAATCATTACAACTTTCTAAGTTAGAATTTTCCTCAAATAGTCATTCAATAGGGTAATTTGAGCTGAATCATATTAATGATTATAATTAATCCATAATTATATGATTATAATTAATACATAATTTTAGTCATTAATTTAATTCAGTTCGCTTCCGCCTTAACAGCTAACGTCAAGTTGAATTACGCGACTAATTAGTTTAGTGTGCGTTTTACGGGTTGCATGAGAGGCTTATCCGAATAACACGGAACTTGCATTCCATCTGCACGAGTGCCGGACGCACCCGATAATTCAGTTACGTCACTGGTGCTCCCCCCAATCACAGCGAAATTGGCGACGGCATGTGACTAAATGCATTTACCTACTAGGATTTTTAACCAAGTCAATTTTATTCCCGGCACCTGTTAGTGTTCGATTTTAAGCGTCATTTTTCCTGCCGCTAATTGACGTTACTAAAATAGTTGTTAAGATTATTTGTAGCACAATTTCTTTCAAATGTGTGTGATGTGGCTGTGCTTTTTAGAATTAAATAAAATAAAATATATGATAAATCGTGCTCAAAAACAATAACGAGCGGTTTCGCGATGTCAGAATAGCCATTACTCATCAAATAAATGAAAAAATGGAACAGACAGCATTTGCATAAAATTACTTGCCAAGTACCTAAGTTAAGGGGGAACGGGATCTCGTAATACGGTATAGCCTACAAAATCCTATAACGTTACCACTGATGGAACACAGGCCTCCTCTCTATGAGAGGGGTTATGTAGTTATTAATACCTCTTTGTGTGCGATTCATTATTAAACTTCCGCCGGGTGGGCAGACAGGACTCAGGTGAAAATTCGAAAGCTTTTCCACTCTTACATCACAGGATTCACAGCTGAGCAGTTACCGAGGAAATTAAGTAAGGGATATTATATTATTGAGGAAAAACGTGACTTATTCGCAGTAACGACGACAATTATAGCCAATTAAGATGGAAATGGATGCATAAATATGGTTTTTTTTTCCAAAAGTGTCTGTAAAAATGCAAAAAAAATATATCAGAAATCGTACCTGTAGATGCCAATTTGTAGTGACACAAATTTAATGCTTTGATTGATTATTTGAATATTTAAACCAGAAATTCTGTACATATTCTTAAATCACTTTTTTATACCTACTCGTACTCAAACGTCTGTGATTTTCCAATTACAATTTAATAGTGTTATTCAAGCAATAATTGTTGGAAAAAGTGAGAATGTGTAACGAATTACTTTTAGTAAGTGATTTTGTAAGAATTGAACCTGTAACCCTGAACCGGGTTTATTCACACTTTCATCGGATACCTATTTTTGGATCAGACTAGTTACATACGTATATATAACCCCTGCCGTGCGATTCTGTAACCATCTCACCGTGAAAGCTTGGGTGAAGGGAGCTGTCATTCGCTAGGGATTAACACTATTAAGTGCTCAGTTCACTTATGATTTCACGGTGAGATTTTTACAGAATCGACCGGCTAGTATGTTAGGCAAGCTTATTCAGTTCGGTAACAATAGAAAAAGTAATTGTGTTTCATTAGTGAACGTTGAGCTCGCAAAGATCGCTACATTTACTTCTTTATGGTTTTCCATTTTTAAATATCCAAATACGTAGGTAGTTAAACTCAAAATTGGATGATTACTTTTCACATCTGCACTGCATTCAAAATGTAAGTGTGTCATTTTATTCACTTTAAATCTGAGCCGAGTTGAGTTTTTCTTGTTTGCATTTAAACCAATAGATACCGTTGTACCTAATTTCATCTTTTTCAACATTTATTTTATTAACAGTTATACTCAGGTACTCAGGTATATACTCTATATTAGTATTAAGTATAAAGTGTTCTTAAACAATAAAAGGCCATTTACAAGTTTCCACTGATAAACACTTGAAATAAAAAAGACAACAAGAAAGGTTGGTACAAAGTACCTGTAACATAAATTAGGGAGTAAAATTACACGATCGACTAACACAAACTAAAAATCATTTAGACGCAAAATTTTCCGTAAAAAAGTTTTTTATCAACAAATGCTTAAGACAAATGCTTAATGCTTGAGAATGCTTACTTGTTTTATGCTTACATGTACCGTCCACTCATTTTTCGTAGAAATCCACCACGACCTATAGTCGCAATCACTGGCCGTGTTTGATTTTTGGTTAAAAAGGTAGAGTGTACGGAGGTAAGTAAGCATTTACACATTTTCTCCTATCGAAGCTACATGATAAAATGTGTTTAGAGTTTTCAAACCCCGTCAAAGCGTTTCCCTTGTAACTTCGTCTGCTTTCAATCGTGTTTTATGATTACATTTCCTGTAAACTCGCTAGTATGTCGAGGCCTGACGGCAAACACACTTTAGTAACTTCCGTTCAAAGTTCAATAGCATTGCTGCTTCCTGTCAATAGAAATAAGGGGCACTTTAAGGAGAAAAGTCTGCATCAGATAATTTCCTTTTCCATTCACAATTACGATTATTTATTATTAAACTTTGGAAGATGACTATTTACTGTTTAACACTCATTTAATAATATATAACAATTTAAAGTTATTTTGTTAAAATAATATGTTTTAGTGTTAATACTTCAAAAATATTTATTTGCCATTTTTTAGAAAACTTTTACAAAAATCATTATAAAATTCACAATGTTCCCGGCGCTTAGGACTGTATAGATCTGAGTGACACAATATTATGTAAGTCGTCTGCCCTTTAAACTAATCGGGACATCTATTTACAGATTTGGACAAAGTGAAGGCATCAACATCAAGTCCGGATTTACAACGTAGGTCGTTGAAAAAATGCATTTTTGGAAAAATCTGAATTAAAATAATCGATAGCAGACGGGCGGTTCACATGGCGTTTTCATAAAATGCACTGATCCGTAATACTCTACCTACAGGGTGTAGCAAGACCCATAACATGGCCGTCAAATTTTTTGGTGACAAACGTTTGCTTGTGAATCGCTGTTTACGGTAGGGTGCACACGACGGTATAGGGGTTGTTTTTAAAGTTAGAGTCCGGCCGTCGTTTCATGCAAACGAATACGTGTTTTGCGAATTTGATCTTTATTATTCCAAAATGTGAGTTATAATATCAAAAACTTAATTAAAAAAAAATAATAAGAAAACGTTGGAACCTTTACCTTTAATATTTCCACAACCAGTTTCCAGGTATGGCCTAGTACAAAGAAAAAAATGAAAATACACCCGCTACAATACATTAACTCACACCTCCTTCCCATGGCAGAAACTACAGAGCGCCAACTGCTACGATCCTGACAAACTCCTTTTGCCTCGATTACCCGTTATTAGGCAAAATTAAAGAATCATGACGTATGCAGCCTTATTACCAGATTTAAACCATCGAGCCATTTTTTTAAATTTCGAACTTAACTATCAACTTATCCCGACAAAATTAAAGTAACATTTTTAATAACTTAATTTTAATTATTCATTATTTCTTTTGAATAATATCGACTTTCAAACTTGAACTTGAATAGAACTTACCTATTGCTAGAGTAAGTCTTGAAATAGGTAAGTTCCGTTCGATTTCGAGCTCTGCCCTTTACTCCCCCTTACATGTGTCATTACCTGTCGGCTGTAGACATGCAACATCGATTTCCTGTCGTGTGCTACATCGTGTATAACAAGGGTATCGAATTTAACAAGCATGGAAGTACTGTAGACAAAAAAGATACAGAAGATACAGCAAGATTAGAATTCTAGCTGTGTTGAGAGAGACTCAGGAGTTTCTTGGGGTTTCTTGCCTATTCTTCTCCATACAAAACTACTATTCTTGGAAGGGGCGATTAGAATAAATTCTATTTTCTTGTTCTCCTTGCGAAATGTTATCGAAATCCGTTCAGTGGAGTAGACGTGAAACGGTTACATTTGAAACGCCTGTGCGTTTTGTTTTATTTCGTATATTTCTGTGTGTGTTTAGTTTCGTTTGTGGTATTCCTGTACAAGTCCCAATAAATACTGTTTCTTTATTTCTCTAAATAAATACTTGACAAGTTAAATAAAAATACATAAACGTTAATGAATCGTATGCACATTAAAATTTATGCTATTATTTTTTAAACCTTGCCCCTCACTAGGAATTTCTCCTGTATTGTGGGTGCGTTTACAAACATTTAAACTCACATATACAAACAGCCACACCCGGAACAACTTGTAGGTCATACAAATATTTGTTCCGTGTGGGAATCGAACCCGCGACACGCAGCGCAGCAGTCAATCGCTTAACCACTGCGCCAACCGTGCCGTCAGTGCTATGTATACTACTAATACCACTAATAGATCAGGCTGGGCCATCTAATCAGTGGTCGACATTTGGTTAGATGCAGAACCACTTTAATCATTGCACAGGGAGCGCCGGTAGATAGGCAGTAGTACTCGGATGCCTTCATCAACTAAGCCAACGTCAATCCGCTATTCCTGAAATTACTACTGAACATTGGGCGTTGGGCCTTTGTGTGTGTCTTTGACGTATGATCGTATCGAATATCAAAGCGTTCGTGTATTAATGGATTTCGGCAACAGTGGTCAGTTTGCCTTTGTGATGGTCATTGAATGGAATAATTACCACATAACGTTACATATGTAGATTGAGACGATGTACTGATGAAAGTTATGTGTTGATGAAAGTTTTGGACGTAAGAAAATATTTCGTAATTGACATCGCCAAGTAAGACTACGCGGGCACTGCGATGCGATTTTTTTTGTATCGCATGTTCATGCGAAATAAAATCGAAAACGCAAATCATTTTTGAAGCGAATTCTCAAGCAATTTTTTTACCGCAGTTCGTGGTCTCTAGACTATTGGTGTTGTTCACAGATTGACGATTATTATCCGCAAATATTATGTAGTAGTGCGCGCTTAGTATCGAAAGCTGTTCTAGAATATTACCTATTAGCTTCCGCCCACAGATTCGCTCGCGTAGTTGTCGGAAATTATCCCACGAGTACGTGCTACCGGGACAAAAGCTTATTTCCTTCCCCAGGATGCCATCTAAGTATCTCCTTGCCAAATATTAGGTATCGAAATCCGTTCAGTGGTGTAGACGTGAAAAGGTTACATACCTACAGACAGAGTTACTTTGTAATTTATAATACTACTGTTATTCGTTTTACAATATAAGAATGGATGAGTTAGTAAGATAATTTCTATGTTAGCATTTTCGCAGTGATAATAAAGTTTCAGCATTGACACGAGCGACTAGAGGTTTGAGATAACCATAAAGACTTAATTAGTGAGTAAGGGTTCCTTTTTAGGGTTCCGTACGTCAGAATAATAAACGGAACCCTTATAGGATCACTCCTGTGTCCGTCTGTCCGTCCGTCACAGTCAATTATCTCCGAATCTACTGAACCGATTAAGTTGAAGTTTGGTACACATATCGATTTCTGTGACCCAAACGCAGAGGTGTGACGTCAATAGACGAAATCTGTATATGGGGGTCACTTTTCGGGGGGCAATATGGAAAATTAAAAAAAAAAAATTGTAAACTGCATCGTGTGACATATCAAATGAAAGGGATTGTTGTGATTGATTATGATTCCCTACATTTTGACGACTCGTACGAACATAAATGTAGGGAACAGCCGATTTTTTTCTCGCGATTTCGGATTTGGTCCGATAGTAAAAGTTGTTTGTTGTCATGAGTAGAATCATGTGTTTAAGTATCGGTCACTAATTACCAGTCACCCTATATATTATGTCTGTGACACATTTCGAATCAAAGGTTGACGTCGATTGACCGCGGTGTGTTTGCACCATATGAAGAGTTGATTTTTAAAGTATTTAAGCCCATGTAATACTACCCATTATTACCAATACTATTTTATTTGAACCTCAGTTTTATTTTGTCCAGCATTTTTCTATCAATTTCTTTTTGTTTTGAATAAAAAATTTTAACACGAAAATAAAAATAAAGTTTTTTATTAACTATCCCATAATCTTAGGTTCTCTTCCCAGCAGGTTGTTGAAGAACCTCATGTTTCGCATCTTGTACCTATAGTGGCCCCTATTCTTCAGTCTGCCCATGTGTTGCAGGGTCCTGATGAGGGGCAGGAACCGGTACAGGCCGTTCAGTTCATCTCCCAGGCAGAACAGGAACGAAGACTCGATGTAGGCTGGAAATATTGCAACAATGTCAGTTGATCAGAGGGCAATTCTCCTAATTTTAAAAACACAGTCTAATCTCCGTCTCAATCTGTCAAAAATACCTTTAAAATCCCTAAAATGATGAAAAGTTTTTGACATTGATTGTCCCTGAGATGAGATTGGTTGATTTAGATTTCGAACGTATTTAATTACGGGAATTGGCCTCCAGGTTTTAGGAATGTCAAAATTCACGGAGCTCTGTTTCTTACAAACTTAAATACTATAACATTGTCTGTATTTCCGGAAGCGATAAGGTGTATTTATAGTGGGTACCCAAACCGCATTTTTAAAGGTGAAACGTATTGTCAGCGAGCTTTTTGCCTGATTCCTGATGGAAAAACTCAATAACACTTTTCCCGTGCCTGTGCTCGAATTGGGATTTGACCCCACTTCACCCCACGATTGAACTTCTTTATATTTTACATGAGTTCCTTTAAATAAAGTCGCCCTCAGACCGGAATATGTCCTTAATCCTAACTGATATTATGAATGCGAAAGTGAGTTTTTTTATTTGTTACGCGTTAACGCTAAGACGGCTTAACGTATTTAGATGAAATCTGACAGATAGGTAGCCGAGGATCTGGAAAAGGACATAGGCTACTTTCATCCTGAATTTCAGACGAAGTCAGGGGCACAATAACATACCGCATTTTCCTTTAAAAGGAATTTTATTCTATTAACTATGCTTTCACTTTGTAATAACAAATATTTTGTTCAATTACGCCCTTTAAAGTATGATAGACATTTTGAAAGCTAGTACCACGGCACTTTACCTGTATTTTTACTAAACAAACTAGCTGTTGCCCCTGACTTCGTAGTGGGGTTTTAATCTAGGAAAAAAAAAAGACTAATCCTTATATAAGGACTAGTCAAGGGAAAAAAAAACAAAATTGATATTCTAAGTTTCTGTTTTGCTATTTTATTTTAAGTCCCCACAAAATAGTAATGTTTTGACAACTAAAATACTAGTTTTGAAATTATATAAAATGATCATTAGAGTTAGCAAAAAATATTATTAAAATCTACATTATGATTGTAAATGTATTCTTGGTCAATCCCTAGGTGGGATGACACTGACAGTTCACTCCAGGCTCACTTCCTCTAAGTTTTCACGGTGAGATGGTTACACAATTTCACTTCTGGTACCGAGTAACTTCCAGACAATCTGCATTCTACCTGAACAAAGAATGTTTGTCCTAGGGAAAACAATAACATGCCGCATTTTCCTTTAATAAATTGCAAAAACACACAACTAGCGAAATGTGGGGTACATTTCGCTAGTTGTGTTTTTGCAATGTATTCCATAAAATAATTTTAATCAATAAAACTTTTTGTTAACCTTTTACTTATTTGTTAACAGAACATCACTACACGGATTAATAGGCGTGAGTTTTCCTTGATGTACAGACGCCAGCACATCAAGCTACTACAATCTGGCAAATGTCTTTAATAGATTTTCAACTTTATCACTAAGGCATTAAGGTTCAAAGTTGATTTGGAAAATTTTACAGTTTCGGGTAGCTTGATGTGCTGGCGTCTGTACCTATACACTGCGTACACACAATATCCATTAATGTGCACTCTTCCATTTGGCCAGTCAGTCACGCTAATTGAATGCTAAAAGCCACCCTCTGGCTAGCGTTAATCCGTTCCACGCCTGGTTGATGATGGAACCATTGAAAATTGATTTTGGTAAGCCATGTTTGGTTTAATCTTTTTATTTTTAATGCACACACTGTTGTTTTAAAACCAGCAGTGATTTTGTTGGGCATGTACATATCTAGAAGTGGCAGGAACCAGCCGGTCTGAAAGGTCTGAAAGGTCTGAAGGTGAAATCATAAGTGAAGTGAGCTTGAAGTGAGCAGTGTCAATAGTGTTAATCCCTAATGACAGCTCACTCCACGCTCACTTCACCCAAGTTTTCACGGTGAGATGGTTACAGAATCGCACGGCTGTTTTAATAGTAATTTATTTTATTAAATTGATTGACCGGTGGTAAAAACAGAAATCTTTCGTAGTTTTTTTTTTTAATATTGCTGAAGCAAGGCATTGGTAAAAAATTGGCTGCAAAACAAGATTTATTAACTACAGTAAACTTTTCCTCGTAGAAGTCACAGGTGTTTTGATAAATATTTTCTTGGTGCCTCTACACCTTAAAATGATCAAGTTTCCTTGTTTTTAGCTTTTTTCCTCTCTATAGGTACCTACTACGCTTTGGAATGGGCAACTAGCTTCATATTTCTGACTGACCGACTCTATGACAATTCAAAATGCCTGTAAATAGTTTGATTGAAATAAATGCGAGTTTGAGTATATTTTTATTAGCATTCTTAAGAAACTAAATTTCATAAAGCGATATACGAAAAGAAAAAAAAATATTGCGAGCCTCACTTATTTAATATACTTGTTTTAAAATTTTATAGAAAATATTAAAATGATAAAAGGCACTATACACTATAGAGCTTTCGAGAAACATCTTCATTGTTCAGGTAACAAGGCCATCTCAGGAATTTAATATTTTATCAGTATAAAGACGGTTTCTTAGAAAATTATTTCTTGGAAAAATGTCTGCTCTTGCATCCTACGCAGCTTAGGTAAAACATGGATTGTGAAGGAATGGAGTGCTAATTTGCAAATCTAATTAATAAAAATCTTAAAATAATTCATAGTAAACGAATGATTTGATTTTTCTTTTACAGACATCGCACAGCCTAATCCGGAATCATGAATAAAAACACAAGATGCACAAGATGTCCACCATACCACGAACCATAACCAAAGTGTAACCATATGACGAAAGTAAGCACTAAAGAAGGATTTTTTAAATTCATTACCTAAAGGGGTTAATTAGGGAATTCAATTATTATGGCAATTCGCAATTTTTGTTTAAGGTAAATCCTATTAGGCACACTGCTTTTTATTATCTTAAAATGTTTACATAATTCAAAAAGTAACAGTCTTATAATAATAACTGTAATATGTACAGACTCCAGTACACCAAGCTACCCGAAACTGTAAAATTTTCCGAATCAACTTAAAACCTTATGCTTTAGCGATAAAATTGAAAATCTATTAAAGAAATTTAACAGATTGTAGTAGCTTGATGTGCTGGCGTGTGTAAAAGTGAATTACTAAAAGAGACTAAGAGAATATGACACAGTTTGCCACAACTACCGATGACAATAGCTGAATCGTTATTATATTGCGGCTTACTTACAAGAGCAAGTATGAAAATAGATTTTCTACAGGACACTTATGTCTTTTTTTTTAATTTAGTTTAGTTAAACTATCTATTTATTATAGTATAAAATAAAGTTATTCCTTGTGTCTGTCTTTTTCACCGCTTAAAAGTAACTAAACTAAACTCTGTTCTTTTAAACTACACAATAGATTTAGACGTGGTTTATTTACGCATAATTTCAGGAATTTATTCCGGATGATATTCATATTAAACTTAAATATAAAACAGAAATTTCAATATTTTGTAAAGTCGTAAAAATGCGAAGCAGAGGCGGGTCGCTAGTACTCGTATACTTTAATGCTGTGTATGCTAGAACGCATTTTTCTGAACATTTCAATACTCAATACTCAATCTTTATTTGCATTCCACAATGTGTATCTCAGGTGGTAGGTTAAAAAAAAGAAATTGTGACCCTGTCGGGCCCAGCACAAATAACAAATTTATGTAGGATTATAATTTATGTAGGAGGCAAGTTTTCATTGTGAAAAGTAACTATACACTCCATTCTTACTCCATCTTTGTCCGAAAATAATAAAATACTTGAACCTATTATACGTCAGATAAATAGATTCGCAGACACGATAGTCTGTGTAGAAGCAACCAATCCCTTTGAAGGGTCTTATTTGAAGCTGTTCACGGTATTTGTAACAGGGATCATTATTATTATTACTCAGTATCAGTGTTGCAATTATAAAGGAATTATTATTGTGTTGCAGCTTAAGAAGCTTTAATGCCTCTTGTATTTTTATGCGCAAATGTTTCAATTTGTAAGTGGTCTGGTACGTTACTAAATATGATGGGGTGTAAGCATAAAATCAGAGGGTTTTAATAATGTTATTGCACAGGTGTTTTATGAATCGTCTCTAATTATAACTGGACCATACTTATGAGTGCTCCTTAACTTTCCAGAGTGAAAACCGTATGAACTTCGTCTATGAAATCAGCCTGTAATGTTCCCACTTCTGGGACACAGGCCTCCTGTCTGTGGGAGGAAGTGGGCCGTCCACCACGCGGGCCCAGTGCGGGTTGGTAGATATCACAAGTCTTACTGTTCTTGTTTCTAAGACATACCGTTTTTCCTCACGATGTTTTCCTTCATCGTTTTGAGATTTTTTAATCTAAGTATTCTTCATTATTTTAATCTAAGTATTTTCATTTCTGAATTGTTATTATTATTATTTTTTTTGTTTTTGTCTTTTTTAGCACGGACGCTTTTAACGTGCACGTCTTTCTACATCGTTCCTACATGTATAATTTCAACTTGAATGATGTAACCAAAATTTTGTAACAATTTTTATGATTTAAAAGAGTGTCTGTGGAGTTTCTTGCCCGTTCTTCTCCACAGGTACCTACTTCGCTTTGGAATGGGCAACTAGCTTCATCTTTCTGACTGACCGACCCCTTGACAATTCAAAAGTGCCTGTAATTGGTTTACTTGAAATAAATGCTTTGAGTTTGAGTTTGAGAGCAGTAGTGATGAAATAACTAAACTTCGTCTTAAAATTCAAATATGAACGCACTGAAAGTTACAATATTGCAAACGATCCTAAGTATAATAGTTGCCACTAAGAAAAATACTTTTCAATAGGTGCACTGGTTTCCATGTAAAGCGTAGCGAAAATAGACTGAAAAATAAATGTCGTAGCAAGGGCTGCTACGGCGTAGGCGGCGGCTACGAGTTGCTATGGTATTAGTAGCTATAAGATTTCATACAATAATTATTCCATTTTACATACGACGCAGTGATCCTTCACGCTAATATTATAAAGGCGAAAGTTTGGTGAGTGTGTGTGTGTGTGTTTGTATGTTTGTTACTTCTTCACGCTCAAACGGCTGGACCAATCTTGATGAAATTTGCCACACAGATAGTTTATAACCAGGATTAACACATAGAATACTTTGTATCCTGATATTCCTACGGGATCGAGACTTGTGCGGGTGAAACTGCAGGGCGCAGATAGTAATATTATAAATGTGAAAGTTTGTGAAGATGTTTGGATGTTTGTTACTTAATCACGTGTAAGCCGTTGAACTGATTTGGATGAAAATTGGCACATGGATAGGCGTTAACACATAGAATACTTTTTATCCCGGTAGTGTTACTTTTTACGCGGGCGACACCACGGGCAGAAGCTAGTTATCTATAAAAAATTATTTTATATAGTACACATACACACATAAGATAACATTACGCCGCATGTTCTCCAAGGGTTGGCAGAGGTATACCGTCATTTTGCCAGCTATGATAAAGTCCCATGTACAGACGCCAGCACATTAAGCTACTACAATCTGTCAAATTTCTTTAATAGATTTTCAACTCTATCGCTAAAGCTTTAGGTTCAAAGTTGATTGGGAAAATTTGACACTTTCGGGTAGCTTGATGTGCTCGCGTCTGTACATTGATACATCTGACGGTGTAGTCTGCAAAAATATCACCGTGAAAACTTTGGTGAAGTGTGCATGGAATTGCGCTGTCAGTAGTTTCAATTCCTTACATCAGCCGTGCGATTATGTAACCATCTCACCGTGAAAGCTTGGGTGAAGTGAGCGTGGAGAGAGCTGTCATTCGCTAAGGATTAACACTATTAAGTGCTCACTTCACTTTTGATTTCACGGTGAGATTATTACAGAATACCGGCTGGTGGCTCACTTCAAAATCGATTGGCTGGTCGTACCAGCGCGCCAGTAGCGAGTACTACGAACCTCACCTTTCTAAAAGAAAATCATCAATAATATTTCTATAACTATCTCCTTTTAGGGGGTCCCCGACCGGCGGCGGCGGCGACCTTTTGTTAGTCCACTTTCAATGAGTGAAAGACGACTAAGGGCTCCCGCAGATAAGCGCGACGCGACGGTGCGACACGATTCTGATAGAACAAATATCACGAAGTTTTCATAGAAATTGTTCTACTAGTGTCGCGTCGCGTTGTCGCGTCGCGCTTGTCTGCGGGAGCCTTAACAAAAGGACGCCGCCGCCTTTCAACTTGACCAAATCATCTTTTCTTTTTTTTTTTTACTACATCTTATTTTAAACCACACTATTTTTACTTTGACAGTAATAACACTAAGTTATTTAATTTTATATTCACAGAAATAGAATGGAAATATATTTATAACTATTTTGTATTAATTTCATTGGGTTCTAACTTAATTGGTGCTGAAGTTTTCTTACTGTGAATTTCATCCATCATGTAATAGTGGATTTTCAAAATAATTAGAGGTTCCTGGAGCTGTACCAATTAGTGCAGATGAAGTTATCTGCAATACAGAAATTAATATTATTTCTGCGAATGAAGTGGAATTTGATATTGTTTTATACGTTTTCGTCTAACCTCTATTTCAATTTCAGAAATCAACGTTTCTTGCTAACTTCGTAAACTGTAAGTTCTTAAGGATTCAGGTGAAACTCAGTGGTTCCTCAATGGAAAGTTTATGACATTTTTTAAGCTTCTTCGTAAACTTCGCAGACGTTGGAACAATTTTCATCTGAGTTGTTTGGAAGGGGCGTCGTTAAAAGGTTTCACAGTATATTTCTCAAATTAACGCGACGCCAAGAAGCCTTTCTTTAAATATCAAATCAAAATTCTGTAAACTTATAGTACCATTTTGACTTTTAACATCAGAAACATTTGTCATAATTGTAATTTAAATAAATAAATAATAATACCGATCTGAACAAACGAAATCCTGTCAATTTGAGCATTGGATGCGCATGAAATAATTAAAAAATAAGTGTCTGCTAATAAATAAATAAATACATTTCATAATAAGTTACTGGTATAAGTATTTGAAAAGAAAGTTAAGTTACTGAATTAATTATAACCTATTGAAGTATTTGTATACCTAGTTTTATCATTATTTTTTATTATTGTTCCTTTCAACCAAGGCCATCGAATCTCTTCACTACCTTGGTTGACTAGTAGAGAATGCCTAAGGCATTTTGCAAGTCCGCCTCTGTACCTTTTTGTGCGAAAATTTTAAATAAATAATAAATTAATTAAAACTGCTGCTGTATAACTAAACAAAGTATACATGTCTAAATGTTAAGTTATTATCTTCAAGTTGATGTTTGGACACTTTAGAAAAGTTCATGACCTCTGAGTTGGTTTCGTCATTTCTTCTCAAGGATCAGTCAGCTAGGAAATACCGGCGTCATCTTTTAAAATATTTCTATATTTCCACAGTTTTATGAATATCAAAAACAATTTGTGTTTTTCTCTTAATTTTGTAGTTTCTGCGTATAGATAATTGCAATTTTAATCTTTTATTATAATATGGTATCTTGACTCTAACCGTTTTGTAAACTAACATGTCCTAATCAAGAGAGCCCGGTGATCTGTATGTAGGTAACTCAGGACCTTCCTATCTCAGACACCTTTCTCTATTTAAGACTGTGCATTATATTATTTAGTGCCTGTAATATGATTCTGAGATAAATAAAGATTTATGATTATGATTGTTGGGGTACACCCCAAAAAATACTATGTATTTGTTATGTGAACTTGGGTATGTTATGTTGTGTAAATGAGTAGACGATTTTTGCTACTGAATATAATAACACATCTATTACACTTAAATGCTATGATATAGAGAAATGCACAGCTTAACAGTATGGATCTGCATAAATGAATGTGACGTAGGTACAAATTACCACAAGAATTCAATGTACAGCGTAGCTCTTACTATTATTCAAGTCAAATCAAAAGTCATTTATTCAAACTAGGCTGAGAATCAGCACTTTTCGAACTTCAAAATTACAAAAACCGTCCCCAAAATCGCCCGCCCTTCACCACTTCCTAGTGTTTTTTTTTTATTATGATGATTGACCAAAAACTTGACTCGTATCATAAGAGCATAAGATATACTTACAGAAATAAACATCATGTGTCGCTACGACAAAATATACAAAATTAGATATCACGAACAATAACATCCAATGGAAGTATGCTTGAGTACACTACAATAATGACTAGTTGGAACCATTGCTCTCAACAATAGCAAAAATAACAATTTATCGAAGGAAAATATCAGATAACACGCTTGGAAGGAATGATAAAAATATCGCTAATTGGCCATCGATTCGATTAAATATACTCATACCCGTCTCGTGGAATCGATCGCATTCGGTAGCCCAGCAGCCCACGTATTGAGAAAAGGTAGTTGCTATCTTGTACATGGGACTTAAGACTTTACAGTGTGGCGATTAGATAGATTGAGACCACGTATTTTATATAACGTATTTTAAATGATAAATGATTTTATTCCTGTAAGTAGTTTTGCTCACGTCAATCATATTTTTAAAAACTAGATGAAGTCGCACACAATCAAAATAATGAATATTGTGTAGACATACACAATTAAAATAGGTAATAACAGTTAACATTCTAGCTGTGGGGCCTTTTTTCGTTTTAGTATATAAAATCATTTAAGTTAATTTGTGATTATTTGGTAACAATACGATAAAGTTTGTTTTGAATTGTTGATACCATTCCCCGTGCGGGTCTAGTTCCATATTATCATTCTCTGTGTCTTGTAATGTTAATTACTTTACATACTATGTATTTTCAAGTATTTTCTAACTGAACAGACAGATGTGCTGCTGAAAAGTGCTGATTCCCAGCCTAATTTGAATATATTACTTTTGATTTTGATTTTGATCAAGGGTTGAATAGAATACTCTTTATTATGTACACCATATGGATTACAGACATAAATATAGAAATTTTACAAAGGGTGACACAATGGGGGTTTATTTAATGGCAATTTTTACGCCTTACTTTAATTTAAAAAAAAACAGATTTCTATTTTTAGTAAAATTGTTTATTTTATTATTTTAACAGACACAACTTGTAATAACCGCTGGACTATTAAGGGCTGATTTTTCCAACGCCAGCCGTGCGATTCTGTAACCATCTCACCGTGAAAGCTTGGGTGAAGTGAGCGTGGAGTGAGCTGTCATTCGCTAGGGATTAACACTATTAAGTGCTCACTTCACTTATGATTTCACGGTGAGATTTTTACAGAATCGACCGCCGTGCGATTCTGTAACCATCTCACCGTGAAAGCTTGGGTGAAGTGAGCGTGGAGTGAGCTGTCATTCGCTAGGGATTAACACTATTAAGTGCTCACTTCACTTATGATTTCACGGTGAGATTTTTACAGAATCGACCGCCGTGCGATTCTGTAACCATCTCACCGTGAAAGCTTGGGTAAAGTGAGCGTGGAGTGAGCTGTCCTTCGCTAGGGATTAACACTATTAAGTGCTCACTTCACGTATGATTTCACGGTGAGATTGTTACAGAATTCACCGGCAGATGATTATATCGGAAGAATCATTTTGAATTATTGACAGTTCTTCTATACAAAATCTGTCAGACGTCAATTTTATTACACGGATAAAAATTATCTATCGATTTAAAAATCAGCCCTTAATGTGATAACCCAATCGCCACTCTTTATAGAAAATAACACGGGGAAAGTAAAAGTTTAGCTTTTTTGCGAGCCTGTCGCACAGACTGAATCAAATTACTACATGATGCTATTTATAGCCTGTCTTGCCGACATCACCCCTTTTCACCGGATTTCAACCCGCCAAAAAGTTTTGTAACCGAGAGAATATTCAACAGAGTTTTACCTAAGTTGGGAACCTCTTTTGAGGATACTTATTCTTTGCTTACTTTTAAAACGTTTTACAGTCAGCTCACATGACTTGTTCGGTTTTTTAATTTAAAATAAAATTAACGTTGAATGTGTGTCTCTGTCTGAAATTAAAACGTAAAGCGGCGCCGAGCCGTCTGGTCGCCGCGAGTCGCTAGGCCAATTTTATTGAAGCGCCGCCGACGGACTGGAAAATGATATTCGTTTACCCGTATTAAACGTTGCTTTAAATTAAGAGATGTTTAAACGTCAAAAAGGTATGGTTAAACAGACGCTAACCATTACTAACTTTGAGCAACGTTTATAAATAAGGGGGTTAATTAATGGAATGTAGGATTTGTCTAGCACTTGTCTTATTCATAATACACTGTTCTGTAAGAGCTATCACGTTGTTTTTAAATGTATTCACAAGTTTAAAGATTAGAAAGTAAATAAAGTTATTAAGTAATTGGTATTATTCGGGTTCGTGTTGATTTTGTTCTGAAATTCGCTTTGCTTTTCAAGGCGTCCGACGGGGACAAACAATAGAATCATCCCTAAGTCGTTTCACAATTCTGTAGATCAGTAGCTACAGAATTGTGAAACGACTTATGGCTGATTTTACAATCTTTAAGTAACTTTTATCTGAGGAATAAAAATTTCAGTGTGATATTATACAAAATAACTAAAATAACTAGCTTTTGTATAAAAATAAGTCAAACCGTCATATTTGTTCTTCATGAAAGTTATGTGATGATTGAAAAATCGGCTCTAAGTACCGCTTAACTGAAACGTTGCCTGAGGTAGCAACGCGGTGCGGTGCGGTGGTTTATGTTTGTCCTTGTGGGAGTTGGCCACGTTAGAGATGTTAGAAGGTGAGTACCTGAACTCGCAGACGTGAAACTCTTGCCTTCCCAGCTCATCTTGCACTGCGCGACGTCCATGAAGCAGTGGTTCTGGAACATGAGTGACGGCTCTCTGGCCACTATGCCGGGCACGCCACATACAGGCGCGTACGTGTCTGGACATTTCTGAAAAAAACAAAAAGATTTTTTATCCTGTTTCTTACGGTTTTTACATGATAAAACATGGAGATTTATTTATTATAATGTAAGTTTACTATTTTGTATTATGTTCGTGATCCGTTGCGAATTTTAGAAGAAAAACGAGGCCAGAGACAGTCACAAAATGTGACTTCAATTTATAATATTACGTATACATATAGAAGATATAGATTTTTTTAACGTTAATAAAAAGATATATTTATAGGATATTTCATTTCAAAACAAAATGGCGTTATTTTCTTTCTATTTCATTAAGAAAAGGACAGATGGTTAGTCAGTGCCTGACGTAAATTGAAGTATGTAGAGTAGCCAATTTTTTAATCACGTCTAAACTTGTTTATGGAGTATCTTAATTTGACAGGACTAATAATGATTTTGTTATTTTATTATTTTCTCTATTATTTTAGGCATATATTTGCAAACTATGTATTTATTTTGCTACTTACTTTAGTTTAGGTGATGTGTTTTTAAACGGTTTTATTTAGCTCACCCCGTTTGTTTTATTTATTTATTATTCTTGGGTGAAATTTAGTAATTCAAATTTCACCCTCTTCCTGTCAACCGATTAATCTGAAATTTTGTATACACTTTGGATTTTGGTGACAATACAATTATGTTTATTCATTATCATTATAAATTCAAGATGGCCGCCGCTACAAAATGGCGGATAATTTATGTTTTATTAATCCCATCAATATGGGTATCAAATGAAAGGGCTCAACAAGCAGAATACAATATACTATAAAAAATTGAAATGCAAGATGGCGGCCGCTACAAAATGGCGGATAACGTAGGTTTTATCAATCCCATCAATATGGGTATCAAATGAAAGGTCTCAACAAGTAGAATACAATTTACTATGCAAAATTGAAATCTAAGATGGCCGCTGCTACCAAATGGCTGATAACAATTTTTTATTAATCCCATCAATATGGGTATCAAATGAAAGGGCTCAACAAGCAGAATACAATATACTATAAAAATTGAAATCCAAGATGGCGGCCGCTACAAAATGGCGGATAACGTAGGCTTTATCAATCCCATCAATATGGGTATCAAATGAAAGGTCTCAACAAGTAGAATACAATTTACTATGCAAAATTGAAATCTAAGATGGCTGCCGCTACCAAATGGCTGATAACAATTTTTAATTAATCCCATCAATATGGGTATCAAATGAAAGGGCTCAACAAGCAGAATACAATATACTATAAAAAATTTAAATCCAAGATGGCGGCCGCTACAAAATGGCGGATAACGTAGGTTTTATCAATCCCATCAATATGGGTATCAAATGAAAGGTCTCAACAAGTAGAATACAATTTACTATGCAAAATTGAAATCTAAGATGGCCGCCGCTACCAAATGGCTGATAACAATTTTTTATCAATCCCACCAATATGGGTATCAAATAAAAGGGCTTGACAAGAAGAATACAGTGCACTATACAACCTCAATATTTAAGATGGGCGCAGCCACCAAATGGCGTATAATAATAAGATTTAAATTTAGAAATTGAATCTGTAATTTAGGTATCTGATTAATCCAGCCTGAATCCGCCACCCAAGTCAAGATTTTGTATCGTGTTGAGGACTGTGTGGCGTTAGGGTGGCTAAAAATGATACGTCGTTAGCGGTACACCACCCAAGTTAAGGTGAAAGGTTAAAACGCGCCGAGAACTGTATGGCATTAGGGTGGATAAGAAATAAAAACTAAAAACTAGAAAATAAAAATAGGTAAAAAAACTTTTTAAGTTAAACGGTTTTATGTTAAACATAAATTGCAATGTTTAAGATAAATGTACTAAAAACCAAAAAATAATAAAATAGATACAGTCGTGGGAATTATAAACATATGCATAGACTAGACTAAAATAAAACCGTGGGGCACGTCAATTGTCTACAAATTATCGACTTAATGTGCGATAGAAGAATCGTTTAATTCGTCGTTAAAATAGGCAGTTGGCCCGCAGACGGTGAGGAAATTACTTACTATTTTCTTGCTCATGGAAATTCCAATAGTTATACACTCCATGTAAATAAAAGAGATGTTTCAACTAGTTTATCGTTGGACATTCACACTGCTGGCTGGCGAGGTGTCGTTTCACTGCTCGTAGTTTGTCTTTAATCGACAAAACATATGATAAAAGTACTACTCGCTCACCACTATGAAACCCTAAAACTCGCTTATAATCGAGCTTGCTAGCTTGTTTCCACATTCTAGCCCTACTTATCACACGTCCATCGTTGTCGGTTGAACAACTGCCTAATTATAGTGTAACATTACAAAACAAACATTTTAATCAACGATTGTAGACAATTGACGTGCCCCACGGTTTTATTTTAGTCTAGTCTATGCATATGTTTATAATTCCCACGACTGTATCTATTTTATTATTTTTTGGTTTTTAGTACATTTATCTTAAACATTGCAATGTATGTTTAACATAAAACCGTTTAACTTAAAAAGTTTTTTTACCTATTTTTTTGTTTTTGTGCTCACACCATAAATTATTATTATAAGTCTATACATGAGGATTTGTAATTGGCTTTCGGGTGATTATGATTTCCTTTTGTGTCTGTTTTTAATAGCTGTAAGTCCTCCATGTACTAAAATAAATAAACAAATAAATAAATAAACTAATATTTATCTTCTGTCCTTTTCTTAATGAAATAGAAAGAAAAAGATATACCTACTGAACTTAGATTTGACTTAGTTTGTGAACAGTGGAATCAGTGGCAATATTAAAGTAACTATAATTTTATTCTGCCCAAAATGCTGCCATCTTCGGGAGCTTTTGATTAGAATACAGCATAGCATAATCAGCCTATAATGTTACCACTGCTGGCTCACAGGCCTCCTCTCTGAGAGAAGAGAGAGAGAGGGAGTGAGCCGTAATCCACGCGGGTCCACTGCGTGTGGTAGATGTCACATATCTTCGAATTTTTGGCGGTAACCTCACGATGTTTTTCTTCATTGTTTTGAGAGCAGTATTATTATTTTTTCACACCATCTGCTCGCTAACGGCAAATTATATTATGTCATGCAAACCTAACCTAAAGCAAGTCATTTAAGCCCTAGGCTCTAGCCGGGCATTAATATTGTAATTTCATTATGACTCACTGGTCATTTGAATTATGAACGTCAACTGAGAAAATCGTATGGAAACATTAAAAAAAAAAAACATTTTTTTCTACGAATGTTTAGGCCGACCAAAGTGTTTTCACTTCATAGGTTTTAGTCGCTGTCAACGAACAAAATGATCGGTTGCTGTGGCGCGTATCCCCCGCGATACAATGTTGGATTTGGGTTGCCGCTCCATTGACAATATTATTTGTTGTGGTTTTGATGAAAATGCTGATTAGATTGAAAAAATAAAAAAACCCGACAGGCAGTAGATATGTTATTTTAGTTCAATCTAAGATTTGATGCCACCAACTGCAGCTGCTGCAGCTGCTGCTTGAAAAATGAACTAGTTTTGAATCTTAGTTGCAGTTGAGTCTAACATTCGCCATTTTGATTTATAAAAACAAACCTTCACGCGACCCAAACGAGTCGATAGATACCTCATGTATGAAAATCAATCCCGACGTTAGGATGCTTCGAGGATATAAGGAATTTCACATACAAAGGTACATAGTTAACTATCTACGCATAAAAACATAACCCCGTCCTGTCACGTATTTGGGTAAATAGTGTATGACACTGCGCATAATTAGGTATTCCACGGTTATTTAACAGTTTCATAAACTACTAATTCCATAATCGAATTAGTTTTTATTACCTCGCAGTAGGTGCGAAAAGTATTTGCCTTGGAGATAAAGCTGTCTTCGTCTTCTGCGCCCTTGAATCCCTCACTCCACTCAGGAGTCTAGTATTAACTCTCTTCGCTCAGGAGTTAACTCAAAGCTCCATCGCTACGCTCGGGCTTTAAAACCCTGCTTTATCCCCTTAGGGAATAATCTACTATGTTGTCCCAGTGCAGGGCAAAGGCCTCCTTTTCTCGCTTCCACTCCCCTCTGTCTTGAGCTATGTGTGTGTGTAGGATGAGAGCAATAGTGATGTATAGCAATATTAGTATCCTGCTTGGATTCGAACCTACGACTCGCATGTCGCGGCCATTTCCACTGGGCCACTGCTCTCTTATCTTATGCTGAGTACAGCATAACGTATATTAATGACGATTAATAAGGTATTTGTCAGCCATACCGTTGTACGTTGGTCACCTGACAGACCGATCAAAATCCAATTTAGTTTAAACATTATTTAGCTTGTAAGCTGTCACTGGCACACAATATCGGCCTTTGCTGCCTGCAGCGTTTAATTTCGCCGTGCAATAGCTAGGTGCAGCAAAATCATAATATGTTATCACATTGGATTAATCATTTTAAATCAGAAACCAAACTTGTTTGCCAAAGACAATATTCAGCAGAGAAAATTCAAAGATGCTTTACAACTTTTGTTTTATTGTTAAACATCCAAAAATGTTTTTTGGGTGCCTAAAAGATAATGTTGTTACTTGAAGTATGAGTGAAGAAAAACTGTTTTCTTATAATTTATCGTGTTTAGATACCCCACACGTCTGTGAAGTTTCCATATTTCGATATCAGTATTGGTTTCGGTATTTTTCTTCAGGTAATCCGATGTAACAGGATCGGATTACCGTAAGTTCCTATCAGGTACGTATTTTGGTTTTTTCTGTGAATTTTTCATAGTTTGTTTTTAGAATTATGTATCGTTTAAACGTTCAGGGTGATACCGTAACTGTTTTACTAGCATAACACAATTTTTAAATAACATGATTATCAAATGAAGCTTGTATTTTAACGAAGTTTATGACTTGCTACCTAAGATCAATGCTATTACGAGTATGTTGATATAAAAAGGAAGGTTTTATCAACATCGTTGCCAGGATGTCCGCTCTAGCGCTAATAGGGGACCGGAGATGCTGTTAGCTATCGATTTATCATGAACACAATTGTTATGTCTCTAGTTTCCTATACACGGTTATTTTAAATTGACTAGCCAAACTCCGCAGACGTGATGCTTATGGAAATCTAAACACTGTAAAATAAAAAGATTTGATTTTTTATATTTGGAAGTCAACGACCGCTGTTACTTAAAGTATGAGTTGAGAAAAACTGTTCTTATGTAGTTTATCGCGTTTAGTTGTCGATACCCATGACGTCTGTGGAGTTTAGCTAGCCAATTTTAAATAACCCTGTATTTACTACTGAATCTGTCTTACTTACAGAAGGACACTTATGATAGCATGATGACAACGTCGGCTTGTGATAATAATCATCACTGACATTCTTCGGTATCTTGATCCAAGGTTGGAACACCTTAACGGGCCCGAAGATCTGGATCATTCTCTTTCGTGTCGACTCGTTAAACATCGGCTTTATGTCTCTCATCGGTAGATCTAGAACGTGGGTTGCGGCGAAGAAATGTCTGATACTTTCATTTATATTTCGGGGGTCTAACATAGATCCATCGACTATGACAAGGTTCTTTGTTTTGATGGGACTATTTGGTCCATTCACTTCGGTTATCACAGGAGATTCTTCCTCATCAAATATTTCACTGTCACCGTCTTCTTCCTCTAAGCTTGGGTCATTAGAACAGATAAAGAAGTCAGTGACGGTGAATTGTAGTTCTTCATGTTCCTCCTCACAGTTATGTCTGTTAAGCCTACATTCATTCGCGAACATTCTGATCTTGAATCCTTCGCCATCTGGTCGGATGCCGCACACTGAGTCACCGCCCTCTGTACAGTTGGCACAGGTATTGACAATCTGAACATGTTCAATGTTTTCTGACCCTGCCGTTGATTTTGCGGTACAATGTCTCATATTTATTATGCCGTAAGCTGCAAAAATATTAAAGAGGTACTTAGTACTGTAGCGAAGTCATAAAATATTCTTAGTGAGGCATTAGGCGAGGTCTCGTGCGACGGCGGCGCCAGAGCTTTAAATATTTGACGTGCTGCACGTATCGATCGATACATATAGTTGATAATTGTGGCACAGTTTTGTAAGCTCTACAGCGCTTATAATACGTACTCGGAATAATATTTGTGTAAAAGTCGCGGCAGGCCCAAACGGATATGACGAGATTTGCTGGACTCCTTTAATAAAGATTGGTCCTTAGCGGCTCTGGACAAAATGGGGTGGAAAGAGAGTAGGGAGGCCTTTGCCAGCAGCAGTGGGACATTTATTATTAAATAATGGAATTCAAGACGTGGTTAGAGCGTATGCTGAGTGTAACTATGAATGTTCTTGAATTTCAAAAGTGACGCTTATTACTGCAACTCAGGATAACTTCTTATTAATTTTGTTTTTTACCTGTAGTTTATAACTCTGTGTTATATACTTATGTCGCAGCATCACACGTCTATCAGAACCAGTAGGTATACCTATATCAGAAAAGCACTTTTTCTGCCACAGGCATAACCTTTTAGAAGTACCTTACTTATGAATACATTAAGTAAGTCTCATCAAACAATAAAAGCCACATAAAAGCCAATAGAAACCAAAACCATTACAATCAGTTCAGTAGTTTGGGTGTGAGGAGGGTGCATACTTAAACAGACCAACTGTTCGTATCGCCCCGGCCTTGAGATGCGCTGTGATCCGGCTATAACCGGCGGAGATCCCTTAACCCGGCGTGAGTGAGGTGAGAAATTGTTACACCAGCTATGAGGCGGGTAGGAGATACCCAAAATGTTGATGTTCAATTTTTGATACTATGATTGTGTAATTAGCATTTATGCTTGAGATATATTAATAATAGTATTCATTCAACAAGATTAGCAAATAAAATACCAGCATTAAGTACAAAAAGCGTTATTTTTTATTGAAATAACAAAGTATCTAAATTTTCTTTGAAAAAATACAAATTTAGGTAGTTAACTTCTTTTCGCATAAAAATCTAACAAAATTCCAACTTCTTTAGTAAATCAACATAACAATAGTATTTTCTAATTATTATAAATAAAAAAGGAACTGAAAAGTTTTATGAGATCATGTAACAGAGCATCAAAGTTACACCTACAAATCAGCACAATCTCCGCACATAAAAATCGCGTGTTCCATACATATTGGCTTCTCACATTTTGTACAGCAATGTTTTGTTTTTCTGTCTTTTTTCTGAGTACACTCACCACATCTAACATATTTACCAGCCATTTTTTTAGGAACTGGTGGTGAAGGTTCCCCTAAATGATCAGCAATCCTCTTTCGTGTTTCCCTTGGGAGATGTACGTTCTGTTGCCTGTTCCGAAGACTATCATTTTATTAGATTCAAACCTAAATTACGAATGTAGTCTCGGCGCTTCATGCGTGTTTTGTCACCCGTGTTATTTTCTCTGTGGATTATGATACCATTTATGGCAGCCATATTGAGTATACCATAAAAAATCGTCATGGACCAACGTTTGCTATTGCGTGAAACATCATAAGTGGCACTCAGTTCATCTGCGACATCGACTCCGGCTTTAATTTTATTATAAAAAGTAATCATTTCCGGTTTTCTTCTATCCCCTGTCGATTCGTCGATATTTTTATCATGGTGTAAAGTTGACATAACCAGCACAACTTTATTTTTTTTTAGGTACATAGGACACCAGAGTAATATCATGAAATCTTGAAAAATCTAAAAATAAATTATAAAACACTATAAATAACTATAAATCAAAAAAATTACTGACAACTCAAAAATGTAACACCGACTATGAGGTCGGGTGTGAGGTACCCCAGCCACGAGTACGCACGTGTATCTACCGTCGCCGCCGGCGCAACACTAAACTCGATACTGTACCTCGCCCCTCGCACCCTTACCTCCAGCTACTGAAACGACAGGACTCGCATGACAACAGTAACATTAAATAATTTGCGTTTAAAAACTTCTCGGGTATGACATACCCGACCTCACTCACGCCGGGTTAAGACCCTCGTTTAGCACAACAAAAAAAAAAGTTACCCTCGACTTTGGTACGTAGCAACAGGTAGTCATCCGACTGTCTACCGTTGCTATGGTAAGTGATAAACACTTTTGTTGTCAAGCTAACTGTGTTTGTCTTGCGCAACTGAAAGCTACCACTGTAGCGGTGGAGGACTTTTTTTTTTTTCTTTATTTATTTAGGACATTTATAATCGCATTGCGTATGTCAGTCCCATCGTACCCTAAATACACATCAATCATATCTGGGCCATGAACTTAAACAGACTCTTCATCATCACTATTTGGTTGAGCCAAAATTTTATTTAATGAGCCTACTTCAAGTCTGTTCAATTTCAAGACCCTAAACAAATCATTTCTCTCAGACTCATACCGCACACAGTCCATCAATATGTGGAGTGAGTCCTCAACAACTCCACATTCCAGCGGTGGAGGACTTGCGGTCTGTAAGTTTGTGTTCGTTGATTTACACATCGTCCATATTTGTCGTTATTTGTTTGTTTTTTTATTATTAACCTCTCAAGCGTTGAATTTACACCATGTGTACAGCAGTGCGATTCTGTAACCATCTCACCGTGAAAACTTAGGTGAAGTGAGCGTGGAGTAAGTGTCAGTGTCATTCCACCTGATACTAGGGATTGACTAAGCAAACATTAACAATCATACGAGTAATCGGGATTTTAATCATATTTTATATGTTAATTCTATTGATCAATTTATATAATTCAAAAGCTAGTATTTTAGTTATCAAAACATTACTATTACTACTACAAAACATTACTTACTAGGTACAGACGCCAGCACATCCAACTACTACAATCTGTCAAATTTCTTGGATAGATTTTCAACTTTATCACTAAAGCATAAGGTGCAACGTCGATTGGGAAAATTTGACAGTTTCGGGTAGCTTGATGTGCTGGCGTCTGTACCTAGTAAGTGTCCATACATAGTAGTGGCTGACTCTGAAATGTCTGGCAGCCACTGTGGTACTCCGTCGCGGGTGTCGTTCAAAATAATCCAATTTGTTCTCTTCGAGAACAGGTGAATTTCGTGGGCGGTCCCGAGCTTGCTCATGCGGTGGGCTGCAAATCTGGCCGTGATCAATCAGTCGTTATGCTGCTGCTAAAATGACTTGAAGTCCTGGCACTTTGCGGGTTGATCACACCTCAGATGCATAACATTTCGAGATTATGAGGCGCAGCGTACAATATCCTTGCTGCCCCTAAATTGTCACCACTTATTGCGTACCGGCGCACCATTTGTAAGTACTCGATATTCGAGTATTGATAGTTCCTATCACTCGTTGTGAAGTAGGTAGGTATAGACGCCAGCACATCAAGCTACCCGAAACTGTCAGATTTTCCCAATCAACTTTGAACCTTACTTTAGCACTAAAGTTGAAAATCTGTTAAAGAAATCTGACAGATTGTAGTAGCTTGATGTGCTGGCGTCTGTACTTATTCACTCGACTTGCACTTAGTAGCGATTGTTTGACCGGTAGCGCGTGGGCACTTCCACTTCCGCTGTTCGGACGCAACTGAGATACTGTGAGAGTGACCTTCACCTATTTTTTATGGGAAAGGGGCGAGGCGTGACTCGCTAAGCTCAAAGGATACGTTCATTGGATGACAGTCCACGTGGACTATACCAGATTGGCTTATGATACTTTCTCTCATAGAAAATGGAGCTGGAATGATCTACTCGACTCGTGCGCTGAGTACTTTGATTATATCAAAGGCTGAGTATTATGTTCTACCGTTTGATACGTAAACATTATTAAAAGAATGTTTCATAATACTAATGCATTACTTGTTTTTCTTTGTAAGATGTTATCTTAATTAGTGATAACAATTTTTTTTCGCGCCTAGTGGTGTTCTATGTCGGATACATGGAGTGGACCATCTTTGTAAGACGACTAAAATGTCACGATGTATAATTATTATTTCACTTCGCCGGCGATGCGCGCAGGCCCTGGCTGAAAGCCTTAATTTATTATAGTGAAGTGTATGTATGCTCCCTAATAGTGCATAACGTAGTAAGTACGCTCCTTTAGAATATAAGCACTTTACTTTTATACGCATTATAGAATATATTCTATAATGCGCATTAAAGTAAAGTGCTTACATAGCTTTTATATTCTAAAGGACCGTACTTACTACGTTATGCACTATTAGGGAGCATACATACACTTCAATAGCATCCACAGGCAAGCCCAGTTAAGCAGACAACAAACTCATAGGCTGAACTGCGAGATGCCATTTATAAAAAATAGCATCCGCCCGCAACTTCGTTTGCGTAGAATTCGGAATTCCCGCCGTTTAAAGCCTATGTTCATCAGGGATAATGTCGGCTTCTATTGGTAAAACAATTTTTGAAATCGGTCCAGTACTTTCGGAGCCTATTCAATACAAACAAACAGTCAAATCATTCCTCTTTATAATATTAGTGTAGATAATAAAAGATGCGCGCTCAGTACCCAAATTTAAGAGGGCTCAATTGTTTCCAAGCGTAGTGTGGGACGTCCGTCGTGGGAGGGCGTCTGTCCATCTAGCTTGGATGGACAGACGACCTCAAGAAGGTGGCAGGAACAGTCTGGATGCGGAAGGCGGAGGACAGAGTGTTGTGGCGCAGTCTGGGAGAGGCCTATGTCCAGCAGTGGACTGCGATAGGCTGAGTTGATTAATTGTTTCCAAAGGAAGGAGAACTCGCAGGCTCACAAAAGAGTAGAGGGAAGCCTTTGCCCAGCAGGGTGATTGCGTAACACACTATCAGTAGCAATGGGTTTCATTTTGACAGTTCAGCAACATTCATTGCGTTATTTACGTTGCTGAGCAGACACATTTTTCCAAGATATGGAGCAATGGATTAGCAATATGCTTGAAAATGATTCAAATTGAGAGTAATAAAAAGTGTGTTACGCAATTAGGTTGCAGAAGTGGGACCGCGTGGGCTAATAAAATAAAAAAATGTTTCCAAACTCGTCATAATTCCTTCCTTCACTTAAAACATAGAACATTATAAAACGGAAGGCAAGCTTTCATTCAAAAACCAATTTTGAATCTAGATAGTCACTAAGTTTTGTTTTAGATATTTTTGTTACCGACTGAATTATAAATTCAAAGTCCTGACTGACTGATATATCAACGCACAGCCTAATCCGCTGGTCCTAACGACATGAAATTTGGAGGGTGTGTTCTTTGTGAAGAGTAGGTATCCACTAAGAAAGGGTTTTTCGAAATTCCCTAAGAAGGTGAATGGGGGGAGGGTGAAACAGGCGGACTTAGTCGCGCGCAGAAACTAGTCATGTATAAACTCGTTAAAAACTGTAGATTTTGTTTTATCAATTGCCTGCCTGCATGCATACTTAATCCTCAGTTTTTAATCTCAACTAACGGTTCCATTGCTTTATTATTAGGTTTGAGAGTGGACTCTTAAACCTAATTTTACTGAGTTTTTGAGCACCACTTAAATACACTTAAGTACATGTTTTTCCGAATGGTCGAACAGCCGGTCGATTCTGTAAAAATCTCACCGTGAAATCATAAGTGAAGTGAGCACTTATAGTGTTAATCCCTGGCGAATGACAGCTCACTCCACGCTCACTTCACCCAAGCTTTCACGGCGAGATGGTTACAAAATCGCACTGCTGGATTTCAACCATTCGGAAAAACATTTAAAAGTACTGATACAAACAGACATTGATTTGATTTGACATTCACCCTATAAGTGGAAAATTTCAAAAATCTACTCTTATTCAACGAGAAAATAGCTTTTCAATGTCCCTAATGAAGCAGCAGTTCTGAATCTAAGCAAAATTGATGCAGACATTTACAAAGCATACATAAAACTTGTTTATATAAACTTTCATCCGATAACAGTTACCAGGTACTAATCGGAAAACCGGACCGATCAGCCAGTTAGAGAGACTGACCATACTTTTGGGTAAAAAAAAGTCGGACAACTGAACTTATTAAGGATTCTGTCTTAGTATTAAAATGATAATGTTTAGAGTATATAAATCCAGACTTTCTGATCCTTCATCGTAAAACTTCTAGTGAAATAATATGTAAAACGCCCGACAGGTCGAAAACAGTCTAATTTGACCGGACTCGGTATCCAAAAAGTCTAATTCACTATCATCATTCTCTTGCCCTTAATTAATTTGGAGTCACCGCAATATGTCCTTTCCTACCATACTTTTCTATTAGTCATCATCTCAGTAGTCCCCTTCATGTTTTACACAGCAACATCTACTCTTAAAGCCATCCCCATTCACATTCCAAAATTTCCTCACGACTTTAAAAAAGCATCGAAATATCCTATCTCTGACTTTATCCGGACGCTTGGCAACCCGGCAATTCGATAGACGTAGACCAAACAAGTACCATAAGTCTACAGACTTCAACTCCAAGAGAGACTGGACCCTCATGAACTAACATCAGGGGTGCTTGAAGCTTCATTTTCTAATAACGTAATGGATATCAAGATGTGTAAATAATACCACAGTCTTTCTACGTCTCTGTGAAGAGTTTACTCTGTAGGCCTCTTTTGACTTCACTACATAGTATAAAACAAAGTCGCTTCCCTGTCTGTCTGTCCCTATATATGCTTAGATCTTTAAAACTACGCAACGGATTTTGATGTGGTTTTCTTTAATAGATAGAGTTATTCAAGAGGAAGGTTTATATGTATAATACATGCATAATATAGTAGAGAAACACTGGTCATTTTAGAGGTTTCTAATGTAATGTCGTAAATAAACACATTTTTTTGCGCTTACTTTGTAAACGCTGGCTGAACCCGTCGAGATAGATCAAAATAATGTACTACAGTATTGTACACCTTAAAAAGGTCTACAAAAATTCCGCGATGGTATATGTCTATCTCTTAGGGATAACCCACAATATCCATTTTTATCCTATACTTTTTACTTGAAATAATGGCTCTAAAATTATCAGTGTTTCTCCATTGCACCCGTGCGAAGCCGGGGCGGGTCGCTAGTTAGTAATAAAATCTCCGTATAAGTATACATCTCAATATCTAGTATTAATTCATTTGTTTTTGATTGTCTCGTTTTTGACTTCGACCACGCCTGATGGAAAGCGGTCGATGAGGATATACTTGCCGTTTCTGCTATTAACCTTTCTATTTATTTCGTATATTTGAATCGACAATTGATAAATCAAAGCCGTTTTTGATTAAAACTTACAAGAAATAATAGTCTCGGAATATTAAAATAATTCTACCTGTCTGAGCTGAGGTTTGTTCCTTGTAAAAGCATAATTTTTCGAGTCAGATATAATTTGATTTATTATAATTTCGTACTATTATTTCACTTCTATACTGTACTGGCACTATAAGGCAGAATGTCGCAAAAAGGACGCGGTGATACAAACGATTAAATTAATTAGAACGATAATTAACTTTAATTAACCTGTGTCCGCATGAATTCATTTCATATTTCCCTAAATAGACACTTGTATGTATTTTCAACCCTCCGACATATTTCCGACAGATAATTTTGGCGAGACGGGATGTGAAACACTGGCTCGATGAGGATTCATTATAGCAAAGTGGAATTACAAACAAGTCAAAGGGTTGACATACCAGACACCGTCTACGTTCCAATCTCAATTTGAGTTCCCGTTAGGTTAAAGCCCCGGATACACTAGGGAACATTTTGTCCCGCAACATGACGCGCAACACAAAATATACGTGACGCTGCAACGTTGCATAGTGTCCCGCAACATGACCCACAACATTTTACATGACGCGGGACATGTTTCTTGCTCCCGCTCCGAGAGCGAGCGCACGGCGCGACATTCTCTCGGGACATTCACGTAGTTGCCGAGCGCCATGTTCCGCAACATGTTGCTCCATTTGTCCCCTAGTGTATCCGTGGCTTAAATGAAGAGAAGGCCAATAACAATCTCACTCGCCGTTCGAAAAGTTTGATTATTAAAATTGAACGCAGCCGTGCGATTCTGTAACCATCTCACCGTGAAAACTTGGGTGAAGTGAGCGTGGAGTGAGTCATCAATAGTGTCAATCCCTAGCATCAGCATGACTCACAGCTCACTCTAAGCTCACTTCACATTAGTTATCACGGTGAGATTTTTCCAGAATCGACCGGCTGTTCTTAATTTCAAAATGTGTCGAACATTGTGTCTATGGATACAAGTCCTTCTTTATAGTACAGACGCCAGCACATCAAGCTACTACAATTTGTCAAATTTCTTTAATAGATTTTCAACTTTATCGCTATAGCATTAGGTTTAAAGTGGATTGAGAAAATTTTACAGTTTCTGATAGCTTGATGTGCTAGCGTCTGTACATAGGTACTTATTCCATGACCAAAGCCTATTTAAGATAAATAAAGAAATAACTAACATAAACTTAAAAAATAACACCATCAGACTGAATTTCAAAATTCGAAATTTTCATATTGCATATCTGCCGGTGGTGGTATTTCGTATCGCATTGTGAACAGCCCAATTCGTCAATACACCTCGCAGTATTAATTTTGCATGGGGCTTCAGGGGGAAATTGGGGTGATATGGAATATTGTAGGTACCTGTCTGGTGCCCGGGCAACGGGGAGATGGGTGGGCTTACATCTCCCCCTGCCGTCTGGCTGCAGTTCCATTAGAGGGTGTCCTATGAAGCAAAGTTGGTTATACAACAATTTTAATTGATTGGTACGGACTGCTTCGGGCGTTAACAATTACTTACGGATGAAAGTTACAAGCACTGGATTATTAACTGTATGCATCCAATGGGCAGTTGTTAATCTTCTGCTTGATGACTTTATGTTGAATGTTTGAATGTCCATAATTAGATAGAAAATATTTTCAAAGAAGAAATTTTATTATATTAACAGAACTAGCGACCCGCGCCGGCTTCGCACGGGTGCAATGCTGATCACTATCACTACATAGTATAAAACAAAGTCGCTTCCCGCTGTCTGTCTGTCTCTATGTATGCTTATAACTTTAAAAATAAGCAACGGATTATGATGCTGTTTTTTTTTAATAGATAGAGTGATTCAAGAGGAAGGTTTATATGCATATAACACATGAATAATATAGTAGAGAAACACTGATAATTTTAGAGCCATTATTTTTCTTAAAAAGTATAGGATAAAAAATGGTTATTGTGGGTTATCCCTAAGAGATAGACATATGCCATCGCGGACTTTTTTATAGAACTTTTTAAGGTGTACAATACTGTAGTACATTGTTTTGATCTATCTCGTAGGGTTAAGCCAGCGTTTGCAATGTAAGCGCAAAAAATGTGTTTATTTACGACATCACATTAGAAACCTCTAAAATGTACAGTGTTTCTCTACTATATTGTGCATGTATTATACATATAAACCTTCCTCTTGAATTACTCTATCTATTAAACAAAACGGCATCAAAATCCGTTGCGCAGTTTTAAAGATCTAAGCATACATAGGGACAGACAGCGGGAAGCGACTTTGTTTTATACTATGTAGTGATTATCTGCAATGAAGAACGAGCAGATAAGCTGATTATTCCTTACAAATTCCCTAAATCTGAATATAGATAAGGAGTTCTTAAGTTAGAAAAACTGAGAGTAGCCGATTACCTTGGTATGGCTTGTGATACGGAGTAAGGGCCCCCCACGGCAAAATCCCGTTTTTTGTAGGTACAGTTTTTTGCAGGATCCCGTTTAGTGCTGTACGTGTTTAAATATATGTATTCACACATGCATCCTGCTTGCAGTATCCGGCATATAGGATGCATGTGTGAATAAATGTATATTTAAACACGTACACCACTAAGTGGGATCCTGCAAAAAACCGTATCTGCAAAAAACGGGATCTTGCCGTTTGAAAGAACCCTTATAGTGAACATATGACAAGAAAACTGTTAAAAAGTATGTTAGACGTTAGCATAAGTACAGTGGTGTTAAAAAGAGATTCAGACCACAGAAAAGATGTGTGAAAGATGACGAGGTAATTAGAGGAACTCAAGAAAAAAATACAGAACATGGATACGGAAACGGTTTGGTGAAATATGGCTGAGGTTTAACCCTTTATGGGGCTCTGTCCATATATTGGACACCATAAATTTTGAATCTTCGCGGCTAAACTAAACGTTAGACAAATGCAGCAGTAAAGCTCTTGGAAAAAAGAGCAAAATAATGTCTCAATTACAAGTACCATTATGCATTGCACCATGTTTTGCACAATTTCATAAATGACAAGGGGCAGTGTCCAAAATGTGGATGCCATATTTTTTTTTAAAGCAACAAAAAAATAAATAAGTATCTCAAAAACTTTCAATAATTATTACTTTTAATATCCCAGTGTTTTATTTTTAACATACAAGCCAGGATTTTCTGCCCTATAAAGGGTTAATGTGTACACCTGCTATGTATTACCCATATTTGCAAAATAAATGTATATTATATTCACCTAAATTTCGTCTAATTATCTTATTAATCAATAATTGTATTAGTTAAAAGAGTAGTTTCTCATTTGTAATGGCTAGGAAGGAATAAAATAATAGTGACGGCTGATAGTGATTTATGGAATAAGATGTCACAACCCCTAAATAAATTGGGGCAAGGTCAGGAAGAGATGGATTGAGAACGGAAAAGGGACGCAAAGGTCGTCGTGGGTTCAAGTTCAAGTTACACGCCCATGTTACAACAATATTGTCTTTCAAAAGGGCCTTTTTAATAATGTTGGGGCTAATTTTTCAATCGTCAGATTAGTTTTATATGAGCAATAAATATGACAGAAATTATGAAAGAAACTAAGAAATTATGTCAGACCGCCATTTTTGTTCTTCAGATAAAAGTTATCTGGTGACTGAAAAATCAGCCCTTATTGAAATAAATTAGTTATTCTACATTTATGATTAATAATTAAAAATATATTTTTTTCTTTTTTACATTCAGTACATATATCTTAAACATAAAAGGCTAAATTTGTGTGTACAGACGCCAGCACATCAAGTTTCTTTAATAGATTTTCAATCATCCAGTATAATGGTGTCCATTATAAACTATGTATAGGTAAGTACACCTCTGATTAGCCCTTCGAGGATTACGGGCGTAATGATATGATATTTTGAAATAAAAGCCCCAATTTTGATAAAACAACTTAAAGTTTATTATTGCCCCTATTTAAAACATTCCTAGGTCTGTATAATGGCGAAGGAAAACATCGTGAGGAAACCGGCACGTCCTAGAACCAAAAATTCGAGGACGTGTGACATCCGTCAACCAGCACTGGGCCCGCGTCGTGGATTATGGCCCACTCCCTCTCACAGAGAGGAGGTCTGTGTCCCAGCAGTGGGAACGTTATAGGAGGTTTTTTTTTTTTTTACCAGTCAACCTTTGGTGATGCAGACACAAAGAGTAGTACTTAGGTGCAATAATAAAAATTGAGGAATAAATATTTTAAATATAAAGATACGCATAAACCTATTAAAACTATAAATATAATATTTAACTAATTACATATAAATATGTATGACTCATAGGTTACCGTAATACTTCCGACCGTAATAATACGGACTTTAGGGTACGTAAATAATTCTGTGCCAACAATTCGATGGTTTCTCTCATATTGCTAATAGGATTGAGTCGTTCGCTATGCCATATTGTTTCGTTGCATTATTCTTGCAGGGGTCGATCGTGGTCCCAGTGACGCTATTGTGAAAATATAAGCCCTATTGTGAGGGACTTAAACTGGGACTCGATCGAGACACTAATAATTGAGTGATTCTGTCGAGGGTGGTTGCTATCAGCGAGAATTTTAGCACCACAGACGATGGTTTCTTTTTTATAACGTGTATTTTAGAGTTCGTAGCTCGAATCGTAAGGCTCCTCAAGTTCTGAGTTGAGCTGCACGATTTTTGACAAATGCGTGCACTGACTGGACAGGTCCGCTCAATCTGTATGGTTCTTTACTCAAAAGACCATTTCAGACACCAATCTATATGGTCTTCACATGATCTGACCAAGATTATGTCTGGACTTTAAAAGAGACTGTGACCTCTGAGTTTGTTTCGGCCTTTCTTTTCAGAGTATTCAGATAGGAAACGCCGACCTCATCTAGTTTAAAAAAAAAATATGATTGAAATGTAAAAGTGTTTGTGCAAACCTACTTACAGAAAATAAATCATTTATCATTTATAAAGGGTTCTTTTGACACGTGACCAAAATCGGAAATAACGCCGCCATCTTGTTTTTTTAATCCGTAGTTTAACAAAACAATATTTGCACGCGTAAGATAGGACGCCCTCAGGCTAGGTGGAGCGAGCCACGATATTCGCAGGGTGGCTGGTGGCAGTTCGATGAGAGTTGGCAAAAATTGAGTTGAACGGCGTGCAATAGGAGAGGCCTATGTCCAGCAGTGGACTGCTGTAGGCTGATAATGATGATAATTGTACAGACGCCAGCAGATCAAGCTACTATAATCTGTCAAATTTCTTTAATAGAATTATTACTTTATCGCTAAAGCATAAGGTTCAAAGTTGATTGGAAAATTTTGACAGTTACGGGTAGCTTGATGTGCTGGCGTATGTACAAATGTTTACCAACAGCGCCCGTCATAAAATCCTTCAGCAGTGTATACGGTTTTTTTAGGCTGCACCACAATTAACTTAATACGTTTAGCGCTTAACGAGTGTAAAACAGCTAATAAGCCTTTTAACAGTACCTACGTGATATTCAGGGACTGTTTCTAAATCGGGATGCTGTAATGAGAGAAAGCGAGGGGGATCTTCCTCGCTCAAAAACACATTATCTTAATATCGTGTCCTAAATATCGTATATTGTATGTTGTGACGAAGATTAAATAGAATGATGTTTGAAATAGGTATGTTTAGCGCTAATCGTATTAAGTCATTCGTGGTGCAATTGGACCTTAGTCCATAGACTAAGGTCCAATTGCACCATAAATGACACTGACACTGTTGAAATATTCGCTTAATTAGTTAATCGAGTTCTTCGAAGCCTATTAAATGAATGAAAATGTTTGATCAAGTTGCGGTTGGGGTGACGTCCCAGCTCAGTTTTCTTACCAGAAGCGTAAGGCAGAAGAGGGCTGAATGTATCGACGCACGGCGGCAAAACGCAACGCCGCGCCGCCACCGGAACATCAAGTTTGAGGGTCTTTATTTTTGTTTGATATTTTTACAATAAAATGTATTTTTCACGTAACATAAATATGATGTGTTTATAGACATTGAAGGAGGGAAGCTGTCCCTTGAAGTTCAAGCAATGGTCTTCAGTGCAAATATAAATATTATCATAGTGGCAATTCTCGTAATTATAAGAAAGTTTGTAGTCTAATCTCAGTATCAACCTGTCAAAAATACCACTACCTAATTTCGCTACATTTTGACAAGTTTTTGACATTGATTGTCGCTGATATTGAGACTAGATTTGGACGATTTTAATTACGAGAATTGGCCTAGGTACTGGTTTGATTCTATGTATTATTTTTTATCATTTTCCTGCGTTGATTAGAAGTGTTTGCAACTAAAATCTTAACCTGTTAGTCAGAAACTTTATACAAAATGGATTTTTGAGACAGGGTAGTAAGGGCTGATACCTTAACCTATAAAGCTACAGGAAAATGGTCTTAGGAGACGGTCCTTAATTAACTTCTTGTGACATTTTGATCTGCATTCACAGATCTTTTAAATAATATTTTTTTTTTTCTGTCAGCATGAAAATGGACAGTTGTAGTTTGTGAAAACTTCTTCATGCTTTTGGTTAAAAAAAGAAATTCGTAACTTACTTTTTTATGATGGACAGGCTAGCCGAAAACAAACAAAAAAGGTAATCTCAAAAATACAACCTGCCGTGCGATTCTGTAACCATCTCACCGTGAAAACTTGGGTGAAGTGAGCGTGGAGTGAGCTGTCATTAGGGATTAACACTATTGACACTGCTCACTTCAAGTTCACTTCACTTATGATTTCACGGTGAGATTTACATTACAGAATCGACCGGCTGTATATAAATTTGGGTTAAATTTTAAAAATAATTTAATGACTTGGGGATGTTTTTGAGACAGTGACGGCAATAACAGCGGCTAGTTTAAAAAAAAAACATAGTTTTCAAAAGTGAAGGTTGGCTGATAAATAATAAAAAAACACCGGTACCTACTTTCACTATCATCAACTTGACACCCATACTTCAACAATTTACACTGGTTATCAAACTGCTTGAATATAACATATTCTTCTTCATACTTTACTCCGCAAACTTTTTCGTCAACACTTTCATCACATTCCAGGGTTTCACAAAACTCCATCTTTTCATGTTCCGGTAACTTTCCATAAATTGGCAAGAAAATAAAAACGATAAGGAATAATTTCATCTTTCTAAGCTTGCTGTGGGCTTAGAAACCATACTAAAGGAAAGTCAGGTAATTAATGTCCAATTTAAATGACTGATCGTTGCAGATTTATTACCACAAATTTATTGCCTATTTCAATCGTCATTCAGTTAGCAATTCTGTAGGTAAGTACTCTTAATACGTGTAGGAAGATAAGTACTTCATTAGTAAGAGCTCCTTGTGTAAAAGAAATTGATTCATTTGATTGATTGCAATTTAGTAGGATACACTGGTCTACAATGGAAAAGTGATAAGAGACCTTTGTAAAAATTATAATTAATATCTGTAATTTATACGGTGTACATAATAAAGAGTAGATATTCTATTCTATTCTATGTTGCGCCGACCCCAAATAAATTGGGCTAAGGACAAAAAAATTATGATTAGCGGCCATAGTAATACACGCTCTGAAAATTTTAAAGTACCTGTCTATTACGGTTCAAAAGTCACAGACGGTCAGTAATAGGGTCCCGCTGGCACCCTTTGGGACCAGAACCCTCTAAAGAATTACAAAAAATATCAATGGTTGGGAATCGTACTTACTACAACAGGTTTGCAAAGCCCTTGTCGGACCGCTAAGCTATTTGCTCTGTTGAAGGTTGACTAAAATATAATCGTTCTTAAATACGTATGTCATGATTAACTGCTTAGCTCCATAAAGGTGATGATAGTCATTCAAAAAGTTAAATCTATAAACTACCAGCACCCTAATTGCGTAACATACTATTACTATCAATTTGAATCATTTTGAAGCATGTTGCTAATCCACTGCTCCATATGTTCGAAAAAGTGTCTGTTCTACAACGTCAATAAGGCAATGAATGTTGTTGAACTGTCAAAATGAAACCCATTGCTACTAATAGTGTGTTACGCAATTACCCTTCTGCAATATTATATAACCTTTTGTCTTGTCTTTTTACAATTTGCGGTACCTAAACTATAGAAGAATACGAACATAATGTAATATTGCTACCCCCATAGCGTGATAATTTAGTTTAAACCCTGTAGACAGAAATAGGGACCCTGCGAAGCGGGGCTCCGTCGACTACGTCTTATTATTATTGCTTGTAATTTTAACTCCTAAACACCTATTGTTGGTGAATCGCAGGTGAAAGATTCTATCGATTAAATTCTAAGCAACTTTTTTCCAAAAAAAAAAAGCAACTGACTTCCAAAAAAAGTCGGTGTCTTTCGATCTGTATTTTAGTTTTTGCCATCGACTAAAGTTAAATAAAAAGATATTTTTAATTATAATTAAAGTTAGGTACTTTTAATTTTGTAGTGTTTTATTGAAAGTCGGAAAGGTTTTTGTAATTTGTAATGTTTTTTCGTATTTTTTTATTATCTTTGCCGTTTTTATGAGGAGATTACCCACGTACATGTAACAGTCATGTGTAATTGGATTAAAATTGTGACTGTTTATAACAGTTTTTTGGAGGCAAACCTAGGTAAACCGAACCAGGGACACAGTAGTTACTATCCCGCCCTAACGCGCTATTAAACGTAACAGAAGATGAATCTGAAGGTCGAGGGAGAACGGTTAGGTCAGTAACAGTAATGCACTCTCAGTAACAGTGAATTCAGATAATTATTAAATAGATATTATGGTGCATGAGTACTCGTATTAACAGCGCCATCTAGCGGCTGCATATTGTAAATAGACCATTAATGATTGTTAGGACTATATTAAATAGTTAGCTACATTTGTGAACAGCTATTAAAAAGTCCTGAATTAATGAGAAAACTAAAAACATTATTGGGTACAGGGTATTGATAAGTTTATTTTTGGTACTGTTTTTAGCAAATAGCTGGTTTGTGGCGCCATCTATCGTGACGAACTTAAGCCTTCCTCTAGATTTAACCAGACGTAAAGTCAGACTGCTAACGTTTTAGTTTCAGATTAAGTTTTCTAGATGTCAGCACCATCATCTTTTCGCTTAAATTCCGTTTTCTGTTTTCTATCAAAGTTATATCCAAATGAAACGGTAACAAATCAAAACAGTGCTAGATAATATAAATAGGAAAAACAATGTTATCTCTGGATGTCTTTTTAGGTGATTGTGTCGGAGAAACACTTCACTGATATCTAGTGTTGCAGCTTGATTAGTTTTGCCTTAAAAAGGGCAAAACATGTGGAAGACGACCAAGTTGAGGAGGAGGGTACACAATTCATGCTAATTATTTGTAAAAGGTACAAGACTTAACATTCTAATGTTACGTACATTTTGGATTAATGTTTTTGTACTACAAAACATACACTCAAAGGAACTATAAAACCACTCACTTAACACCACACAAGCAAAGCATTACACGCGACTCTATCTAAAATCAAACAGACGTGACGTTGACCAAAACTAAATAAATCAAATACAGATAATCATTATTTATAAACGATGATTAAAGTTACATCACGCTCAAACGTCGAAAATGTTTGGTCAAACAGTCGACAATCGGTACTTAACATTAAGCAACGTTTATGAATAAAGGAGTAAGAAACCAAAAAGTGTTGTAATGAAAAACACTTTTTACTAGCTCAAAAAAAAAAAAAATGTGTTGCTGTCTGTCATTCATGCTGGTTCTATATTACCGGCAATTGATATAATTTATTGTATGTACAGTCAACCACACGCCCAATGTAAAAAATTGTTAGACTTTATACGAGCTATTAAGTTGCTATTGCATTGTTACAATGATAATCTCGAACTCTCGATGTGGAGTTGCTTGTGAGAGTTAACAAATTGGGGACACCACGCAATTAAATGTAATATTTTCATATTTAACAAGTGGTTTTCCTATAAGTTCTAGTTCTACCAGAGACGTGCGGTTGACTGTCCGATTATGTTGAATTAATAATCTATGTTTTATAGTTACTTTGGGAGTAGCACATTGCATTAAATATATTAAGCGGACTGTGGAGTACTGGACTGACGTCGATTTTATGGAACAAAACATAAAATGAGGACTTTATCGTAGTAGAACTGAAAATAAACATGGCAGCACCGTCTATTTGAATGTCAAATTACCCATCTATGTATTCGACTGAAAGACTCGTATCTACGGTCATCAATAAAAAATAAAACAAAAAATAATGTCAAACTTCATTGAACAAAACTGTCAAGTGTCTTTACTCAAGAAAAGTACTAACTGAAGACTAGGCAGCATGGTCTCAGACCTTAGCCTGTTCCGTCAGGAACTAATTTAAAAAAAAAAAAAAACTGTCAAGTGTCAAACTCAAAATGTAATTAAAGTACTTTACAATTTACAAGCACGATCCCAATTTATTGCACAATATTACCCATTAGTCATTCTTGGCTGTTGGCTGTTGGCTGTAGCCACGTTGAGGGCCGACGTAAACAAGGAGTGTTGTTTGTCTTGTAAAGTAAAACATAAAAATAACCTACAATGTCGTCTAAAGCCGATTACATTCGTAGTAGAATTGTAAAAACTTACGATTTAGATGAAATCGAAAAGTTGATCAAAGATGCTAAAGTTGCACATTGCATGCTTACGGACCCACCAGCAGTTGGTAAGTCAATTAATTACTTAAATCCTCTTGATTGTGTACAAAAAACCGCGAAACCTAATACAAGGTAAAAAATATTGATGCCAAGGTAATTATGATATGATTAAGTACTAAGTAACCCTTAGATGCTATTTCATAACTTATCTTTTAAAGTTTGTAACACATGTACAATTGTATGTAATGTTGTATCATGTTGTGTAACAATATGTTGTGTGTCAACTATGTATTAAATATAAATAATATTTAGAAAACTATTAAAATGAACATTGTTCATTTTGCCACTGCAGTCCCTTTTTAACCTTTTGAACGCCAATCACTTGTATACAAGTTCGTATTACACAAGTGATTGGCGTTCAAAAGGTTAAACAACTTAAAAAAAGGATGAGGTTCTTAGTTCATCGGAATCTTTTTTTTTAATGTATGTTTCATTTCATGATTATTTGCATATTCAGTATACAATGTTATGCTCCCATACTTGTGTAAATAATAATAATTATTTTATTGTAAAGAATCTATGTACTTCTAACTCATTACTAGGCCAATAGATCACATAAAATATTTTTTTTCTCTAAAACATAGCTATGTTTATGAATATAGGTCTTAAACATGACTATGTTTAAGAACCATGTAATAGGGCTATTACATGTTACTTTACCATAACTGTTGAAATATGGGTGTACTATACATACACCTCTGCTCAACCCTTCAGGGAAACGAGGCATCATGTTATGTAATACTTTTCAGTGGATGAGGAGAGTGTAATGACTCGCCTCAGTGCGCTCACATTACGTGGATCTGATGGCATCAGTTGTTCATGCTGCGGTGTTGGTCCATTTACCACCAGAGCTCAGCAGACTGCCCACTACAAACACCACTGGCATACTCACAATCTGAAGAGGAAACTATTTGGCAGAAAACCTATTTCTCTGGGAGAATATAATTCTCGGCAAGGTTAGTAGAACATTAAAGTCCTAAACCTTTTTCCAAACACTCACACACATACACACACACACTGTTCTTGTTCCTTGTTCCTTGTTCTACAGAAGCTCACATAGTTCACAACCTTTTTTTTTACAATTACTTATGTGGGCTTGGCAGTCTGTTACAGTAGTAAATCTGCAGGTATTTTTTAAAATAATGCTACCTTTTTAATTTGTTCTTCTAATGTCCTCCTGTATTCTAGATGAAAGTTCTAATGTGTCGGCCAGTGACTCTGAAGGTGATGACAACCCTAACACCCCAGCCACAGAGTTATTTGCAGCGGCCACTCGGCACTGCAAAGCTTTCTACAGTAACCCCAATGGTCAGGTGTTCTGTATCTACCGCTGCTTGCTGCATCATCGGAAGGTAATATGATCAAACAAGTAATCTTGTCAAAGTAACATTAAACATGGTTCTAGATTAAACAAGCAATCTTGGGAAATTAAAGTTAAACATAGGTTCTAGATTTTATGTTTTTTAAAGTCTAAATATATCTATACTCTGTTCCAAATCATCATCTGCCTGCCTTTTCCCAACTATGTTGGGGTCAGCTTCCAGTCTAACCGGATGCAGCTGATACCAGTATTTTATATGGAGCGGCTGCCTATCTGACCTCCACAACCCAGTTACTGGGTAATACAATACCCCTATAGGCAAGACGGGTTGTCAGACTTTTGTTCTTCTGACTACCCGTAACAACTGTCAAAGATCTACGAATGACAGCCGGGAGCAACGGCTTAACGTGCTTTCCGAGACACGGAGTGGTCTCGGTATGTTAAGATGGTCACCCAACCACAGACCAACCGCGGCAAGCGTAGCTTAACCTGATCGATCGACCTGTGCGGCTGTTATTATTTAGCCATATATACTCTGTTCCAAATCAATTTAATAATATCTAAACAGATGTGTGAGAAAACATACATAGTAAAAATAATACTTTTTGACAGTGATTGCTTAATTTATGCTTTCAGTGATGAAAGAATTTGTTCAAACCATGGCTTGAATAATAATAATAATAATAATAAAATTCTTTATTTCGCAAAAAAGTGAACAATAACACTAGTAACTATGATACGCTAAGAACTGTGTTACCAGAAAATTAAAAAACCAGCGTATTTTGAACTCTGGTACTCAAAGTAAGATCTAACTTGTGTTATGAGTACCAGTGTTCCAACAAAAGTTATTACACAAAGGTACACAGGTTCCCACGAGGGACAGAATGGTTAAAGTAACTATAGGCCGACCGCTTAACTGAAACGTTGCCCGAGGTAGCAGCGCAGTGCAGGAGGGGTGTGGTGACGTGATGCGAGAGCTCAGTGATTCGTCAATTTGTGATAACTCTCACACCCTCCCGCACCGCGCAGCGACCTCAGACAACATCTCAGTTAAGCAGTCGGCCTATAGATACAATAACCCAATTTGAAATGACAACAGCTCCAATTTTCTTTTAGAAATACTTTTTTGTTGATACATGGAACCTCCAAGGTTTTTGCAATCTTCATACCTATTTTTAATTTAACCCAACTTTTGTCACAGGAAGAAATGTCACTGGACGGCGAAGGTCACGTATGGTCCCGCCGGGTTAAAGAACTCTTAAGCCCTGGCTATGGCCGCTGGGCCGTGGTCATGGTCTCTGGTGGTCACTTCGCTGGCTGCATCTTCACCGGTGGCAGCGATGCCATCCATAAGACTCTACACTCATACACCACGCGGCGGGGCCAAGGAATGTCGCAAGCAACGAGGGATCAGACCGGCAATGCTCCAAAGTCAGCAGGTGCTAGCTTGAGGAGATACAACCAAGACCAGTTCCTTGCGGTAAGTTTGCTACTGACCAATCTGTTTGCTGGCCTTTTATTAAAATTAGTATTAACCTTTTGAATGTCTTAAGTTACACAGTTCGACATAAGCAATTGTCTTTCTATTGTCTCTAATTACGGCATTCGATGAGTTAATCATAGTTACACATGTGAGTGAGGAAGAGCGGGTAAGTGAATGCAGAACGGCGGTTCGGCATTCACTAACCCGCTCTTTTACACCATTCGCCTGACGGAAACACGAGGTGCGAATATTTCTCAATAGTACGTAGTAACACTGCATTTATCTTGTAATGACAAGTGTAATTTATATCCAAATAATATGATAAGTATCATGTTAGGATCTTCTAAAACTAGCAGTTGTTAAGGGGTTCCGCAGGTTTTAATCCTGGGACCAACTTTGTTTGTGATTGAAATCATTTAACTAAAGAGAGCGAGAAGCAGAGAACCGATCGAAGTGGAGGTGCCTGGGGGAGACCTATGTCCAGCAGTGGACCTCTTTCGGCTGAAATGATGAACGATGACCAAAATAAGCTACTAAGGATAGCATTGGTTGTATTGTCGTATTATTTTTTGGTAAACTTTGGATTTCAAGTTTTATGCAAAAGTGTTTTCATTAATATTTGAGACTGAATAGAATGTGTTTATTACGCGTTTTGACATGGTAAGTAGTTTTTCATCTATAGACCAATTGTCAAATTTTTATAAGTATTGTTCGGGGTTGGGGTAAGATCAAGATAAACTAAGATTAAAGATTATAAAGATAACTATATTTCAGCACTTAAGAGCGTTAACGCCAAATCCGCGGCACCAAGTTTAGGTAATTCCAGTGCTCTTTGCACTCACACAGATGCGCGCGTGTCTGTGTGCGTAGAGTTGGTGTGCTCTCTGTCATTATAGTCAAACTAACCCATGTTGATCCGTTGAGTTATGTATAATGATACTTATTTAACCGTTAGTTGATTTTTATTTACTATTCTTATTTTTATTACAACCTTGTGAAATAAATAGGCAGTTTTGGATACTTTATAAAGTTTATATATATTAATCAGGGGTGAAAAGTTAGAAATGTAGTACAAATGTAAAGTCCTACAACGATTAATATTATATTAGGTCATCCCACTTCCAGTGTCATATTTTTTTATTATTATTATTTCACAAAAACTGACTACTATACTATATAACCTTGTGACACTAATCAATAATCTCCACCACTATTAATCACTCGCTCCCAGACTGCTGGCAAATCTTGAACACCATTTAAAGTACCACTTTCATTTAATTCATCAATAATGCTCTTTAGTTTAATATCTAACTCCTTTTTGCTATTGTATCGAGTACCCGACAATTTCCTCTTCACATGGCCAAAACAATTGAAATCACAAGGATTCATATCCGGGGAATATGGCGGCTGAATAATTTCAATCCATACTTTTCTTCAATTAAATTCTGAACTATTTTTGATTTGTGCGGTCTGGCGTTATCATGTAAAATTATAGGACTCGTTATATGATGTTCGTCTGCCCAAATAGGAATATTTTCTTCTAAAAATGACTTATATCGCTCTCCAGTCATAGTTGTATTTTCATCATAAGTTCTCCAAAAAGCAATGCCTCTGACATCCATAGGTACTATTAGTAGTATTTTTCGTTCATGTAGCTCTGCACGTGGTAAATGTTCAGCTGAAGTGCCCGGTTCCACCCAACATCGTGACTGATGTCTTTGACGAGGAGTATAAAATTCGACCCAATTTTCATCAAGGCATATGAATCTATTAAGTATATTTTTCTTACGGCGATACCACGATAAATGGCTACGCGCAGTTTCATAACGAAACTCCTTCTGATCCGTGTTCAGAGTGTGGGGCACCCACACTGCACTTTTATTGACCAGACATAAATCCTCCGTGAGTACTCTATGTATAGTGGAATGAAGCCGTTTCTAATGCTTGCGAGTTTTCCTGAATTTTCAGTGTTATTTCACTGAGTTTTTCTTTTTGTTGAGTCTGAAAATAACATGTAGGTATAACATAGTGACACAAACCGTAAGCATCGTGTCCGGCGGTCGATTGTCGGCTTGAGACACAACAATGTTTTATTTGTGCTAAAATATATATATAACGACCAAGTAATTCTTACAAGATTCCCTGCGTCAGGATCTTGAGATGAAGCCGTTTCTAATGCTTGCGAGTTTTCTTGAATTTTCAGCGTTATTTCACTGAGTTTTTCTTTTTGTTGAGTCTGAAAATAACATGTTGGTCGGTTTGTGTCGGTTAGTGACACAAATCGTAAGCATCGTGTCCGGCGGCCGATTGTCGGCTTGAGACACAACAATGTATTATTTGTGCTAAAATATGTTTACAAATGTCCAAGTCATTCTTACAAGATTTCCTGCGTCAGGATCTTGAGTTGGAACCGTTTGTAACGCCTGCAAGTTTTCCTGAATTTCCAGTGTTTTTTCAGTGACTTTTTCTTTTTGTTGAGTCTGAAAATAATGTGCAGAGTATAATATGAAGTGACACAAACCATAAGAAGCACCACGACAGGCGATCGATTGTCGGCTTGAGATAAATAAATAACGAAGAAATTTGTTATTTAGTTTTGGTTTAATAGGTGCTAATTCAAAATAAAGGAAACACGTGTCTGTTTAGATATAAAATCTCAAAAATTGCCATAAAATATGAAGAAGTAAAAAAAAATAAAACTTACAACAGCATTTTGAAATATTTGAACTTCTCTTTTCTGCCTATAACAACGAATCGGATATTAATTTTATCTTATTACTACTGTGTTTCATAAAAATACCTAGACAAAAAGTAATTTAAAAAATTATATTGACTTCAGAAAGTAGTGAGTATAATATTGTTTCTTATGGTTTACTAATTAAGTACACCTAATATAGATATTTTTTTTATAAGTAGAGAACCCACCTCGTTTCAGTGGTATATTCTCAACTATCCAAAACTGACAACCCCAGAATGGTCAATTCAGTTTATGAGATTATAAGACAGTATAAACGCAAATTATTACGAATTCTATCCCCGTGTAAGAAAAATATGAATTGGCTATAACCTGTTACATAGTTAAAAAGTGGCTCCTCGGTAACTTACCTTTTAGCTTCATTAGCCTTGGCTAAATTTTCATATATTTTTCTTTGTATTCCCGTATAGCGCCTTTTGTTAGCCATATCTAAAAAAAAGTAAAATCGGAACATACATAAAGAAGTCTAATTTAATCTTCTTAAGTTAATTGAATACCATTACATTAAAATATGTACTCACCAAAGTTCTGTAATATAATAAAAATATATTATAATAAAAAGTATCAATATGTCCCAGTCGCGCTAAAAACTCGCGAAAGTACGATAATATTTTACGCGACACGCAGCGATGGGAGCGACACACGTCCTGTCTCTGAAAGGCCTCAGCCGGCAATGAGCGGTGGCGTGAATCCGCGCCGATTATATAGCAATACTAAATAATTCATAGTAAAATAAACATATAAGTTATTAAAAAAATATTTGAACCATGTTTTAGAACATAAATGTCTTAATTTACTAGGTCTAAAAAAAAATATAAATATTTCAGATTTCATCCTAAACTAACACGTTTAATATCTCGAAAAGTGGCTACAATTGACACTTTTGAATATACTTTTCTTGAATGAAAACTTACAGTAATCGTGTTTTTTTTTCAGCCATGCACTAAAAAATGTTCTTATTTTTTATAAAGTAATGTTGTAATAAGTTTGTCATATATGGTTTTACTAATATCTAGCATCTGCTTAGACCGTCGATCGCTAGTTTTAAAAAAGGCTTGCATAAAAACGGTTCTGATGAGAAAACTAAACAAAAAATTGAAAATGTTTTTCAGCCATGCACTAGATTATAAAATTCCCAATAATATGACGTCAATATCTCATCTATAAATTAAACACATTATGGTTTTATTGTCCGTCGGAAATCATCAATTTTGACTCCAGCATGGCTCTAACGCATGAACCCTCTTAATACAAATGGGATAACTATTAAAACTAATGAGGTGAATGAGATGAGATTGAGTCGCGCCCGGTATGCTATCCGAAAACGTACTGACTGTTTTACTTAGGTAATACATCAAATTCAAGGCATAGAGCGCGGTGTCGCAATTGGCTGACATGTTTATTATTGTTCGGTGATTGACCCGAACATGCTCCCGAGGGAGAAAAAGATGAGGTTAGTAAATAGGTGTAATTAAATGGGTAATGAAATTAATATTAACAAGGTGAAAACAATGTTCAAATAATACTAAAATAGTAATGTAGGGTTAGTTATGTTAAAAGATAAGATAAAAGTATCATTATAAATTAAACAGAATCGCTATAGTGTAAATAAGGAAGAGAAAACACGCGAAAGATCGGTGAAGAACCTCTATCTTCCTTTTTTTGTAAGCACTCACTAGATAGCGCTAGTCGCTTAGGATCACTTTTCACTGCTTCACTACTAGATTGTCCTTTTTCCCTAATTTCACTACACTCAATCACTACACTTTCTGCAACGGTGTTTGGAGATGGCAACGCAGTCGCCGCAGCGCCTGTCGACCGCTCTGCTGTAGAAGTAGAACGATTTCTTTTACGTTGCCTTTGCCGCCAACGTTTAAAACAGTAAGCTGCCACCAATAACAAGATTCCCGATATGATGAGATATATGGCAGTATACTGATGGACGTCGTGGTAGGAGATATTGGTGCTCAAAGGTTCACTCTGCTTCATGATCTCAAGACTTCTCTTAATAGCTTCAAATTGCCTGAGGTTGTCTGAGTTATTGGGATTAAGCTCATATGGTATTTCTGGCATAGATATTATTTAGGACCACATTGCAATGGTACGTTTTGTAGTTGCCGCTTAAGATCCATCCCAACTGGGTTTGTTGGGCAATGGGCAACATACCTTCTGATCGACAGATACCGTCCATAAGGATAGTGGAATAGATATCTGCTCCAAATAAGATGTCAATAGGCCTACTTTTGTAAAATTCGGGATCTGCTAGAGTTATTTGGTTGAGAGTAGGCCAGTCTGGCTTAGGTAAGGTACAGCTAGGTAAGTTATTTATGAGTCTATTCATTATATATACATCCGGCTCGAAGGACCAATGTTCGGGGTTGGGGTAAGATCAAGATAAACTAAGATTAAAGATTATAAAGATAACTATATTTCAGCACTTAATACAAATGGGATAACTATTAAAACTAATGAGGTGAATGAGATGAGATTGAGTCGCGCCCGGTATGCTATCCGAAAACGTACTGACTGTTTTACTTAGGTAATACATCAAATTCAAGGCATAGAGCGCGGTGTCGCAATTGGCTGACATGTTTATTATTGTTCGGTGATTGACCCGAACAAGTATGTTTATAATTCTGTATGCTTTCAACTCCCGAACACATTAAAATATTACATTAAACAGAACAGTATCAACATCTTTAGAAGATTACAGTATTTGAATGTTGGAGCTAAATAGTTCGATTATTTATTGTAAATTAAATTGCTGTTTTATTGTACAGACGCCAGGACATCAAGCTACTACAATCTGTCAGATTTCTTTAATAGATTTTCAACTTTATCGCTAAAGCATAAGGTTCAAAGTTGATTGGGAAAATCTGACAGTTTCGGGTAGCTTGATGTGCTGGCGTCTGTACCTTTTAACAACTAAAGGCGGCTAAAGTGCGAAAGCAAGCTCTGGCTTATCGCTCAATTTTATATAGTGGCTTGTTCAATAAACCACATTTCGTGGCATGGAGTGAAAATATGTTAACTACTTAATTTGGGTTGCGCTAACAAAAATAACAGGTACATACAGCTATGGTAACAGTTTGGCTTGCTTGTGAGTACAAATCTTATGTAACCCCTAATTTATAATGTACAGAAGCCAGCACATCAAGCTACCCGAAACTGTCTAATTTTTCCAATCAAATTTGAACCTTAGGCTTGAGCGATAAAGTTGAAAATCTATTAAAGAAAATTGACAGATTGCAGTAGCTTGATATGCTGGCGTTTGTACACCAATACTGGATGATTGTTTTTACCGTCTCCAAATTTTTACAGGCTGTTCTATCCATGAATAGGAACAACTTTCACTATGGGACCAACTCTGAAACCACGAAAAAAGAATCTGCTGTTTAATACAAAAGTTCAATACCTACTTGACCAACATGTATGAAACAGCTGATTTTTTTTTCGTGATCTCAGAGTTGGCACCATAGTAAAAGTTGTTCATATTCGTGGGTAGAACACCCTGTAAAGATTTGGAGACGGTAAAAAAAATCATGCAGAACAGGACGACAACACCTACAGGTGTTCCAACGAATGGTGCCATCTTTTACCTGTATGATTGTTTTTACCGTCTCCAAATTTTTACAGGCTGTTCTATCCATGAATATGAACAACTTTCACTATGGGACCAACTCTGAAACCACGAAAAAAGAATCTGCTGTTTAATACAAAAGTTCAATACCTACTTGACCAACATGTATGAAACAGCTGATTTTTTTTCGTGATCTCAGAGTTGGCACCATAGTAAAAGTTGTTCATATTCGTGGGTAGAACACCCTGTAAAGATTTGGAGACGGTAAAAAAAATCATGCAGAACAGGACGACAACACCTACAGGTGTTCCAACGAATGGTGCTATCTTTTACCTGTATGATTACGGCGCTGAATCTTATATGCAAATCAGCTAGAAGCTAGCTAGAACAAAAAATAACGTGTAAAGGTTCATAATGATCACTAAGTAATGTCATCATTCATATTTCATTTACTCATACATTCACTGGAGCAGACTACCAAAGCGCCTCGGTCGGCTGGTCAAATCTTGAGGCGTTTTAAGTACAACAAAGAGGATTTCTTGATGGTAAGTTTGAAGATGCTTCCTTCGAACGTGCCAGTGGCATGATCAAGTGTTGGTGAGAAGTGAGCAGGCAGCGAGCGTAAACGAATGTCTCCATCTATTAGATTGGCCGAATGCGTCACTTTATGCTCGGTGATTGCTGTATCATCAGTTACGTCTCTAACATCGATGTGAGATTGCTGTTAATTACGCTCCGTGCAACGTTATGCACCGTGCTTATTTTTATGAGAAGAATTATTTGGCTATTGGCTGATCGAAAACTTCAACTGAAAAGGAAAATTTGGTTCCTGATCTCTGAATCCGTTTTCAAAATTTAGGCGTAAGGAGTATTTACTTAGGAGTTCTCTTACAAGCTCAATGCACGGTGCATATAGTGTTGCACAGTGAAATTAGGTACTCTTTACAGCTATTGCATAATGACCGATGTTTCTACTTTGCGTATCATGATGATAGAGCTGTATTGGAGCTGCTTATTGATGTTTGTATCAACATATTAGCTGCGGCTTTTGTCAGCCTTTTTACTTCCTATTGAATCTTTTTTAGATTGGATGCCTCGAGATTTATCAGGAAAATTCGTTTTGGGTGGCTTTCAATCGTTTTCGAGAAAACTGTTTACATCTTCAAGTCATTTGTAACTTCGTTGAAGGTATTTACATATCGACTTGTTTTGGGAAGAAATAATTAATCCATTAAGTATTTAAAATTATTTAAGTTGGGAAGATTCTTCGTCATCGGCTACCAATCCAAAAATAAATAACTCATTTTACCAACCCATCCAGTATTAATAAAGGGTTAGATTAAATTAGCTAGCGAAACTGCAGACGTGATGCGTATCGATTTACAACACTATAAAAAAAAAGATTTGATGATTTGCGATCCATATTTTAAGCAGCAAAATATCCTGACACTCCCTTGTATTTATATTTTGGAAGTAGCTATGTTCGTATAGCACAATCCAAGTCGTTTGGCTGATGTAGCTCCAAGAAATAGGCGCGACAACAGCAGGTTACGTCAATTGAGGTGTCAAACCGCTTTGATGCGCAAGAGTGTGAATTGCATCGGCCCAATTATTTATAATAAATTATCAAGAGATAAAACGTATTATAGTGTGATTGAGATCCTATCTGGGAAAAAGATTAGTAGACTTTCCTAGTATTTTTTATATAAAAGGAACTCTAATTAAATTTAATAATAATTAATTTAATGATAAGTATATAATTTATAATAAATAATTTAATATTAAGTAATTTAATAATAACTGATCTAATGATGAAACAACCCTGTCTGATGATGAATTTGATGTAAATATTTGCATGCCGGATGGCAAAATATGGCTGATCTTTGTACTGTACTAACACCTATTGATGTATCATCTACCCATATTTGCAAAAATAAAATTATTCTATTCTATTTTTTTTTAGGGGTAATGGCCGCTGGTAATGACCGCTGGTAGTGTTGTAACTTGAAGTATGAGTTGAGAAAACGTTTTTATCGTTTTTAGATATCGATACTTACCAATGACGTCTGTGAAGTTTACACAACCAAAAACTGATTTTTTAACTGATATTTAATTAAAGACCCTAACAGCAGTCGATGACCCCACAAAAAATCAACAAATTAATTTCTTTTTGGTTTTATCATGTTTAGATATCGATATACCCATAACGTCTGCAGTTTCTCTAACTAATTTAATTTTACCCTGTATACTGTATGTCTATGTTGCATGAGTGTTAAAATAACATAATTATAATATGTATTTGCATGTTTGCACGTATATGTGTGATGCACGTACATTGCACGCAAAATATGAATGTAAGGTAAAATAAAATAAAAAAAAAACATAAATCTTTCGTTGTTTCATTTCAGAATAGTTTGTGTAGTAGTTAGTAACATCAATTGATTTGCGAAGTCTTTTGTGGTACAGTACTATGATACGTCTATGTTCTTACAATAATCTTATTTCGTTTTCTAGCATGTCCAAAACATCCTAGTCGGTTGGAATGATGACCTGAAAGGCTGTTCCCTGATCTTCTATCGTGCTGTTGGGGCAACCAACCAGGCAGCGATCTTCGGTAAGCCCTCGCCTTTAAGAAAGGAGGACCCGAGGGTCAGGCAGCTGCCCTTCCCTACCAGGAAGCCTACCTTCAAAGAGGTTAAGAGAGTGTTCCAGACCCTGGCTAGTATTGAAGTTTATGGTGAGTTGATGAAAAGTTTTAAGTTATTTTATGGCTATTTAACGTTTTCCCCCACGAGAGATCGAAGTCTTTAATAAAAATGTAATGAAGGGAATGGCACACAGTGATAGTTTAAGAGCTTCCAATGAGGGTTTTTATAAAAAATTACGCCACCAGTTGGCACCACTTTGGTAAGAGGTCTTCTATTTCATGATTTCATCATTCGTTTCATTCATTCGTTTTTCAATTAGTCAGGACTAAAGAAAATATAGGCGCTTTGACGCTTTTGACAGGTGCTCGGACCTGACGTCTCAGTGCTGCCACCTAGTGAACGTCATTTCAGAAAACCCTCATTAGTTTAACAAAATTATGTTTTTGTAATAATGTAACTTACAACGCTGCCGCTGTCAGGAATATACTGGCTGCTTTTTTTTACAAGCTCCAAATTTTTACAGGATGTTCTACTCATGAATATGAACAACTTTCACTATGGAACCAACTATGAGAACACGAAAAAAAAAAACAGCTGTTTCATACATTTTGGTCAAGTGGGTATTGAACTTTTGTATTACACAGCTGATTTTGTTTTCGTGATTTCAGAGTTAATCCCATAGTGAAAGTTGTTCATATTCATGAGTAGAACAGCCTGTAAAAATTTGGAGCCTGTAAAAAAAATGCATCCAGTATAAAAGTTAAAAAGGTTTTCTTCCAACTGCCACTACAACTGCGCTTTTCATTTCATTCATTGTATACAGGGTGTAACGGAAGGGGGGTATCAACCCTGAAGGAGGTGAATGTGCTCATGAAACTCAACAACTTTCCCCAAAGAACATAGGTCGAAATATGGAAAAAAAATTTGGCCCTCCCTTACAAAACTGACTACCAGCTGATTGATTTACTATGGGAGGGCCAAATTTTTTTTTCATATTTCGACCTATGTTCTTTGCGGAAAGTTGTTGAGTTTCATGAGCACATTCACCTCCTTCAGGGTTGATACCCCCTTTCCGTTACACGTTGTATACAACGTGTAACGTTAAATGCGCAAAACCTGATAATAGTTTGATCAGAATTCATTGAACCACTTTTTAATATAGGTCATATTTTTCAAAAAATCTTCATTAAAAACGTTGCCGTGTCTATTTATTAAGAGGTCAAGCAACCCAATGTCAGCGCGGCGCAGCGGCCCGTTGACGACCCCTCCCTCGATAAAGCGTCGTCGCAGACGCAAGAAACGATCAGAATGGCCAGTAAAACTAAAACAGCACATAAAACCTTTACAATTTTTTTAATGACTTTTTTCTCTCTGAAGTAGATCAATTGAATTAAAAATCAGTTGGGGTGTCTGAGGTTTTGCGCATTTACCGTTACACGTTGTATATGTAAATGGTACACCACAGACTACTTGTATTGTGTCAGTATTGTTTCTCCTCTCGCTTAATCCATCCAAAAGTTGTCTTTAAAAGATCGCTTTTAGCGATTAGACCTCCCATTGTGTCACCCCTTGTAAAATTTCTCTGTAATATTTATGGTGTTATAATAAAGAGTATTCTTTAAATTTTAAAATTGACGAATGAAAATAAATACATAGAGTAACCACACACGTGTTTTATACAACGTGTAACGGAAAGGGGGTATCAACCCTGAAGGAGGTGAATGTGCTCATGAAACTCAACAACTTTCCCCAAAGAACATAGGTCGAAATATGAAAAAAAAATTTGGCCCTCCCATAGTAAATCAATCAACTGGTAGTCAGTTTTGTAAGGGAGGGCCAAATTTTTTTTTCATATTTCGACCTATGTTCTTTGGGGAAAGTTGTTGAGTTTCATGAGCACATTCACCTCCTTCAGGGTTGATACCCCCTTTCCGTTACACGTTGTATAGTCCAAAACGTCAAGTCTATTTGCGTGACAATAAAGAGTCGCAAAAATTAAGTGAATAATAATTTAACCCCAGATACGTTGCAAGACTTCCAAAAGGCGTTGCTTATAGTGACGGGCGGTAAAGCCCCGTTGAAGACCAACTCTGACATCAGTATTGCAGAGCGTGCTAAAAAGGCGCAAAAACCACCACCAAAGATCCAACATGACAGGGCGAAATCAAGGTAGAAATTAAATTGTTTTTTGTTTTTTTTTTTCTTTCAGGTGTGTAAGATGTGCAAATAGGGTTCCATCAGATCACGCCCGTGACGCACTACTTTCATGATTTCGTTAGTTATAATGTAAGTGTCGATTCGACTTCATTAAATTGACGTGTTGACAAGTTATAACACGATCATAAAGAATAGAAACGTTCTACTACGTTGTACAATGTACATTCTTTATCTGCTCAAATGTCCAGTCATACAGTGTGAGTCTTCATAAAGTGCACATATTAAAAAGGGTGAAAATATAAACCATTTTATCGACTTTTTTGATTAACCTAACCTACGCTTCTTTGTTTTATGAATCACATAGCCTTCATAAGAAAGTAATTTATCCTTTCGAATTAATAACACACCCGGTGAGGCTCTTTTTTAGCCTCTGATAGCAAATGTTGTGTTTTAGCTACAACCTTGGGATTTTTACCAAAAAATAGCTAATACGATGTAGAATAACATAAAATAAGAAAAAAGTAGGGTAAAGGGGACATTTTTTTGATAAATTTTACATTTATTGCAAAAATTGGTAGAAAAATGGTAAATTTTCTTCAAAAAATCATTAATAATTAATTTATGAGGTTTATTTTTCAAAAAATTATGGCTTTATTAGCTCGGCCTATTATTAGAGATCATTATTAATTTTGTTTTGTTTTAATATCACATTTAGTTTAAAAGTAGTAACAGTTTGTTTGCATGGGGTACCAAGACGAGAATAAAAAAAATTAAAAGCCCATAAAAAATTAAATTTTTTTTTTAGATTTTTTTTGACATTTTTTCCGTCGATAGAATTGTTTATATTTTCACCCTTTTTAATATGTGCACTTTATGAAGACTCACACTGTATATCGTTAACCCTTAATGGCATGATTTTTGTATTTTAAGCAGATTAAATTTATTTGGACATAAAACACATTTAAAAATAATAATTATATTCATAAAAATACTTTTTTTTTCTAAATGGCTTGGTGGAAATTTACATATTTATTGAATTAGAACTAATCTACTGGGAACAAAATGAATTGAATATCTCTAACAATTGGGGAATTCCCGTGCTCTGTGGAAACGAAAATATGGCATTGCATTGGTTGATAGAAATTTCCATCACGATGCAGTTAAGGGTTAAAAATAAAAAGCAAATCCAAAACGCTCAAGTGAACTAAACTAAAAAAAAATAAAGTACGTTCATAATCTAGCCATTTTTTATGGAACTAATCGGTAAAACTTTCTTTCCTGTCAGTAAACAAACAATCAATGTTTTATATTGTTGACTTCAACATTTTACATTACGTATTTCAGAGAGCGTGCGCCCCGCGAGTTGCCGACCCAGGTGACCTCCAGCGAGGACGAAGGCCCCTGCTACATCGATTCCGAAACACCAGTGGACTGGATCAAGACCTTATCAGAACAAAGTAGCAATGGCGTCATCACTAACTCAAGGAAAGACCTCCTTAACGACTGCGCATTGTCCAGTTGTGTGGAGTCGGACAGTGAGACGGAAACCGTGGGTAAGAAAGAAGTTAGGAAAAAAAAGAAACCTAGTAAAAAGATTGAAAAGGTTGAAGAGAAGACACCAGTAATCACGACGACGGTAAAGAAGGGGCCGGTGAAAATTCCTGCCAGTGTTAAAAAGGTTAGTTATTTGTTGCAATCATATCATTTAGTTTTAATAGGTTTTATGTTCTACTAGCTGCGCCCCACGGTTTCACCCGCTACGTGTCGATCCCGTGGGAATATCGGGATAAATCCTATCCTATGTGTTAATCCCGGTTATAAACTATCTGTATACCAAATTTCATCCAAATCCGTTCAGCCGTTTGAGCGTGAAGAAGTAACAAACATACAAACACCCACACTCAAACTTTCGCCTTTATAATATTAATGTGATTATTTATCTCGTTGATAGATTCTTTTATATTTTGTGAATGTGAGATTGTTTTAGGCCTTGTAAACTAGATTTTTAGAACATTTTCTATTTTATAAAGTACCTGGTACTTGTTTATAGGCCTACACTGTCCTCCCATACCACCCATACTATAAACGCTCAAACATAGTAATTTAAAAACATTGTAAAAGCCAATTATTTTTAAACCCTGGAGTTTCTTGCCAGCTCTTCTCCATAGGAAACGACCAATTGGAATCTGTACACCTAGGTAGCCTCTGATGTTTCATAAGTGCCCATGTACGTTTATTTGAAATGAAACATTTTGATTTTGTTGCAAGGTTTTACTTTATTGCTTTTAGCACGTTGAAAGTATTAAAAGTTAATTACTTACATAGAATTTACTATTGCGTATAAATATATTATTTGGTGGGTTTAGTTTAGTGTCTTAATCATGACTGTAGTATTTTTCATGTCCTAGTAACGAATTATAGTAGCAAAATGTTGCCAATTATTAAGGCGATATCAAAATAAATTGGGTGTTTTTTCGAATCCATTTATTTCACTATTACAGCATGTTTGGATTTGATTTTTAGTTATATGTTTATTGACTATTTGATTAAGACTCTGACTGAAGGAAAACGCAATTGCTTCAAATTTCCTCGATAGAATTTAATTCCGAAAAGACGTCTACTTTTTTATATTTTCTCCTGTAATTCTAAAATCCTAATTAATTTCATTTCAAAATTGCATTCAAAATATGCGTAATAGGTAATTGAAAACTCTGACTGAACAAATTTTTGATCCATAGCTTAATTTAATTTTAAACAATTTTTATTTGGTTTGGCGCTTACGTTGTTTTATTTTGGTTCCAGCGCATTGTTGCGATCTCTTTTTTCGCATGTGGAAGTAATTGACTCTGTCACTTTCTTATGCCCGCCCAGATCGCCTGCGGGCTTTGTCAGTAACGGACCTGTGTCGTTCCTCCCGCAATCGTGATTATATTTTTTATCTCGAATATGTAATTAATAAAAATAGGGGCAAGGATACAAACAAAGAAAATATCGGGTTGGTGCAAAAGTTATGACAAAAAAAATTCAACATCTTTTATTTCATAATGTTTTTCCATAAAGTTCTAAATTACGCAATAGTATTGTACTCGTAGAATGTTATGTTAAGCCGGATTCACACGCTTGCCAAACCTCAACAAGCCGTCACAAATATAAGGTTGATAAAAAAGTTTTGTCGCAATAATTTCAGTAGAATTAATTTATTCATATATCTTTTACACAAAATTTCTAATCAACAATATATTCGCCATCTAATTCTATGACACTGAACCATCTAGCCGGCAAGTCGTTTATTCCTTTTACCTAAAACTACGGCGGCTGTGATTCGAAGAATATGAACACATCCTTCTTGAGACCGTCGACGTTTTTGAAAGTTTTGTTTCTCAAATATGCCTTTAAATGTTTCAACAAATGGTAGTCAGATGGCGCCATGTCGGGAGAGTATGGTGGATGAGAAACGGTATTCCAGTGAAGTTCGGTGATTGTTTTGTGGGTTGCCTTTGCGACATGGGGTCTCGCGTTGTCGTGGAGAAGGTGGACAGTTGCGCGTCTTGGCAGTTTTTCTCTTATAGCTTTTGCTAATTTCTGGAGATTCTCAATGTATTGTGTAGACGAGATCGTGTGCCTGCAGGGAGAAAATTGTGAAACAGCATTCCCTTTGCGTCCCAGAAACAGTGCAACAAAATGTTTTGTGGGTGAGGATCAATCGGATGCTGTGGCGGTTTTTCTCCGACTGGAAGCCAATAGCCTAGACGCTTTCTGTTATCATACAAGATCCAGCTTTCATCCCCCGTCACAAGATCCTCTAAAAACTCCTTGCGATGATGACGAAGTAGCAGAGACTGACAGATGGTCACACGGCAGTTCTTATTATCTTCGGTGAGACGGTGTGGTATCCATTGAGCTAGAACTGTCCTGTATCCCAAGTTGAGTAAGTGATTTACTATTGATGCTTGGGTGCAGCCAAGTTCTCTGGCTAGCTCGTGCGTACTTGCTTCCGGATTTGCTTTGATGCAGCAGAGTAATGCGTCGTCGTCGATGCTCAAGGGTCGTCCGGAACGTTCCTTATCTTCAAAACTTGTGTCTCCAGATTTAAAACGATTGAACCAACGCTGGACTGTTCGATGAGAAACCCCGAACGTCCTCCCCGAATGCATCCTGTATATTTTTAGCAGTTGTGCTTGCGTTCGTGCCGCGCCGCCACACATAAAACGTGATCGCCCGAAGTTGCACCGGCGAGATCGAAGCCAATTCTGTCCATTAGAACGCAAGCTCGCTCTTTTATACCCTGTCACGCGGAAGAGTAGAAAACATTCTAGAATATCCTTTACATAGCTCGATGTCACATTGTGTCAATACTTAAAAAACCATCGTTGAAATTTTTGCAACAAAACTTTTTTATCAACCTTATACAAACGTGTGGATAGGTGTGGATCCGGCTTCAATGTATTCAATGTATTCAAGCGGGGGCGCTCCCCGCGTCTTCGGTTAAGCCACGCCCCTCGAGCGATGATTTATTTTTTACATATCACCTTAAGAAAAATCTGGGCAAATGATTGATTTAATCATAAGCCTAAAAAAAACGCCCCAATACTTTTAAAATCTAGAGTCTAACTTTATACAGAAAGGCTACATACAAAAATCTAAAAATTAATCGCACACACTTACATTTATGGTGTGTCAATACTATAAATTCTCATCTCAATCCTTCATCATATCTTCGCCAGATGTGGAGAAGCATCTCGGATAAGGACAACATCACTCTGGAGCCGATCCTAGAAGGCTGGGAGGGCGACATTCAAGCGGCTTGCAACACCCAAGATCCTGTTGATGGCAACACTGCTTTGCACAAAGCTGCCATCGCTGCTAAGCCCGATATGGTGACGTAAGTGGAGTTATCATCAGAATGTTTGTGTTTGAGGAGCTAAGATGCGAATTCCGATGGCATTGAATAATACACTTTAAGTTCAGTGTCATAAAGTGCAAAATTGTATAATCATTGACGAGGACATCAAACGACTGAGCGTTGTGACACTGATCTGTGACACTGATGGTAAGGATTACTGGTCTGTACCCGAGACTTCTTTAGTAATTTAAATGGGAATTGTTTGTGGGGCACAAAAAGATGCACATTTATTATATTAGAATATCCAGTCATATTTTTAGGACATCAAAATAGTCATTATTTGTGGTTCAGTTAAATAAATGCCTTCTAATAGTGCTCTAAAAATATCTAGTCTTCACAATTAAAGCTCAAAGGTAAGTTTAAAGAAATCATCATCACCATCATCATTTCAACCGAAAGACGTCCATTGCTGTACACAGGCTTCCCCCAAGCTCCGCTACGCCGATCGTTTCTGCGCTTCCAGAGGAAATAAAGACATCGTAGTCTAAAAAAATAAATCAAAAAGCCTAGCGAAACCGCGCGTTAAAAAGCTAGGCCTCTCGCTACTGCAGGACATTTATTAACCCCCCTACAACGTTTACAGCCAGATCCTATCAGCGGGCGGGGACCCGTGCATCAAGAACCATGAACTTCAGACTCCTTACGCAGCCACACCACACGCTGACACCAGGATCGCCTTCAGAATGTTCCAGGCGCAACATCCTGACAAATATAACTATAATAAGGTAAGCATTTTTTTTTTTTCTGTTAGCAAGCGTTACTATAGCGGCCAAGCGCTGCAAGCAAGAATAGTCCTTACGGAGTATAGATGTAAGTTTCCTCTATGGTACACTTATAAACAGACAAGAAGAAAGGAACGGAAAAATACGTACAAAGGTGATGCTTATTGCTATAGAAATCTCTTCCAGCATACTTGCGATAGGAAAGTAGACAAAGAGATGGTGTGTCAGAGTTAAAGAGAAAATAAATTAATATATCATCATCATCATTATCTGCCTAGCCTTTTCCCAACTATGTTGGGGTCGGCTACCAGTCTAACCGGATGCAGCTGAATACCAGTAATATATGTGTGTACATAAATGGTAAAGAAATATTTATTTAATTAATCAAGATAATATTTTACATAACTAACATTTAAAATAATAATATGTATATGTATATGAAAAAATAAGCAAAAGAATCATGGGGTATTAATTATTAATTTATTTATTTAATCATAAATGGTTAAATAAATAAGTAACTGTCAACGGTACGCCTCTGCTTTTCCTCTGGGGAAATACAGGCCGGACTATGTTTATATAAAAATAAAAAATATGTTCTTCAAAGATTTACGGCAACCTCAGAAAATTTTGACGACTGAGGCTATATCACATTTCTGTTGTCTTTGTTGCTATCAAATGACTGATTCTATTTTCTATTTGTCAGTAATTTAATCAATAATTTATATTACCTCTTCCAGTCCCAAATCCCTGGGCCGGTGACACCCGAACAACTAGAACAACAGAAAGAGAAGAAAGCTCAGCAGAAGAAGGCAAAACGACAACGTGAGAAAGAGAAACAGGCAGACAAGCTAAAGGCGCACGCGTTCTTACAACTTACGGACGCGAAGAAGGTATAATTAAAATAAACTTCGTTTTTAATTTGCCCATTCGTTCCTATTTGTGTTTTTGCCCCAAACACATCGCTTACAACGCTGTAAGGTTCTTCTGGCGCGTGGTCGAAATCCGAACTAATGCGACGGCGGTCTTGTTTTGTCAAAACGATTTCTGTGACACTAACAACGCCCACAGGTCCACGTCATTTAGGCGACGAAAGAACCTTGTAGCACTCTAGTCGTGTCGTGCTGTGATAATTTATGCCCCCCTTAGTATCGACCTTAACTGCGTTGAAATAAAGTCTAGTAATAAACTTTACTACGTGACCTTGCCCGCTTTGTTATTTAGGGCGCTTTCAATTTAGACGGTTGGTGCTGGACTGCTGTAGTCCGGGTATCGTACTGCGCACGGGCGGTTATGCTTTTTGATCTCTCGCACGACCTTGCGTCGAGACATTTTGTATGAAAAATCATAACCGCCCGTGCGCAGTACGATACCCGGACTGCAGCAGTCCGGCACCAACCTTCTAAATTGAAAGCGCCCTTATTGACGAAGTTAAGTTTACGCACTGCTTTATTTCAACTTAGGCAAGGTTGATATTTTATCCCGCTGCGCCTTCCTTAGGTGCTTTTCACATTGCATACCTAGTGGCGTTTTTGATAACCCATTTCTAAGTCAAAAGTCGAGTAATTTATTTGTCAGAAACACGGTACATACATACATACATAATATATATTGGAGCTTTAGAAAATTATTTAATTGTTGTTTGTTTGAAGAATTATGTTTGACCTTTCACAGAAAAAAGTACCAGTACATGAACAACGTTGTTTTTCGTGCGGCGCTCAGCTACCTAAAGTACCCTTCGAGTATGACGACAACAAGTTCTGCAAAGTCCCCTGTTTGCACGACCATAGAAAGATTAGGCCTTTAAATATGAGTGTCTAAACTACCTACGGTGTTTTACATAAGCTACTTAGCAAGAAGACAATTATGGGATTTCGATGCGTACTCACTAGGCGACTGAAGGTGCTTTGAAGCAACCTTATGAGATATGACAATTCATGGTGTTATCGTAACAACTCTAAACCCGACAAGGGATTAGAACAGTTTAGCTATTCACTATCACTCGATACGCTTTCGTACCATATCGAACATCAATCGGTGTTATCGAAGGAGTCCTCTTAACGCTGTTCACAAGCCCAAAACCCGATAATTTTGTCAGTTTAAATAAAAAATACGGCCGTTATTCTTCCGTCAACTGTCTGCCACCGGGGGCAAGCCAAATCAGGTTTGAAATGTGTTATTTTCGACACGATAGCCCGTCGGATGGTTGTGAATAGCAATGCAAAAGTCAGAACAACTTTATTATGGTACCAATACTAAAATCGCGAAAAATCATCTGCTCCTTACATTTTTGTTTGTTTTTTATTAATTTTCATGACTTCAATACGTATGAAACAGCTGCCTTTTTTCGTGATTTATTTTTGCTAATGGTGGTGTTGCCAGTTAAAGCATGGTATTGCCACCCTCAAGCAAAGTAATATCATCAGACGAAAATAAAATTAAACGCAATCTTGTCTGCATTTTATCGACCGTACGTATTTTACAAACTGACACTTTTGCTCTGTAGTATTCATATGACATCGCAGCAGTGCTACAGTCCATTCAAAATTATTTTACCTCTGATTTTGCCGGCAAAATGACAGTGATCTTTATTCTCTCTACATTAAGGTTGCTCTTGGATTGCAGCCACTGACAAGTCTGTCAAAATTATGGCGATCTTTATTTTTATTAAAATTACTGTTGGGTTGCTGCTGCCAGACGTAAAATAACTGAAAGGATTGTCCATGTCTAAACACGGTGTTGCAAGCTGCATGACAAAATAGAATAGAGGGTAATTTTTATATTGTCGCCTAGTGATACGCAAATTAGTTTTCATTGATCAAATCTTGTTTTCGGGATTTATTTATTTATTTTATTTATTTATTTATTTTATTATTTGGTACTGTACACACAGTAAAATAAATAATTATGGATATGACATAATTATAATTTGAGTACAAAGTAAAGTAAGTAAGTAGTGGACAAAATATAATTTTGTTTTACTTTATACTTTTGGTTTCTATTTACGGTTTATTACTAACATTTTAGCTGCCGCGGTGCGGTGTATTTTTTACTTACTACAATGGAATTTTACCCGTCGTCTTTTTGGATCACGTGATTTTCTTTACATAGTTGTTGCACAATTCGTTGGCTTCTTTTTGAGAAAACCCACTGCAGTAGGTACCTACCGTAGATTTTTTGTTTAAGTTTCGATAATTTGGAATATTTTGTGAATCATATAGAAAGTGATGATTCATATGAACTACAATTGTGGACATTATTTGTCTAAACAAAGAAAGAAAGAAAAAACGTTTATTCTGCACAAACAAAACGCACGCTACAAATAAAAAACAAAATAATAATAAAAAATAAAAAAGACATAAAATATACAGCGTAGCCAAAAGCCAGCTAGCGGCCAGTACTTTTGAAATACCTACAGTCAATTTACGATAAATAGATTTTTATAGGGAAGTTCATTTATTTCGATTATTGAGTATGAATCATTAAGACCTAATAATAAAGCTATTATGTTATGTGGTTCAAAGTTGTTATCTGTAAGTTGATACAAAAGTAAAAACCCTTGTTTATCCAAAAGTGACTTTGTTGTCTTTCGTTCCTAATTATATGTCCACAACTGTATATACACTATTGTGTTTAAGTATTGCATTCAAGTTGCACGCATGCGCGTTAGTCATTGTTCTAAAGTACCGGCGCCGGCGCGTTTGACGCCGTCTGTCTACAGTTTTATGTCAAAGGGTTAATCCATTGATTAGTTTTTCTACGAAAGATATGTACGACATGAAGATAGATAGATAGGTAAAGTTAGATATCATAGAAAATTAAATATTTTCTATGATATCTAACTTTAGTTCTAGAGCTATTAACTCTTTCAGGGCCATTTTCATATAAGTTACAATATACGTGTTTTTATGTTTTTTATCTAGTTATATTTACGCTAAAAATACTGAAAACATGGTTGAAAAAATTATCTGCGCGCTGTTTAGCTACTCTAACCACCTAATCATGAGTGTGATATGCAAAATTACATAAATTATTTATCAAATACTTGCAACGATAAGTCTAATAAAACAATCATAGTCATAAAAATCCCCTTACCTTACCGTACTTTTGAAAGTTTTTTCCGAGCACTTTACAAAAACACTGTCAACGAATATTTTTCAAACCAACAATACACACGAACGATTATCGGCGCCACTTACTGCCTAAACTAAATCAAGCGTAAGGTGTATTTATACATATACAACGTGTAACGTTAAATGGGCAAAACTTCACACACCCCAACTGATTTTTAATTCAATTGACCTATTTCAGAAAGAAAATAAGTCATAAAAAAAATTGTAAAGGTTTTATCTGCTGTTTTAGTTTTACTGGCCATTCTAATCGTTTCTTGCGTCTGCGACGACGCTTTATCGAGGGAGGAGTCGCCACCGGGCCGCTGCGCCGCGCTGACATTAGGTTTCTTGGCCTATTAATAAATAGACACGACAACGTTTTTAATGAAGATTTTTTGAAAAATATGACCTATATTAAAAAGTGGTTCAATTAATTCTGCTCGTTATTCTGATCAAACTATTTTCAGGTTTTGCGCATTTAACGTTATACGTTGTATGTTAGTTCAAGAAATAATCGCTAGTTGGCATGAATTTAAAGAAAAAATCAAATTTAAATAAAGAAATATGTGGTTAGCGTAGCTAAACCACAGCCTGAAAGAGTTAACACAATACGAAAAAAAAAAAAACTGAAATGTTTTATACATTGTGAAAGAGGTGTGTAGAATTACATAGGTTACAATAATCAGCCTAGCCTATAACGTTCCCACTGCTGGGACACAGGCCTCTGTGAGAGGGAGTGGGCTGTAGTCTATGACGCGAGCTCAGTGAGGGTTGAAGAAGTGTGTAAATAACCAATATTAATTATTAATAGGTGTTCATCAAAGACGCGCGCACAATTTATGTAGTTTACCCGCGACAGAATCGTTGGGGATTGATGTTTTAGAATTAGTCAGCGGCCATTTTAGTATGAGTACAATGCTACAAGGATCTTTTTGCGCTCGAATAACGTTAACAGGAGGGCAGTGTTGGTAAACATTTGTAAACTTGTTTTATGAAATGTCACTTGAAATGTATAAAAAAAAAACAAGATGGCTGCTTTAGTTCCGATTTTGGCCACCTTGTAGCGCTATAGGTATACAGTTGACTGCAGTAAGGAGCCGTGTTAATATATTTTAATTTTAATCGAATTAAATTCGCGCTTAACACATCGAATGCCGTAGAGACACAATATAAAGACAATTGCTTATGTCGAACTGTGTAACTTAAGACTTTCAAAAGGTTAAAGGCCAAGTTAACTTGTAAGCCGATTAAATATCTATTAGTAGGTATCTGCCTAATTCTACCGGTGTTTGAGTTGTTCGACAATTCACAATACATGGATCTCAAAATTGAGTAAAATTAAGCTTGAGGCTAAGTAATAACCAGGGCTCGGAAACCGGTTGAAATTCTTAACCGGTTACGGTCATTGACCCCAAACCGAAATCGATTTAGGTTAAGGTTTGCACTTTACCGGTTTTTACCGGTTTTTGCGGGAAACCGGTTTTTCATGAATTTTGGTTTTGAAAGTGAAAATTAACCGGTTAAATACCCCCCGCCCCCTAACTAAGCAAGTCGCAACATGAATCTACCCGCACCATTTAAGTTCTCCGGTTGTATTTGACGTCCTCAGATCAAACATTTTTTTTCCTAATGTTTTCTGGGGTACTAAATGTACTAATGTCACTATAACTTGTTGGAAGTGTTAAAAAGTAGACGAAAAATATTTACGACTTACGGAATTAACCGGTTAATTTGGGTGTCAAAACCGTTTGTGCTTACGTAACCGGTAACCTTTGTCATTTGGGTTACATATGAACAGTTCACTTGTTTAACCGGTTAATGAGGGAACGATATATTTACCGGTATTTCATCGAAATTAACCGCTCTTTTTAAACCGATTCAGAGCCCTGGTAATAACAGCCACACATCGATCAGAATAAGCAACGCTTGCTGCGGTTGGTGCGCGGATGGGTGACCATCTTTACATAACAAGACGCCGCCGTGTGCCGGAAAGTACGTTATGCCGTTGGCCCGGCTGTAATTCGTGGATCTTTTACAGTCGTTATGGGTCGCACAAAAGCCCAAGGGGTATCGTATTACTCAGTGACTGGGTTGTGGAGGTCAGATAGGCAGTCGCTCCATGTAAAATACTGGTATTCAGTTGCATCAGGATAAACTGGATGACGATCCAACACAGCTGGGGAAAAACTAGGCAGAGATAACCTCCTTTGCTACATAAGAACATTAATAATTTATCATGGTCCTTCAGTTTAATACTCACAGCTTCAGCATATGAGCGTAGAATTGGTGGCGCCCTCTAGATTCATAACATGAAAGAAAAATGACTGAAATGCCATTTATAATGGCGGTTTAGTGATATAATTTGTAAGATATCCTATATTTACATTATACTAGTACACAATGGTACCGATTCTGTTGTTCACAAAGTAAACTAAATTTAAGTTCAGTGCATCTTTTTCTTTCTATTTCATTAAGAAAAGAACAGAAGATAAATATTAGTTTACTCCTGTCAAATTAAGATCCATAGACAAGTTTAGACGTGATTAAAAAATTGGCTACTAAAAATACGTCAATTTACGTCAGGCGCTGACTAATTTGACAGGACTAAACTAATATTTAATTTTATCTCCTGTCCTTTTCTTAATGAAATACAAAGAAAATGATGCACTGAACTTAAATTTAGTTTAGTTTGTGAAAAAGGGATTCGGCGCCAATAAATTATTTTCTTAACTTTAAGGGTTTTAAGGAATATTCGAACACGTCCACTTACAGTCCTTACAAAGTTATCTAATGTTAAAATAATAGTGAATTTATTGATCAGTGCATTAAGGTTGCTGTTGAATTGCTGAAACTGACAAGTCTGTCAAAATCATAGAGATCTATAACGTTGTGACAATATGGGGTGCGTTCCTAGTTACGCTGTAATCGATTTGAGCGTGCTTAAACGAAGGAGATCGCCTTAAATCATATTATAATTTAAGGTATAATGTTCTCGTAAAGTAAATGTTAGAATGTCTGCATCGATGTATATTTTATAACCAAATAATATAAAAATATCAGTCTTCTGTTTTTCATTCTTTTTGTTAGTCAATATTGTGTTCATTGCTGGGCAAACGCCTCTTGTTTTTTCTTCCAAACCTCTCTGTTTTGTGTGAACTCTGGCCATGTTTTATATTAAGATTAAACATTATTTAATTAATTATTAATCATTTAGTACAGCTGTTAATATTTTAAAGTCTATAATATTTCAGGGTATGTTCAGCGTGTGCTGAACTGATGATTTGTGTGTTGATTTGGGTACCTAAGGATTGTTCATTGTTCTATTGGATTAGCAAAGAAAAGCAAAAAGTACATTTAAGTATTTCATTGAGTCACGAAAACTGTTAAAAGTGGGTATTCCGTAAAAATCTCACAGTGAAAGCTTAAGTGAAGATCACTTCAATTAAGTTCTCACTGTGAGATTTTATTTTCAATACGGTCATCTCTAGCATCAGACGGGATGATAGGTCACTGCAAACTCACTTCACCTATGTTTTCACGGAGACGTTTTAACAGAATATACCAACTATTTTTACGTTTTTGAATATTTGTGATTTACTCTGCTTTTACATGAAATAAACAATTTCTTAGCAAAATATGGTTTAATTTTTTGATGCAAACCTGACCTGCCATACCTATCTCCCTACCTACCTACCTGTAATAAACTGACGAGCTAATCCGGTGCTTCAATGCAAGTGGACGCCTGTCGATGGACTGACAGACTGCGTACAAAGTGCTTTTTACTTCCACATTAGTGGTTAGATTAGGAATGCAAAAATAACTAAAGCTAATACGCGAACGAGCACCAAGAAGATAAGTCACTTCTAAGAAATAAAGAAAAGAAAATACTTTTTGGCATTTGGCACGAGGAGTTTCGGAATCTTCAGTGAAAAGTTGCGGTGTACCCAGCTCATGACCTTGACCCTGGGGAAACTGAATTCGTTTTTAGGGTTCCGTACCCAAAGGGTAAAAAGGAACCCTATTACTCCCGCTCCGCTGTCCGTCCGTCCGTCCGTCTGTCACCAGGCTGTATCTCATGAACCGTGATAGTTAGACAGTTGATATTTTCACAGATGATGTATTTCTGTTGCCGCTATAACAACAAATACAAAAAAAAACAGAATAAAATACATTTTTACGGGGGCTCCCATACAACAGACCTGACTTTTTTTTTTTGCCGTTTTTATAGATAATGGTACGGAACCCTTCGTGCGCGAATCCGACTCGCGCTTGGCCGGTTTTTTTTTAAAAGGAACAACTCTCACCGTAAGTCACAAATAATACCTACATACAACCTGCATGAGTTTACTTAAGACCGGAGCGATTCCTCCCGATCCCCGCGCTGTTACCGCTACTTACGTCATCTGAACGAAGTCTCAACTTATGCGGGTTGTAATGTTGCCCATTCTCCTCGACGTCGCTTATAAATAGGTACTGCTGATCATGCGATCCTGGGTTCGATTACCAGGTCGGGTTTTCTGTTAGGAATTTCTAAGCAGTAGCCCGAAGTCTGGATTTGCGCTCGGTTGGTGACAATAGGCTCGGCCCCCTTGTACAGACGCCAGCACATCAAGCTACTACAATCTGTCAGATTTCTTTAATAGATTTTCAACTTTATCGTTAAAGCATAAGGTTCAAAGTTGACTGGGAAAATCTGACAGTTTCGGGTAGCTTGATGTGCTGTCGTCTGTACATGGGACAACAGATTAGCTGGCTAAATGTGGATTGGTGACTGACGCCAGCACATCAAGCTACCCGAAACTGTCAAATATTCCCAATAAACTTTGAACCTTAAGCTTTAGCGATAACGTTGAAAATATATTAAAGAAGTTTGACAGATTGTAGTAGCTTGATGTGCTGGCGTCTGAACTATTAGAAACACATCTGCGTAACCCGGGATAACAAGTGTGATGTTATGTTGGTTAAAGAGACGTGACAAGCAAGACGTATCTGGGAAGTACGATGGACTGCGGTAGGCTGAGTTGTTCGATTTAATGCATATTTATTTTATCAGTGCATACTCAAGTCTCAGCACAGTTTTATTAGCATGCAATTTGCATTGAGCTGATTGGTTGGTAGATTACACTTCTAGATAGGTTTTATGCGTGGCATGTTGCGTTGCCTGCCAGCTTCCAAAGCACGAGACTTGTTTATTCATAAATTAACGGGTAGTTTGAAACTATAATACTACGGCTACATTGTCGCGATAACGCGAACTACACATAGTGCCATCCACGAAGACGCGGCGCATTCTCTTCCTAATAGTTAATGCCACACGTGTTTTAGTTTTGACGATAGTCACTAATTACCTACTAATAAGTAATTACTGTGTATCCACAAAACTAAAATACTGTCGTGGATGCGGCGTGCTCGACGTCTCGCTGTACAATAGAGACCGCGCTGTGTAGTTCGCCGTATCGCGATAATGTAGCCGTAGCATTAAAGTGTCTTCATGAGTATTTAAAATTAATGATTATAGAAAGGTATTTTTTGTATACAGTGGAAACTCGATTAACCGGACTAATTGTTGCCGTTAGGGATTCGGATAATCGAAAGTCCGGATAGTTGAACGTATGAGGAAAAGCGGGTTTTGTGTATATGTAGTGCAGACATAATGGTATGTGTTTATTAAAAACAACAAATACGACAGTACGAAAATGAATGTTTCCTAAGAAATTATTAGGAGATACATTTTTCAACATACGATGTATGCACTTTTGGTCGTGGTTAGTCGTGGTTGATAGACCGGATAATCGCGAATCCGTATAACTCGAATCGTATAACTGAGGGCCGGATAATCGAGTTTCTACTGTACATAAACGGTTGAAAGTTAGCATAGCATAATCAAGGCTGATTATGCTATGCTATGTTAACTTTGTCTGCCTGTGTCCCAGCAGTGGGAACATTGTACGTACCTACAATATTCCCACTTCTGGGACACGGGCCTCCTCTCGGTGAGAGGAGTATAACATGGGTAACCGGAAGTACAGGCTGTTTTAACTGGAAACATCGCGCCGATTGAGTACCTATGTTTTTTAGATCGCTGAATAGACAAAATATTCTACCTCGACTGTCGAGAGTGAAGAGCAATTTAATGGAAATATTAAATGTTGTGCCTGACAACGGGCGGGAAGCGCTGGCGCGAGGACCTGGTTTCATTCATGGCGGACTGTCAGAAAAGGTAGCAGAAAAAAGGTAGAAGTTCATGGGGGCATAGAGAAGGTCATTGAAGTTACTACTTCAACGATGAAAATCAACTTTTTTTTAAGACTTTACTTACGTCTAACATTACGAACATTACTGACATCAGTTTATTGACATCTAACATTCACAATTTTGATATTTAAAAAAAAACCTAGTCCATAACCATCGCATGACCTAGACGAGTCGCAACCTATTTATTAAAAACTTATTAACAGATTGCTTCGAGAGTAGAACACATGGATAGGTACGCGTGAAAAACATAACCCTGTCTTTGCAGTCGGGTAAAAAGTAAGATAGGTACAGACGCCAGCACATCAAGTTACTACAATCTGTCAGATTTCTTTAATAGATTTTCAACTTTATCGCTGAAGCATAAGGTTTAAAGTTGATTGGGAAAATCTGACAGTTTCGGGTAGCGTGATGTGCTGGCGTCTGTACTTACTTGTGACTATATTTTGATCCTCTGCCAAAGACAATTAATCCCAAAAATACATCGTAAATACCGGTGTGTTCTGTCAATTTAGCGCTACCATAAAAAGACCCGAGCCAAAAATAGTCCGTAGGTACCTATGGAAATTTTCTTCCTCTCCCTTTATTTGTTCCTGCCCCACTAACCCCTTGACGCGCAGCTTCCCACCTTCCTTCCTAAAATTTTCATGAAAAAGTTTGTTGCTGTCCAACTTTTAAGTGTAAGTTTCTTGTTGACTGACTGAACTGATGGGTAGGTACTCCAACCCTTTGTCTCAGGAGGGATTTTTGGTACAACTTTTTGTTTATGTTTCTTTAAAAAAACATTTTTACAAAAAAAAAACCGGCTTCCAGGAAGTTATTAAAACATCATCAATATAAACTACCTAAGTGGTAAAACCGAGCGGTGAAAATCGGAAGTGATCACCGCGTGGTAAGAGCCACATTGAACTTAAATAGGTATCAAGCTGGAAAGATCTCGAGTGATGATGCCTACGCTCCGCCCGGCACCGATCCAAGTTCAAAACCCCGAGAGCTTTCAGCTCGAACTTCAGAATCGTATCGAGTGCCTAGGGAGCTCCGTGGACGAATGTAACGATGGGTTCGTGGAAACTGTCCATATACCTACGGTCGGGTCTAGGATCTTCCAGACCCGTCGTACGAATACAAAAATGAGGCTCTCTGATCCTACTTTGCGGCTCATGAAGGAGAGGCGTGAGATGATCCTGCAGTCTTTAGATGATGCGCTCAAGCATCGGCACCTCAATAGACGGATCTCTAAGTCCTTGAAAAGCGACCTTCGCCGCTATAAAATAAAAAAAGGTTTTTTTTATTAATTAGGGTTTCGTACCTCAGAAGGAAAAACGGAACCCTTATAAGATCACTTCTTTGTCCGTCTGTCAAGACTCTTTTTCTAAGGAACGCGTGGAGTTATCAAGTTGAAATTAATGTCAAATACTCATGGCTGCAATCCCTCGAAGCAGTGAAAAAATCAAACTTCTAAGTCAACGCAATCAAAAGATACTACAGATAAGATACTGATACATTTTGAAACTCGGGAATTAAAACCTACAGGGTACTTCCCGTTAACTTAGAATCATGAAATAGTCGTGGTAGAATAAGTAAAGGAAAAAATCTGAAAACCGTTTTGTAGTTACGTTACAAAAAAAAAAAAAATCCCGTGATAAACTATTAACTACACATTTGTAAGGAACCCTCGGTGCGCGAGTCCGACTCGCATTTTTTAATTTATGTACCGACCTAGACACAAAACACTATATACGGAAAAATACATAAAGATAGAATAGCACAAAGGTAGTGCTCATTTCACTAGAACTTTCTTCCAGCAGACCTGTGACAGGGGGTTGATAGGCGTAGAGACAGTGTGTAAAACAGTAGTATACGGGAAAACTTAAATTAGACTATAGTTACATAAACATACATAATTAGGAAGGTAACTAGGTAGATCGGTTTAAAACATTGATATTGCAGCGTTACCTCTGTGGTTAAAACCTTTTTTATTTTGCTAATGAGTATGTCTAATCCATTGAGATGGGATATAACAGGAGATGCCCTGTTATTCTATACACGGTTGTAGGTAGGTGCCAGAGCAGCCATCTTTGTCGCCAAGTTTCGTGGTAGTTCAGCTGTCAAATGGTTGTTTATTTTTTGTATTATTGAGATTTGCGAGAAAATTACGAGGACTTTACCTTTAAAACTGCATGTAAATGTTGAAAAACAGCAACTCAACATGCCTGTGTGTTGTATTGTGAAGTGTGGTGCAAGGAAGAATGAAAATCAACCTCAACTTTCTTTGCACAGGTTAGTAGCCGGTTTTCATGCAATAACACATACAATAATAGACATTCGATGATATAATTGTAACGCGATCATGAATTTATGGCTAAAGTATTGATATTTGGGTGAATTTCCGTATAACAGACCTTTTTATTATTTTGTTAATTCATTCGTTTGTTTACAATAATATGTCATAATAGAATAGTGTTGTACCGTTGCCTAATAGTTTCCGGAACTAGTTCCTCCGCTGGAACGATATCGGTATATTCTGCTATGTTAACATAAATAGTCCTGCGTCTTATTAGCTCCGATTGACCTTGCTAGGTCCGGCCCGTGGTTCACAGCACCAAAATCAAAATATTTTCTTTCACATAAACCTACATGGGCACTTATGAAACGTCAGAAGCTAGATGCACGGTTCCAAATGGTGGTTTCCTATGCAGAAGAACCAGCGAGAAACTCCACGGTTACTCTTTCAAAACCAACTGGCTTTTACAATGTCTTCTATTTTTTTAAGTACCTGGTACTTGTTGACAGGCCTACACTGTCCTCCCCTACCTATTAACATTGTAAAAGCCAATTATTTTGAGTAACCGTGGAGTTTCTTGCCGACTCTTCTCCATAGAAACCACCAATTGGAACCGTGCACATAGCTTCTGACGTTTCCTATTGATTTTAGTTTCATATGCTAATATAATATAGCTGTAACCAACATTATTTATTGATAAAAATACTTGCACTTTTTATAGGTTTCCTAAAAAGGAAGGACTAAAGAAAAAGTGGTTAGAGGCTATTGGTGAAGAAAATATTAATCCCCGACATAAAGAATGGTACCTCTGTTCACTTCACTTTGAAGAAAGCTGTTTCAATAGAACACTTGATGTAATGAGATTACATGATAATTCTGTTCCCACAGCATTTTTGGTAAATGTGTATTAAAATGATTGATTAATAATAGCCTGGCCGTTTGGCCTGAAATAAATAAATAGATATATATTAATTACATATATAAAAATTAATAATGACGTGAAGCTCAAAATCAAGGATCGAAATCGGTCACGTCACCACACAAATTGGTATACGAGTTTCTTCGAATCAGCACCCTAATTGCGAAACACACTATTACCCTCAATTTGAATCATTTTGAAGCATTTTGCTAATCCATTGCTCCATATGTTCGAAAAACGTGTCTGCTAAACAACGTAAATAACGCAATGAATGTTGTTGGATTGTCAAAATGAAACCCATTGCTACTACTCGTATTAGTGTGTGTTACGCAATTAGCCTGCTGGTATAGAGCCAGTCAAAACTTCCCGGATACCGGATTATCTATCATATACAACGTGTAACGTTAAATGCGTAAAACCTGAAAATAGTTTGATCAGGATAACGAGCAGAATTAATTGAACCACTTTTTAATATAGGTCACATTTTTCAAAATATCTTCATTAAAAACGTTGCCGTGTCTATTTATTAATAGGTCAAGCAACCCAATGTCAGCGCGGCGCAGCGGCCCGGTGACGACTTCTTCCTCGATAAAGCGTCGTCGCAGACGCAAGAAACGATCAGAATGGCCAGTAAAACTAAAACAGCACATAAAACCTTTACAATTTTTGTAATGACTTATTTTCTCTCTGAAATAGGTCAATTGAATTAAAAATCAGTTGGGGTGTCTGAGGTTTTGCGCATTTAACGTTACACGTTGTATATCATAGATATAGGTTTGTGAGTCTATCTATGGTGTCGCTAACGCCAGGCCAGCTGCAGAGTATTCCTGTACCTACTTCGAGACGATGTCCTTTTATTCCACTTCGTTTGGTCGTCAAATCACCAGCGGTTCTGAAGTCTGCTGAACTTCGAGGCCACCTTCGCCAGAGTCCAGGACCCTACCTACTACACCTTTTTATCTAATATTATTATTCACACTTAAGTGCATAGACCTTTTTTTAATTCGGGACAACTTAGGTAGCCCACTTTAGATTGTATTATTTTTAAAACATGTGCTAATTAGTGGTAACGAGCCTATAAAACGATTGCAATCGATTTGGTGTCCTGTCAGTTCACCAAAAATTAATTTACAAATGTTTACTTGGCAAAAACATGATTTGTCATAATTATACAATAACAAGTTTGCCAAATAAGAATATAATTACGCGATAAACTTTTTTATCGTATTATTTGACAAACAATTCATTTTTTTTTTCATTTTATCTCATAAAACAATGTTTGGAATAAAAACGTGTTACAAAAGAGCGAGCGAAGCGAGCTCGGGGACTTGTGGCACCCTGACTCGGACAGGTTAGGTTCGCAGTGTATGAGGGGGGGTCAAGTGAGCTAGCAAACCGAGCGAACGAGCCCCCGTCATCCCCTTCGTGTTGTTCCTATTCAGAAAAAGGGGCCCCGCGAAGCGGGGCTCCGTCGACTACCTACGTCTTATTATTATCTATTGCCTTATTGCTTGTAAACCAACTTGTTTTTACTCCGCCCCTAAGACGACCCACTGACCTTTACGATATTAACTTACAATACCGTCTTGATCACTTTGTGACTGGTTTAGAAAATGTATTATAAAATGATATTTTGTATAAACGTGACTTTTTCAAAAGAATCTGATTATTAAATGAAAAATGTATAAATTATTGAGTATCATCCGAAACATTAATGTAAAGAGAAGCATTTGCCCAATAAACGTTTGTAAAGCGAGTGTTTAAAAAATTAAACATTTGCGGAATAAGTTGTTTGTGAAAAGAAAACAAAACATTGGCGTTGGTTGTAAACTAAAAAAAAAACGATAGTGTTTTGAAACATAAGTGAACCAATAGATTCACTAGTTCGATGAACCAGCGTTATAAAATATGACCCTAAAATATACCGTAAACTGCCCTAACTTTGGCTCACGTCCTATGTTTGCCTAGGGTGAAAAAGATGTAATATCTTATTCATTTTACTTTTTTTGGGTTGGCCATTTTGGTACGGAACCCTAAAAAGTGGGTACAGAACATTATACACCCCGGACTACCTACTCGGATAAAACGGCGTGACGATATTTAAAATAGCTAATATAAAAAAAAGTCCGAGAAGCCGGGGCCACGGCGGTATTTTTAAGTAAGAACGTAACGGGTACTCTTTTGGCTACTAAAGGCAAGGGCTATTTTGTATACGAAGCAACATTTTTTCTTTGTTCCGGCCCGTTTCCGTTTTTTCTAAGGACACATGCTGCTGTGGTCCTGCCATGTGCGAAACCATAATACTTTAGCATGTGTTTTTACTAAAACTTACGCCAGACTTCCTCAAAAGTTTGTGCATATAATGACCGGAAAAGGTTTCATTTTGCCCTATTGTTTTATTTATTTATTATTTTATTTTCAGCCTATGTTGTCCCAGCGCAGGCGAAATGCCTCCCTTTCTCCATTCCTTTTATTTCTAATTCTAAAGAACAATGACAGGTGCCCATACATCATTTTATTTGAAGTAAAAAATCTTGTTACATTAATGAAAACTACCGTAAAATGTTCGTAATAAGTTTCTAGACTTATACCTATTAGAAAATATTTTGAACAAAAAACTACGTTGTTAATAAATATTGAGACTTTAGTCTTTTTGGCGAGAATTTTATATTTGGAACAAGTTTTTTGACTGATTTTTTTTGCTGTTGTAATAAATGAATAATAATGAATTATTGAATAAAGAATGAAACTGAACAAGTCTTTTTTAATACAAACATTTTTTCTCTAACAATAACGTCATCTAAACACTGAACCGGGGCTAAAATACGTTCTTCATGCCTTGCCCACCCCAGATACCATATCGATGGTCTAGAAGACAAACGTACTAATTACAGATCTAGTAATTATCCAGGAGGACAGTTTTAGTTAATTTAAGTTTGAAAAGCTGGAACTCAAAACTGTTTAAAAGTAGAATGTATATTAAAGTGAATATGTTTAGTTAAGTATTATCTGTGTAATTATTGATCAAGATGTGAATATTGTTATTTTTACGATGGCAATTGACTGTCATTAACTTTTATGAGTTCCAGTTGATGTCACTTCATACAAACGTACCTACACTCACAATTTAGGCTGAAAGAGATGGAATTGTGTTATTTTAACAAGAGCAAACGGTAGAGCATGCTCATTTAGTAAATTTGGCATTTAAATGTAAAAAATCAAAATTTTGCACCTAGCACGTTTGTCTTCTAGACCATCGATATATGCGTCATTACATGAGCGCAACACCCGACTGTTCGCTGACCCACCAGACTACTACAGCAGTATTCAGCCGGTCGATTCTGTAAAAATCTCACCGTGAAATCATAAGTGAAGTGAGCTTAAAGTGAGCAGTGTCAATAGTGTTAATCCCTAATGACAGCTCACTCCACGCTCACTTCACCCAAGTTTTCACGGTGAGATGGTTACAGAATCGCACGGCAGTTATACCAGTAACTAGGAATATTATTAAGTATTAAAAATAAATAGGTATCATGTTTTTTATGTCAGTTTATTTATTTAACACACCACCACCACCACCTTGTAGGAATTTCTCAGATATATAACTGCGCTGTACAGCAAAATAAAGTGCTAGATCTGGCGCGAAAGCATTCAATTGTCAACATTGTTGTGATTACCCGTAATAGTTAGTTGTTTTAAAATTCATATTTACCGCTAAAAAAACCACCATTACCACCACCACCACCATTTATTAACCACGGAGTTAAAAATATATATAACAACGTGTAACGTTAAATGCGCAAAACCTCAGACACCCCAACTGGTTTTTAATTCAATTGACCTATTTCAGAGAGAAAATAAGTCATTAAAAAAATTGTAAAGGTTTTATGTGCTGTTTTAGTTTTACTGGCCATTCTGATCGTTTCTTGCGTCTGCGACGACGCTTTACCGAGGGAGGAGTCGTCACCGGGCCGCTGCGCCGCGCTGACATTGGCTTGCTTAACCGATTAATAAATAGACACGGCAACGTTTTTAATGTTGATTTTTTGAAAAATGTGACCAATATTAAAAAGTGGTTCAATTAATTCTGCTCGTTATTCTGATCAAACTATTTTCAGGTTTTGCGCATTTAACGTTACACGTTGTATACATATATTTTCTATAATACATATTATGTTTGGGAATTACTAACGAACATTTTACAAAATGTAACAAGCTTTTTTTGTTCAAATAATCAGCCGCCGTTGTTCTTTTTACACTTTCCATGACGAATATAAGTAAGTACTTAGGTATATTCATTTAAAATATTAAAATCACAAAAAATAGTAAAATAGTGCAATAAAACCAAACTCATGAACGAACACGAAATGAAATGAATGAACGAAATGCACCCTAATTGCGTAACGCACTATTCCACTCAATTTGAATCATTTCGAAGCATATTGCTAATCCATTGCTCCATATGTTCGAAAAATGTGTCTGCTCAACAACTTAAATACCGGAATGAATGTTGTTGAACTGTCAAAATGAAACCCATGCCACTGATAGTGTGTTACACAATTACCCTGTTGGGCACGCTATCTACAAATGGCTTTCACCGACGATAATGGGGATGCCCATTATAAAAGTCTACATAGTTCGCTTATGTATCGTGTAAATGGTACACCACAGACTACCTACAGGATTTGTCTCTCCTTCCCTTTTCAATCCATCCAAAGGTTGTCTTTAAAAGATCGCTCATAGCGATAAGACCGCCCATTGCGTCACCCTTTGTAAAATTACTATATGTATCTGTATATGTCTGTAATTTATATGGTGCACATAATAAAGAGACTCTATTCTATTCTATAATCTAGCTAGGTACTTACAATAAGTTTCTCAGTACAAATTAATTCAAATACATCGAAATACAATACCGAACAAATAAATACAATACAATACAAGAAAATCATACGAAGGAAAACAAAATTAATTTAACCTTCAAGCAGTCGCGCGGCGTCGAATCGACCGCGATGCGATCGATTCTCGATACATTTATGATGCCAAATTGCTTACAAATCCAAAGAAAATTAGAATATTATTTTGATTTTATAATTTTGTTTATGTCCTAACATAATGATAATGTGATAAATACAAAAAATATTAAATAATTAGTGTTTTAAATCCCTGAAATATCCTATAGGTCTTTTAGGTTACGCGCGACCGCTGGCGTTACAAATGTCCGCGCGCCCGCTTGAAGGTTAACAACTGAATAGCGGATAAAGATTGGTCCTTGGCAGGTCTGGGCAGAGAGAGGTGGAAAGAGAGTGGGGAGGCTTATGTCCAGCCAGCAGTGGGACATTAAAATGGCTAGTAAAAAAAATAGCAGCTTATTAGTTGATTCGCACGAATTTACTCGTCAGAAACGGGCGAATCGTCGTCGTTTTAAATATTATTTTTTTTATAGGCGACTTTCGAAGTTACGAAATAAGTAAGTACACGTTTTATAATGTTTAACTCTTATCGCGTCTGTGCGCTAATGTCCTTATTACTATACTTTATCGCATAAAATTCAAAATGTGCCAATTGCCTAGTACTTACCTACATATTTCTGGAGTTGTCGAGTCGCCCACAAATAAATTAACTTCGTGCGAGTCGCCTGTACAAAAAAATGATACTAAGTATTTAAAAGTGGCGAGTAAAATCGTGTCAATCGACAAAAAGTCGGAATAATGCGCTAGGCGGTCTCTTGGCTAGTGTAGGAGCTTTGCATTATAGGAAGTTATGTTTCTGCTCTATCCTCGATACACCATTAGTTTCTTAATTAATTAAAAGTTGTAAGTACTTCTTATCTACCTTGGTACATCTGGATTAAGTATGAAGAAAATACATCCTAACTAGCAGTTTTCTCAACTTTTTATTAATTATTCCGCAAATAGCGAGGTACAGGTACAATATACTGGCGGACCTGGCAGACGTGGTCCTGTCCGAACAGCGCCACCTACCGGGTCCAATTGCGAATCTAAACCATCCTGGGACCCATTTAAACACACACAAAAATGTCATCATAATCGTTCCAGCTGTTATGTAGGAGTTCAGTGACGTACACATATATATTTACAGAAGAATTACCTAAATAAATAAAGTTAATACCTATTCGTATCTACGTCACCATTTAAGTCTAATTGAGACAAATGATACCCGCACTGCACACCTGAACCAAATAGTTACTCAAACTGCCGATATTCGAGCTGTGAACTATATGCACAAACTGCATGCATTGCATATTTATGATTATGTCCGAAAGCCGTCCGATATAACACGCTCGCCGCAGGTGTCAACGTGTATAAAAAAATGATTGCATTTATTATGTTATTGCCATCAAAAACAACCGCACGTCAGCTGCGCAATCACAAGCTTCAGTTAAAATGTAAACAATGACTAATAAAAACTGCATTTATAGTATTTCATTCATTCGTAATGCGCTTAACGCATTCCATTTTACTGCGTAATTCCCTATGTCTTTATCTACCCATTTTTTTTTCGACGAGTCTGTTTTTCCAATCGCCTTCCGTAACAATACCTTCAATAGGGTGACAGAGTTTCTATGCGCGTACGCTCTACAAAACTACGACATTATCCAGTGGGTTCTATTAAAAGTAGATTTAGAAAATGAACTTAATTACTTATATAATAAGAGCTACGTAGCGGCAAATATTAAGTTTGTTTTAAGTTAGGTTTCGGTCGGTGCACATGGAGTCGGCAGTCGCGCGCCCACCGACTGTGAATCCGGTGGGGTCGATCACCATCGCGTAGTGTATGCGTGCCTTTACACACTACATTCCGAACTTTACTCGCGAGCACAGTGTACGTACGCTTCGCGCCAAATTTCTTGTACGAAATTTGAATTTTGACGATCGTTTTTTTTTTTTGGAAGCATAGACTTTTTTTATTACTTTTTGTTTACATAATAAATTAAGGAACTGGCAAAAAAGGTTTGTGATTGTGAAGTGACTTATTATTATGAAAAACGAAATATTTGTGTGCAGATACTTGGCAATAGTTAAATAACGTTCAGTGTTGTTATTAATTGTGCAATGGTTTGTGAACTATAAAAATATCAAGATGAAGATGCGATGGATCTTTGTAGTGCATTTATTTGTATTAGCGACGTATGTCGGTGAGTTATTTTTATTTACTGTAGTCTTTTTTATATAATAATTAGTAAAATTGATTTAAGTTCACTTGATTTTGTTTTATATTTTATTTTTATAGAAAATTACGACTGCCTTTAGTCGTAATTTTCTATAAAAATAAAATAATTAAAATTTTGCTTGAGATTTATATGGACTGGTTTTCAAAATATTTGTATTGTAGTATTTATTATAGCACTGACACGAGAGTATACTTAGTATACCTAACTACTTAGTTTCTGTACCGTACCGTGACATTTTCACTCGGATAGTTATATTTTCATTGCCATATCCGACGGCTCGGAAAACTTTTTGTTAATTTCCTATTCGATGTAAGATTGATAATAAATACTGAAAACATAAAGTAAACCGGTTATAAATAAAACAAAGAGAACATACTTATGTAAGTAGATACATTCTTTTCATAATTTTATGTAATTACATTACATAAAATGCAACGATTTAAAAAAAATCAGGACATTAATTTACTTAAAACAATCATAGCTCACGGTGCCTGACCATGCAGGCCGAATATTTTAACATTCATTGTCTCTGGTTAATTTAAAAAGATTAGAATCTCCCGTACACACGGCATGAAAGGGAAACATGATAGAATGATGTGATGTATGAATAATGGCTGCAATTTTGTGCATTGCAACATGTGAAGATTCTTGTCTTATTTTGTAATGTTTGATTTAGATTGTATTTTAATTTAGTGAACGTTACTGGCGAGTAGTTTGTTGAGTATTGCGCTGACGTTTTTGTGTCAATCATCAATCGTAATTTACTGTTTGCATTATTTTAGAGTAACTTTAGCTTAAGTTACTTTTAACTGTTGGTTTACTTGTCAGCAGGTACCTAGCTAAAATTAGTTACAGATTTCAAAATGACACCTTGTTTTCTGAATAGATTAGGTAGGTGTGCACAATTAACGTAACTAAGTAAATTATAGGAAATCGGTCATTAGTTACAACTAATGGCCGATTCCTATAATTTAATGACCGTTATTGGTTAAAATGAAGACTTGTATCTTTACCAATTATAATGAAGCAAATACCTAATAGCTTTGCATAGTCGAAGCAATCATTTAATGTCTTTGAGTAGAAGTTAATTTTACCTGTGATAGCTAAGTACTTCCATATGGGAGTACATGGTTGTGGCTATCACAGGTAGAGAATACAATCCCGGGATCCCGGCCGTTTTCTGACCGTTTTTTTTTGGGTGAGAAATTATCAAATAACTTCTCCCGCTCTGGGCAGAGCGGGAGGGTGTGTCAGACTTTTAGTGACTAAAACCCACCCGTGTTCCTTCAGTTGCCTTGCCAAGGGCCACGGTAACTCTTTAGAACAATCTGCGACCCTGGCACGGCCCTAGCCGACCCCGTCAGTTACTGCTGACATCTCATTGAGGCGCGCGTAAAACACAACGCGCCGTCGACCCGGGCCTGGTCCATATCGGACGGCGAACTGCCCATTGCTCGCCGTCCGCAAGCCCGCGCCTACGGTGGCCGGGAGACGGCTCTTGACTCCCGACGCCCAGGGCGTCTCCTGCGGCAACTAGGGGCGTGAGGGCTCCTCCTTCGCAAGCATTACTGCTTCGCAGAAGGAGGTGACGGCTTCCCGTGCACTCTCGCTACGTACCATGGCCTGGACCAGGGCCGGACGCGACAGATCGCCGCCGTGAGGACGCGGCGGTGCTCCGCCCAAGCCGGGCAGACTTCCACCGTATGCCATTTTCTGACCCTGAAAATCCCGAGACTGTACTTGGCCAATCTCGGGATTTTCGGGATTGCCACTCCCGGGATCCCGGGATTAGGATCATGGTATTAGGATCCCAGGTTTAGGATCCTGGGATTAGGATCCCGGGATTGTATTGTTTAATCACAGGTAAAATTTGCTTACTAATCTATGTATTTATATGACCAGTTTGGTAATAAAAAATGCTACTATTGGTAAGCAAAAATATTCGTTTTTGTTTATGGGAACCGACCATAAGATATATAAGATATAGATATATAAGATACTATCGTTTTCAATTAGCTCATTTTTTCAACTGCACCAAGACTATTTTGATCTTTTACTTAATCATAACTTTAACGAATCTATCACCAAAGCACCTAACTTCATCCCAAAGCCACTGAATAAGTAAACACCAAAATTCCCACGCTCCTACAACCTCTAAAAAAAGATGATAGCAAAGCATTAGGAAAGGCTATAAGTTTCCATCAAGCAAAGGCATTAAACCTCTACTTAGTCTATGAACTTTCAATAAATCGGCAGGGATCCCTGCCCACATATATTTGGGATATCCCCTCGTTATTCTCGGGTCTAATGCTGGGTCGGGTATGATCATTTTATCGAATGCCAACTCGCTATGGAAATGTATGAAGGACAAAATTGGGTAGGTTCTGTGAAAGAATTACTCTTCCGATATGCAGTGTAATTGCGTAATACACTATCAGTAGCAATGCGTTTCATTTTGACAGTTCAACAGCATTTATTGCGTTATTTACGTTGCTGAGCAGACACATTTTTCGAACGTATGGAGCAATGGATTAGCAATGTGCTTCAAAATGATTCAAACTGAGAGTAATAGTGAGTTACGCAATTCGGGTGCTGGTATGGCAATGTTTAGGTTGTGATACTCTTTCCAAATTTCAAACCCAAAATTCTGACAACCAGTCGTACCAAGGGGTATCATATTACTCAATAACTGGGTTGTAAATGTCTGATAGGCAGTCGCTTCATGTAAAATACTGGTATTCAACTGCATCCGGTGAGACTGGAAGCTGACTCCAACATAGTTGGGTAAAGACTAGGCAGATAATGATGTTTTGTAAAAGAATAACCCTTCCAACATGGTTTATTCAATGTTTTGATTGTGACTCTGTAGCGAAAGAATCATCACGAGTGTATCTACAGCCACGTTTTTATACAGGTTGAAATTGAAAACATGCGACAAATCGAAATGAGAGATTGTACTCATCATTGTGAACAACTTTTACTATGAGATAAAACCTGAAATCGCGAAAAAAAAATCAGCTGTTCCCTACATTTATGTTCGCATAACTCGTCAAAATGTAGGGAACAGCTGTTTTTTTTTTCGCAATTTCAGGTTTGGTCCCATGGTAAAAGTTGTTCCTAATGATGAGTACAATCTCCCATTTCGATTTGTCGCATGTTTTCAATTTCACCCTGTATAGGTATACCTAATTATAAAACTCCCTCGGCCCCCTACTTATTACTTCCTTTTCACTTTGCGTTCTTTCTGACTTTTTTTCGTTTTGCGTGGCGTCTAAGGGTCGTAGCGTGATGTAAATACTCTTAATCTTCCTCAAGAGTTGGACTATCCAATGCAAAGAATTTTCTCGTAGTTCCAGAGATTAGTTGGCGTTCAAATAATCTCTTCAGCTATATTATATTAGTACTTATACATACTGGATGATTTTTTTACAGGCTCCAAATTTTTACAGGGTGTTCTACTCGTGAATATGAACAACTTTTACTACGGGAACAACTATAAAATCACGAGAAAAAAAATCTGCTGTTTAATACAAAAGTTATCCCTACTTGACCGAAATGTATGAAACAGCTGTTTTTTTTGCGTGATCTCAGAGTTGGTACCATAGTGAAAGTTGTTCATATTCGTCGATAGAACACCCTGTAAAAATTAGGAGACGGAAAAAAAACATGCTGTATATAGATTTACCTATTGCATTGTTAGATCAATAATGAATCCACGTTGTTTACATCAGTAACTTCTGTAGGAACAGAAATTGCTCAAAGATTAAGGCCGTGATATCAACCATGTGAGGTTCTAATCTAGGTTCTTAGGCTGGTGGGCCTATGTCACAGGTTCTCAACCTTATTTTTCCCACCGCACACTTTCAGAATATTTGTTTTTCTAGAGCCCCCCAATTATATTTACTTACTATCTGTCGTGAATCTGAACACCCATTGCCACGATTATATGTATTTAAACTGCCCCCCTGAAAGTCTCAAACGCCCACGAGAGGGCGTTGTCGCCTACGCTACCTGTGGCCTATATTAAAATGAAGGAGATCCCACTAGGTTCGTCTGCTATAAACTCTAGAGGAGAAACAAAGCTGCATTGCTGTCAGATTTTCGCATACCTATTTACGTAAATTTATCTGATAAAAATCACCTAACGGAAAGGCTCATTGTGCTAACAGATAAAGCTAGAACCCTAATGGACTGTCTGACACGACATTGTGTAATTAACGTTTCAACGTCCAACCTGCCTCCTTAACATTCCCTGAGTTGCTATATTTCTGAACGTTGTTATTAAGAGGTCGTATAGCAGCCAGTAGGTAAACATTTAGCTTAGTCACTTCATGACTATGCAAGATACTTGTTCCTATCAGCCCGAAAATGCTAGGCGAATATTTAATATTTTTACAACGACGATAAAATTAAGCATAATATCCCTCATTTCAATATGTGCACATGATGAAGAATCACACTGTACATACTTTTCGTTCGATGTCTCAATATGGTACGCGTTCAGGTCGTCTCGCCACCTCTTCCCGGCCTCGACGTCGCCGTCCATTCTCAGGCATCCACCGTGTGAAGACTTGCCCAGTGGTCATTATGCTTGTGGCTAAGTTTATAAAGAAAGAAAAATATGTTAATTGGGACACACATAGGAAATACACAAAGTAAAAAAAAGTTACATTACAAACAACCAAAAAAGTAAACAAACGAAAAAAAACCCTGTGCGAGGTCAAACAGGCTCCTATCTCAGCATAATGTTGCGATATTTATTAAATAAATAATAATAATGAAGTCCCTTTTATTCTGCTGTGTTTTAGGTTTTTTTTTACATTCAAGTTAGAGTAAATGTCCCTCAATTCAGCATGCCTCTTGGCAAAGGCCTCCTCTAGCAATTTCCATTCATTTCTATCACGAGCCACTCTCCTCCAGTTAGGACCCGCTGTAAGTTTTAACTCGTCCTCCCATCTCCTTTTTTGTTTTCCTCTGCTCCGTTTGTTGTTCCTGGTTACGATTTTACACCATTTTCCCTGTTTTCTCTCATCATGTGGCCCTTCCATCTCCACTTTAGCTGGTCAAGGACAGGACATCGGTGACTTTTGTTCTAGCTCTCAACTCCTCATTTCTTATTCAGTCCATTTTACTAGTTCCTGATATGCTTCGTTCCATGGACCTTTGGCAGTACTCAAGTTTGTTTCTATGTTGTTTTGTGAGTGCCCAAAAAAATACAGCAGCGCAAAAACACAAAAACAAAAACACAAAACAAGCTACTACTACAACTTTTATACAAACATATTTTATTAATAATAACGCTGAAGAGTTTGTTTATTTGAACGCCCTAATCTCTGGAGTCACATTTGAATTTTTAGCTTAATTCTTGAGGATGGTTGTAGGCTATTTAACATCACGCTATGACCATTAGGAGCAGAGCAAAAAGAAAAAAGTCAGAAAAAAGCAAACCGAAAACAAAGAAATAGCGCGGGCGGGCGAAAGGGTGTGTCGCCGGGGCCGCAATTTCACGTGGACTTTGCGGGCAGAAGCTAGATGTTTATAATTCTACGGAATTGAAAAAAAAAAAACATTGTCCTATGAAAGTTTGTTGTAGAGGTCTCCCTTGACAAATGGACTGCTGAATGCAGCGCCTGTGTTGACAAGTTAAACTTTAGCTATCGTCAAAACCCTTGGGGACAGAGATGGTGGCCATTTCTTAACCCCTAACCACCTACCACCGGTCCTTGAGACCGCAAAGTATTTTTGCATTTAAATATTTCGATGTGTAAGTATCGTAGGACGTGCGCGTCTATATAAGGTCCCATTAAAATAGATGGATAAACTTTTAGAAATCATTCAGACCACCAAAATAAGGACAACGGTAAAAAAATATATAAGAAAAACGCATTAGATACTTACAAGAAAAATAATCACCTAACGAAAATACACTAATGTGCCAGCAATTTATTATTTTAGGTCAATATAAAATCACTTAAATCAGTGTTTTTTTTTGCTTGGATATCTTTGGTTAGACGTACTGAGCGCTGTCTTAAAATTTGTCCATCTATTTTAATGGGACCCTGTATACCTTTTCAACACATATTTATATCATATTTCATATTTAGGAAAAAACAATAGTCACAAAATGCATTAGTGTGTTTAATGAAAGTAAACTTACCTTAACCTTTATTTGCTAGTTGCCGCTGCGGTCCCAGCGACCGGTGGTAGGTGGTTACGGGTTAAACAAGCTCTTTTAATTGCCTGCATAAGATAAAGGCAGCAATTAAAAGATTCTTTTAAAATTTTAAACTTTCCTTACAATTTCAGCAAACTTTTCAGGAAAATAATCGTGAAGAGGACATAGATCGTATCTAGTAGAAAGTTCTAAGGCGATAATTTAGCTAGGAGTGGAGTCCGTAGATCGTACAACTTACAAAATAATATATCACCAGCAATTTTGGTTCTAGTAGGTAAACTTAGAACTTTTACAAACATTTAAAACAAGTTTTTTAACGGCGTTTTCCTCACCTTTAGTAGTAATCTTTTCAACTGCCCCGTTGGTCTTGTGGTCACAAACGCGACTGCTGAGCGTGGGGTCCTGGGTTTGATTCCCGGGTCGGGCAGTGTTATTAAGTTTTCCCATTGGGAATTTCTTAGTAACAGCCCGGAGTTTGGAAGTCGGCGGTGCACCAACGTCTGGGCACACACTTGTACACTATAATATCTCCCGCGCAGAAGGCTGGTTTCCGCTGAGATTGGTCACCATGACCGAAATTCGGTCTTGAGGACTTTTACTAACCTTTTCTAACAGTTAATTCCACCTCTTTTCCTTTTTTTTTAGGGTTTCGTACCCAAAGATCAAAGCGGGACCCTATTACTAAGACTCCGCTGTCCGTCCGTCCGTCCATCTGTCACCAGGCTGTATCTCATAAACCGTGATAGTTAGACAGTTGAAATTTTCACAGATGATGTATTTCTTTTGTCGCTATAACAACACATACTAAAAAACAGAATAAAATAAATATTTAAGGGGGCTCCCATACACCAAAAGTGATTTTTTATAGATAATGTTACGGAAACATTCGTGCGCGAATCCGACTCCCACTTAGCCGGTTTTATTTAATTTGTCTGGTGGATGCTGCCTATCAAGATACAGTGAAACAGGCGCAAAGTAAAATAAATGGTTCTCAATAAACGAAAAAGGTCCTGTCCTGCTAACCCTATTTAGATGGCATGTTTAGATCGAAATCCTAATTCTCCAAAATCCGCTGTACCTAGAGCGTAGATAGTAAAAAAAGTTTCGAGTACAAATGACATATTTCGCCAAGCTCCACAATGTCCCAGTGCCGAGTAAAGTTCTTGCTTCTAATAAAACTTTTTATTAGACTTTAGATGCCTGACTTCCCTATTGCTGAAATACTTTGCATTTACATAGGTACTGGTATGGCTATTTCAATTATGAAATTCAAATGAAGCAGGGTTGTTCTTTTGTTGAAGAATGTCATTGGCTCTGCGGGGTAATTGCTGTTCAACAATATTCATTGCGTTACTACCGTAATTGTTGAGCAGACTAATCTTTCGAACACACAGCAATGGATTAGCAATATCTTTCAAAATGATTCAGATTGAAATTTATAGAGTGTTACGCAATTAGGGTGCAGCAGGGTAATTGCGTAACACACTATCAGTAGCAATGGGTTTCATTTTGGCAGTTCAACAACATTCATTGCGTTATTTACGTTGTTGAGCAGACACATTTTTCCAAAATATGGAGTAATGGATTAGAAATATGCTTCAAAATTATTCAAATTGAGAGTAATAGTGTGTTACGCAATTAGGGTGCGGTTTCTACCATCATTATTGGGAGCAAAGAACCGATAAAAGAGGTTTTATCTGTTGTGTGATTGGGAGGACAGTTGATTTGCAGGGCAAGTCAAGATTACTGTTAATAGTTGCTCCGAACTTGGTACAAAAAATCGCTTTACAATTATCTTTTTGGCTAATATTGAACTGCTAATAAGTCTATGGTAACCCCCAGAAGGCCTAATTCAAGTTCCACCTTACTTCTGGGAATCACACAACGTTTGTCGAAGGTATAAACCGTATAAACATCAGTTGGACATACTCGACGAGTCGATTACAGTGTTACGGAATGATTGCTTGTAAATAATGTAGTTAGCCAGCAAAACAATCCGATGTTAATTAGAATCTCCGAATACATGTGAGCAGATTGTAGATAGTTTCCTTATCCAGAAAAATCGGATCAATATTGTCTGAAGAGGTGCAGTATAAAAAGAGAATGTTTATTAGTTTGTTTGCTCGCCTCTCGGGCACCCATACGATAGTTTTAAATCGATTTCAAAGCTTATTACCCGAAGAGATCGCTTGGATAGTTTGGATGGCTTACCGTAACTGTAATATACTAGGGTTTCCATGTGTGGAGTTTAATTGGGTAGTTGCATGATATTGAATACTATATATTCTAGTAGATAATATATCCACACATGTAATACAATAATAGAATTCGAAATCAAATTTGAAATCGGTCAAAACTTAACAACACAGACAAAGACAGAACTTTTTGTCTATCTCTTTCTCGCAAAACAAAGTTTTGCATGTAATTTATATGGCGATACTGAACTATGACGTCACAATTCAGTATTTCCCTCTCTGTCTAATTGAGAGTTTTGAACGCTCATATCTTTTCAATTTTTAAAAAAGCTTCAATTTAAATAATAAAAAAAAATTAGTCAACTCGCGGATTACTGTCTTCTTTTAGTCGTCTATTTTTAAAATCGACTATGATAATCGAAAATGTCTACGGTTATTTTCACAATAATTAGATCTGAGTATCGACTATCGGATGTCTTTATAATATAGCCCAACGTAATTATAAGTAGTTGGTAGGTAGGTAGGTATACGTATTGATTCCCCTAATGGCACTTCAGAACGTTTCTGTCGATTTGACCCAATTCTTTAATGTTGTTTTTTTAAACGAACAATTATACGATATGGTTCAAAGTGGGCCACAGAATATAATTATTCTATAAATATTATAATCTCTACTCTTCACACTCACACTCAAACACACGTTTATCGACGGTATAATAAATCAATTGTTATCATAATTTTTACTGCTCTTTTTTGTCATGTATTTAATAACTATTTTAATCACACGTTTAATAATTTAATTTAATAACTAACTTTAATAATGTAACCACTATTCAGCTATTTTAATTACTATTTTTGTCTGTCGTAAATATAAACGATGTATATTGCAGAAAACCCAGAACCTACTGATTGGGAGAAGACACTGGCTCCTGTAACACAGGTATTGTTACCTAGCGCAGGAGTCAGAGCTTCACTTTGTTTGTACACATTTTTATGCCAATAAATTATTATTATTATTATAATAATACGGTTGACTAAGCCGCACCCTAATTGCGTAACACACTATTCCACTCAATTTGAATCATTTAGAAGCATATTGCTAATCCATTGCTCCTTAAGTTTGAAAAATGTGACTACCCAACAACATAAATAACTCAATGAATGTTGTCGAACTGTCAAAATGAAACCCATTGCTACTGATAGTATGTTACGCAATTACCCTGCCGTACTGGGCCCGCGTGGTGGATTACGGCCCGCTGACAGAGAGAAGACTCGTGAGTCCCAGCAGTGGGGACATTATAGGCTACCTTTGTTATGGTTCAGATAATAATTAAATTTTTTTTTGTCAGTGTTCTGCCATATTTAAATAATTTTAAGAAATAGTTCCAGTGATATAATAATAATGTAGATTTGTATCTGGAAAGTTATCATGAAAACGCAATCTTCTATGATTCATATCCAGACCCCAGACGCTTGGCAAGTCAGAACTCGCAATAATTAGTTTAGGGATTTGAGTTAACGGCACTGAAACTAATATTTCTTGACATGCACTCCTAGATTACCGATACTAAATTGTATACATTTTCAATCTCTCTCTCTAGTTTCTAGTTTTGGATAACTTAAGATTTGAATACTTGTAGGTGTACAAATCTTAGTTTCGTTAAACACGTTTCGTAATGTTTACAGTTTTATTTTATGAACTTAGGTATTATTTTCTGAATTTTCGGCTTATTACTTGATTCGTATGAATTTACTCGCCCGAAACGTGCGAATCGTCAATTATAATCAGAAGTTATTTCTTGTATTTGTAGGCGAGATGACAACAGCGTCTACTTTTTTCTTAACTTCATAAAATTCACAAATAAATTAACTTCGTGCGAGTCGCCTCTAGAAAAAATAATATTATTTAAAAGTGACGATTTGCACTTTTCATGCGGTTAAATTCGTGCGAATCGACGAATAAGCCGAATTTTCTGACTAGTTTCGTTTTACATCAGACGCCAGCACATCAAGCTACTACAATCTGTCAGATTTCTTTAATAGATTTTCAACTTTATCGCTAAAGCATAAGGTTCAAAGTTGATTGGGAAAATGTGACAGTTTCGGGTAGCTTGATGTGCTGGCGTCTGTAGATACATAATCAGCCTGTAATGTTCCCACTGCTGGGACACAGGCCTCCCCTCGGACATAATCCACCATACGGGCCTAGTGTTGATAGATGTCACATGTCTTCGAATTGTTGGGTCTAGAACATGCCGGTTTCCTCACGATGTGTTCCTTCACCGTTTAGAGAGCAGTGGTGATGAAATAATTTACACAAATTAAAGCGCCTGTTTGGGTTCGAAACTACGACCTACAACTCGTAAGTCACGGCTGTTATCACTGGGCTACCTCTGCCCTTTCATTAGATGGTCTCAAAAGACAAAAAATAACATTTATTTATATGCACAGAACGGGGAGCGATAGTGGATCGTGATCAAAATTCGGCAAAACTTTTAACAATTTCTAGCTGCCTAGGATTTTTCTTTTAAATTCACTTTAATATTTACATAAAATTTCCTATGATGCGTGAAAAAGCGGAAGAAATCACAACAAAAAGTGCAAATGAAAATAATACAAAACCATTGAGAAATCTGTAATCGTATTTGAAATGTAGATTTTTTGCCGTTTTCCAATATTTCCAATGGTTTTATAGCGGTCTGTTTTTTCTGTGTTAAATCATTACGATTACCTCCTGTGGCAAGAGTCACTTGTTTTTCGATATTTTAAATACTTTCACGTTTATTATCTTTTTCTGTAAAGGTTTTTGTACTAGCATTTACGCCAGGGAATAAAATGATCAATTTCCATTCAGGCCATGTCGGACAATGTTGGGCGACACCAGTATGTTTGCAATATTGTAGGCAGCATGACCTGCATGACCTCCTAGAGCAAAAAAATATATGTTAGAAAGTTATAATCATACGCGGCGGGCCAAGATAACTCATGTCGCCCAACATTGTCCAATGTTTGGCGACATGAATTGGGCGAATATCAGCAATATCCGACATGGCGCTGAACGTGTTAAAGTAATGTGAAAACAAAACTAACATGCGATTCTCTGTGGAATTAAAACTTTTAAAGCGTCTTCTAATGAGATATAAATGGGTTTTCGAGACCAACCCCACATTCATTTTAATACTACTTACTTATCATTCTAGATCGTTCCAAATGTGATGTGCGAAGGTAGGTTCCTATGTAGGCAGAGAGAATAATATTTCATTTGGAACACACACAGGAAATACAAATATGTAGTAAAAAAAAGGAGCATTTAAAACAACCAAAGAAAAAAGCCATGTGCGAGGCCAAAAAGGCTCCCTATCTATCTCAGCATAATACTGCGATATTTAGAAAAATAAATACTGCAGCGCTGGTATTCTGAAAGCATACCAGCGCTGCGGTATTTATTTACAGTTTATATATTATATACAGCATTCATTCATAATCCATGATATTGATTAGTAAGTTTATTAAAACTTTGAGTGCAAGCAAATGTCCATCCATTAGAGCGCGACTTATTACCTACTTAAAACTATTAAAAAAACGATCAATCGGTTTATTTGACTATCAAAAAGCTTTTAAATACCAATTAATCATGGCGGCCCACTCGCAGAGATTTATAAGCCTATTAATATCATTAGCGGTGGAAAGGAAGATGAGCATTTTTCACACCTAAGTTTTACCGCTTCATTAGAAGGCGGATGAGAAATGATTAGTGATCTTTGAATTTAAAGATATTGGTATTCTCACGGTTGCATCACAATTCATCTTTGCCAACATCTTATATATTAGGCAAAATATACACTTGTATACTAAAAACAGTGATATTCACAATGTTAACACCAGAAATAAGGACAAACTACGTGCTCCCTTTCACCGGCTTCATAAGGTTCATAACTCATTTGTTGGTCTTGGTATAGCCTTTTATAACAAGCTACCCTCTTCTTTGCTAGATTTGCCTTTTAATGCATTTAAAGCTCAAGTAAAATCTAACCTTTGTTCAAAGGCATACTATTCTATCAACGACTACTTAAGCGATAAGAATAGTTGGTCGCCCTGATTAACTCAAGACAATGTATATGTTCTTTCTCCAGAATTAATTTACAAAGAATTACTGATAGGTTATATGAGCTCATTATACAATTGTTTTTTTTATTGGGCTGTATAAGTCAAATCAGTTTAATTTAATTTTAATTTTATTATTGACATAATCAACCCATTGGAATGTTTTCTAATGAGTTGATTGCAATATGTGGTTAGCTAGTGACCTCGACAATTGATCATATAATTCTTACCTGAGCAACCGGCAGCAAGTTCGTCATGCTCCCTTAGATGTCACTGCTTGCGGTAGCGTCGGGGGTCGGGTTGTCTCCTTCCCTCAAATATGGCGAGGGGGGTAATGGCTGACCTTTGCGTTATGCTCGTGAACGGGTGCTGCTTGTGGTGACTGGTCGTCTTGCTGACCATGGTTTTATCATTGTTATCATTATTAATAACTTGTTTATTTAGTTTCCTTATGGTCCTAGTTTATCATTTGTGACTTCAAGCGACAGCTATGTAAACTGAACCCAGCATTGCATAAATATGTTAGCGGTCACGCCCTTTATACCTGGAGGCTTTTATTTAATTTCCATTTATTAATTTTTGCTTGAGTACGTATAGTTTTTTATTGTATTTCTTGGTATATTGGCGTTGCCAGCTGACATATGGCAAATAATTTAATTTAGCGTTCTGTGTCTTGTAATGTTAATTGCTTTGCATACCTTGTATTGTATTCAGTCAAGTATATTTTCTAACTGAACAGACAGCTGTGCTGCTGGGGAGTTTGTTGCGCCACTTCTTCTTCCCAGCGAAAGCACTAGGAAGTGGTGAAGGGCGGGCGTTTTGGGGGACTGTCTTTTGTAATTTTGACGTTCGAAAAGTGCTGATTCTCAGCCTAGTTTGAATAAATGACTTTTGATTTTGATTGATTTTGATTTTGATCATTATCACGATAAATAAATAATAAGATGAATCGTATTAGTTTAAGTGGAATTTTGAATGGAGATTTTAATCAAAGTTTATTTAGGAAGAGTGCGCTGGTGGTTTTATGCTTCTATTTTCAAATTAGGACTGTCTTCGGATACGTTCGTATTTTAAATAGGTACTTTTTTGAATAGGTATCCCTATTTTTTTTTTTTTTATTCATTCTTGTATTTTGAGAATGTTTTCAATTTAAAACATTTTAATTATTTACACTAGGTACTAAATTCAATGACTAACTAACTATACAAATAAATACAAAAACAAAAAGACACTTACTGCCGCACTCAGAGACCACTTAAAATTAATCAATCATTAACTTTTATTAACCAACATATCTTGGCACAAATGTCAACAAAAATGTTTTCAATCTGACATATTTTTGACTGACTGCGTTCCAATTTATACTTGTGAATTAAAGTTAATGATTGATTCATTTTAAGTAATGACTCTGAGTACCGAAGTTAGGCGTCGAAGTACTCATCCGCATCGCTGTCATCGGGAAACTTGCCCAGAAGACTGGCAGCATTGCCACTTTGAATCGCAATGCTAATCTTTGGCCAGTATACTCCTAATTGGCTTAATTTCCTATCAATTACTTCGTCTGTATTAAACAAACCTGTAAGCTGGATTAAGTTGTAATACTAAAGTGTTTGTCAAACGAATTAATTGATCATAGATCGATCATTATATGAGCGATGGGTATTCGAATAACATAAGCTTTTTGTGTTTATTGAAGCCCATGTAATATTTCAAACTATACCTAGGTATAGATTCCAGGTATGGTTTCTAGGTTTAGTGTCCTTCAGGGTTCTCTCTACCGGTCTAGACCGGTACAGAGAACTCTGAAGGATCGAAACAACTTTTTGAGGGATGGGTGTGTAATTTGCTAGCGCAAATTGTTTTAATTTTTTCATTTTTAGAGTTCCATACACAAGGGTAAAACGGGACCCTATTACTAAGACTCCGCTGTCCGTCCGTCCGTCCATCTGTCACCAGGCTGTATCTCATGAACCGTGATAGTTACGACAGTTGAAATGTTCACAGATGATGTATTTCTGTTGCCGCTATAACAAAAAAATACTAAAAAATAGAATAAAATAAACATTTAAGGGGGACTCCCATACAACAGAAATAATTTTGTTGCCGTTTTTATAGATAATGGTACGGAACCCTTCGTGCGCGAATCCGACTCGCACTTGGTCGGTTTTTTACATTTTATTTACACAATTTTCAGATTTGTGAAGCACATGCCATATTCTAGAACCAACCGCAGATAAAACCGAACGTTATTGCGTTCTTTTACAAAAAAAGTTGCGACGAAATTTCGGGTAATTAAATCAAATTAAAAAATATAAGATGATATATTTTATTATCTCAATTACCTACCGTGACATGGAGGTCCAGTAACGAGGGGGAAATAAAAGCCCAGGACCTGACTCCTATGACAACTCAAGACACATCGTCCTGGCGTCGCTGTACAAGAAGACCCGACCCCACGTAGAACTTGGATTAAGAGATGGAAGAACAATAAGAATTGTCTACCGTGACATCTCAGACACAGGTTTTATGGATGAAAGCTAGGATAATGTCGGTCTCATTTCCAAAATTGTGTCGGCCCTTCTACCAAACACCCTACAAAGTCATTAATTATTCCATTTATCAGATGTTGTACTAAAATGAGTTAATATTCACAATGATTTATAATATTGCCAGAATTCTGTGCCCGTTGAAATGGATCCAAAAATTAAAGCTTCCGTTCCAATGGCACAAAACAGTAAATGTCAAAAGCATATCGCATGATTATTGCATCGCGCTGTATTATACATTGATGTATGGTAGGAATAAATTATACATTTTATTCACTGAAAAAATAAGTTGCGTTTACGAAAATGTTACTTGATTTTAATTATTTTGGCTGTACTAATTAATGTGTACAATTATATCATTTTAATTAAAAATAAGTACGTAGACAGCTCAGACGTTTGCAATTTTATATTTTAATTGAAATTTATTTTGAGAGACTGCTGAAAGAGCTTTCGATGGCAGTAATTGCGTTTGCATGAACAGGATTTCCTCGGAAATCTCTGAACCGTATTGAGTAAATGTTTTTGCGTAGAGTCAGTGTTATTTTATAGACTCGAGAACGGTTCTTAATTAATTCAAGCTTTTTTACTTTTGTTACAAAACCTGCAAAGTATTACACTCACATGTAGACTTATATATATATATACCTACTATACTTACGAAAATTCGTTGGTGTTTTGATAATTTTACAATTTTGTTCGACTTCATATTTGTGTGCATCTTTCTTGAAAACTCAGTATTCCTAATTGGTCTTCTTCATCGTTTCCTGTTTTTTTGGAGTTTATAAGTGTCCGTGAAGTTTTTTGTCCGTTCTTCTCTCCATAAGTACTGTCCGCGCGCGAGCTCCGAGGAACGATAAGGAATGTTGACGTAATGAGCTAGAGTTGTGATTTAGTCGATATTGCACTGTCGATACTAATACATCTTGTGCCTCCGCGCGAGTGTACTTCATGAAATCATTTTATGAGGGTATTATGTACTTGAAATAAAAAAAAAAATGATGAAAATAAGCTCTCCTCACGCACTTCAATAATAAATGAGTCGACAACATTCTCCATTAAGCCATCCCTTTGACAGTAATGTTCCTCTAATGCTAAAACATGTTTATCATATCCACACCAATCTTCTTTTGTGACATGCGTGATAGCCGTGTCAGAGAAAAATCTGAAGTAATGTTGTGTTCCCTCACGAGCCTTTTAACTTTTGCCCATGCGAGCTCTATTGGGTTCAAGTCGCACATATAAGGCGGTAACCGCATTGCATCGTGACACAAAACAACATAATTATAAGTGTAGTACTATTTATAGTAGAAAATAACACTATCTACTATCGCAAAATTAAAAATGACTCGATAAGCGTGTTCTCGCGTCAAGGTCGACACTAGTACTGGGAGAGTGCGGGGGATGGAGCGACGGTCGGGCGCGGCGCACACCCGCCCGCTTCCTCAGCCACCGATTCCTCGGAGCTCGCGCGCGGACTGTAGGTACATATTACACTTTAGAATGGGCAACTAGTTTCATCTTTCTGACTGCTTGACATTTCGGCCCCGAAAATTGCGTCGAATCGCATCACCCACCCGCGCTGTTACTTCTCTTTCGGTTAGCGTTCTTTCTGACTTTTGTCGTTTAGCTCAGCTCCGTAGGGCCGTAGCGTGATGACTTTTCTCAAGAATTGTGCTGACAAATGCAAACTGGTTTTTTTTTAGTCCTACTGGCAGTTCCTGATATTAGCGGGTTCAAACAAACAAACGAACTTCTCTCTCTCTTCAGCTTTTATAACTTACTTTTTTTCATTTGCGCATTCATTTATTGAATTATATTTACATGGTTCTGGTTCGAGGTGGTGCGGGAAAGGAGTTCCTGGAGGGACTTGGGGGAGGCGTTTGCCCAGTAGTAGGACGATATAGGATAAAAAAAAACATAATTTAAAAAGCTAATATAGTATACAACGTGTAACGTTAAATGCGCAAAACCTCAGACACTCCACTGGCTTTTAATTCAATTTACCTATTTCAGAGAGAAAATAAGTAATTAAAAAAATTGTAAAGGTTTTATGTGCTGTTTTAGTTTTAGGTACTGGCCATTCTGATAGTTTCTTGCTTCTGCGACGACGCTTTATCGAGGGAGGAGTCGTGACAGGGCCGCTGCGCCGCGCTGACATTGGGTTGCTTGACCTATTAATAAATAGACACGGCAACGTTTTTAATGAAGATATTTTGAAAAATGTGACCTATATTAAAAAGTGGTTCAATTAATTCTGCTCGTTATCCTGATCAAACTATTTTCAGGTTTTGCGCATTTAACGTTACACGTTGTATACTTTATTATATAAATTCAAATATTACTCGTAATATTTATTTTGCTTTAAAATGTAAATTAATTGATCTCATGAATGCTAGTGCACTAATTAAATAAATAAATAAATCCCTGGACATTTCACACAGCACCATTTGTCCCAAGCTAAGCAACCTAATGCTTGTGTTATGGTAACAAGATGGCTGATAAACTACTTATATACAATTTTTTTTTTTTTTTTTTTTGTAAATACATACATATTATAGATAGAAAGAAAAACACCCAGATTCGGAACAAATACATGTAGGTCATACAAATATTTGTTCCGTGCGGGAATCGAACCCGCGACACGCAGCGCAGCAGTCAATCGCTTAACCACTGCGCCAAACGTGCCGTCAAAGTCTAATTAGACTATAATAATAAATAAAAAATAATTGTAACTAGTTTAGCCTAGAATTAAAAAGATATTGTAATTATATAGATTCGTTTATCGAAAATAAATTCATATTATTATCCAACTAAATCATTTCCATATTACCCAGTTGATTGGTGGACTATGACGTGACGAGCTGAGCGCCAACTCAAATCTACTGCTCAGTCAATGTAGCACAGGTAAATTATGGCAATTACTGTCATTTGGCAGCTAGGCCCCGTGGGCCGTGATACCTGATTCGGATTGATCCCCTGCCAGGTGGATTTGGCAGACTGACGAGAAACGATACAGGTAACGATACGGTAGGAGTAATCAGCCTTTTCGTATTGATGACATTTTTGAAATATGTGCACATTGATAATTGCATATCATGAATGGGTCTGTTATCCATTAACCAGACAAAAAATTACATCAATGAAACTATTATGTGTTAGTGAATGGTCAGTGACATCTAATAAGTATAGCCAGCTACAAAAGTGACCTTGATCACTAAACAATCTAAATTAAAATACAATTCAAGAAAACCTCGCATTTTTAGGATTCCGTACTCAACTAAGCCTTTGTTGTCTGTCCGTCCTTCCGTCTGTCTGTCTGTCTGTATCTCATGAACCGTAATAAGTAGACAGTTGAAATTTTCACAGAGTGTATAACAACAATATTAATAAAAATAAAATAAAGTTAAACATTAAATGAAATGAAACATGTTTTTTTCGGCGCTTTTTTGCCTTGTGGTACGGAACCCTCCCGGTTTTTATAATCGTCGAAATTATGATTTTAAAACAATTACTTTCATATAATAAGGTAGGTAAGTACCTACAGATGAAGTTTAATAGAAAAATGGTTTTATCATATTTTTATAAACTATTTACTTGTTACTGTCCTACTACATAAAAAAACAGCTTCTACTAACGGTGAAATGTTCAACATCGAACAGTGTGTTTTCTCTGTCTTGTATTCTTGTTATTCTAGACTTAGTTAGCACAAGTGCACCTGTTGGTAAAACAAACAAACACCATTCTCATTAAAAAAACATAGAGCACTAACTCATATACGTACAGACGACAGCACATCAAGCTACTACAATTTGTCCTAATGGAATGGAAATGCCCATCAGCCATACCTGAAATGATAAACAATGAAATATACGCCAAATCGTACTACAAATCGTAGGAAACCCAATACGATTTCAATAATTATTAAAAAACTAGGTAGAAGCCAGTTATATTTTTTTTTTTTTAAATATAGGTCATTTCAAGGGGCTGTTCATGTATTACCTAAGGCGATTTGAGGGGGGAGGGGGTCCAAACTAGTCTTATTTTTTCTTACGTGGGGGTGGGAGCGGTCTAGACTGATCTTACGTAAGATCACCAAAGTAAGCAAAAAATATAAGTTTTTAATTTTTTTTGCTACTTTTTGCAATCTTGGTAGATACCTATTGATCTTACGTAAGATTGAAAAGGGGGAGGGGGTTCATCCAAGTCTTATCTTTTCTTACGTAGGGGGGTCAAAAAGCCGAGTCGTCGTTTAGGCGGGTCCAATCTAAGTCCGTGTTCAAAAATGGGTATCGTTTGCAGAAGTAATCAATATCCTTAAAGAATGGCCACAGTCGTCGTTAAATTAATATCATATTTAACATAAATTATAAATAATTTATAAATTTAAAAAAAAGCAATGTGTAACTCAATTCGCAAACGCAAAAACATGAATCAACTAAACAATCGAAAAAATATGTCTATGAAAAATTAAATACACTAATGTCAAACTGTCAGTAAGGCAAAGGACATATGATTCATACAACCCACGATATGTTTTCTATTTTGAAAACAATTTCATCATCGTAGAACATCGTAGAAGTCATTGGTAGAACTTTGACTGCCGTTACTGGTAGTCGCAAGCCCGAAAGTCTGACAGCCAGTCTTTCCAAGGGGTATTGTATTACCCAGTAACTTTGTTGTGGAGGTCAGATAGGCAGTCACTTCTTGTAAAATACTGGTATTCAGCTGCATCCGGTGAGACTGGAAGCCGACGCCAACTTAGTTAGGGGAAAAAGGCTAGTCAAATGAAATATGAATAAATATGTCCTTCGAAGGGGTCCCCTCTTGGCGTTTCCACTCATATAAAAAAATAAAGTACATAGTTCCTTTCTCAGGAGTAAAACAAAGCCGTTTAAAAGCCCGTTCCTAAATTACAAATGTTCGCACTCACAGCTATTCAAATCGAACCTGAACGTGATTGATTGCGCCTGAAAAAAGGTGTAACTGTTTGCCGATCTTTGTCGAGTCCTTGACTCAGTTTTTTTTACGTTTATCACTATAAAGGTTTGACCTTTTGTTCTAATAGATTTCTCTATTTTAGTTTGCTTTTACGGGTTAGAAAACGTGTTGTATTGCCGTCCCTCAATACAGGGTTAAATAAAATTAGCTAGCGAAACTTTCCAGACGTGATGGTATCGGTATTTAAACACGACAAAATAAAATAATAAAATATTTGATGTATTTTTTGGGGTCAGCGACCGCTGTTAGTTTTGTTCCTTGAAGTATGAGTTGAGAAAATCTGTTTTCTTTTGTTTATCGTGTTTAGATATCGAAACACAACAGGTCTGTGAAGTTTATACAAAAAAAAAAAAACTTATTTTTAAACTCATATTTCAATAATTCACTATACCAACTACGGTCAGTGACCGCACAAAAAACCATCAATTAATTTATTTTGTGTATAAGATAACATTTATTTGTTTATTTATAGTTAATCATAATCATAATCATAATCATTTATTAAGTAAACAAACGGTACAATTATACATTAATTAACATAGAACCCATTATTAATTGACAATAATTATGTTGTGTGTTATGTTGTTGTATATTATATACCTTTTTAGTAGTTTTTTAAGTATAATCGACAACAGTTAAATGTCACTTCCATATCATTAAAAGACAAGGTTTAAAGTGCTACAAGGTTATTTGGACGCGTGGCCAAAATCGGAACTAACGCCACCATTTTGTTTTTTTGAATACATTTCAAGTGACATTTCACAAAACAATTGCACAAATATTTACCAACAGCGTCCTATTATCAACGTCATTCGAGCGCCAACAGATACTTGTAGACTTTTATTATTCGTAGCTTGTACTCGTAGCAGTGTATTTGTCTATGTGGCAGTTAGATAGTTTAAATCGTATTGAAGACATTATAAACGGAGGATCTCCCACCTTCACTCTAATTGCGTAACACACTATTACTTTAAATTTGAATCATTTTGAAGCATATTGCTAATCCATTGCTCTATACCTATGTTCGAAAAATGTGTCTGCTCAACGACGTAAATAAGGCAATGAATGTTGTTGCACTGTCAAAATGAAACCCATTGCTGCTGATAGTTACGCAATTACCCTGCAGGTCATGAGTTGCCTTGGGTAACCTGGAAGTCTCTAAATAGAGATCGGACCCAGGTTGGCCGAAGCAAGGAAAACCTGTTTAGGTGGAAATTCATAGACGACTCCGGAGTGGCTGGGGAGTGTAATTGTGGTGCTGTTTCATAAATGATGGGACACTTAATGTCATGTCCTATATACCCTGTCAGCTGCACGTTACAGGAAATGATTGACGCTAGTGATGGCGCCAAACACGTAGCTGAACTCTGGTCCGAATCCATTTAGATTGCCATCGACACGCTAAGTAGAAGAAGTGAAGACATTGTTATCAAAATTGTTTACTTTGGTCTATTTTGGGGGTGAACTAAAAGTGTTACTTAACGCTAAGATTGTTAAAAGAATCTGTGAAAGAAATTGATGAATTACCTACTTAAATTCTCTTCGCGTATTGAAATATCAGAGAAAAGGGGAAGCAAAATTATGACAGTCGTCAGCACAATCACCGTCAAAATTAAGTGAACTTTAACACATTGAGCGCCAAGCCCATAAACTGTGTTTTTAATTTTCTGGAAGTTGCATTTTTTCTGCCTAATTCATATTCTCATGCTATTTTAATAACATAGCTATCAAATTAAATGCGTGATTTTCCAAAATTTATTAGAATTGGTACTGAATGTATTACACTCTGTTTTCTGGCGGGCACACTGGCCTCCGAATGAAGCACTGACTGTGCTTCCCGAAGGAAACACGCGGCCTCTGAAAAAAAAAAAATGAAAAAGTGTTTATTCCCAATAATTCTTTCCAGTACACATTTCTGTGTTTCTGTTTTCTGTATAGGTAGTGTTTCCGGAAGGATACACATGGCGCTCAACGTGTTAACCAATTTCAAAAGTGTTCCAAGAATTTAAAACTTACTTTGACTTTCCATTTTCCACTTCCTATTTCAATTCATAAAAATAGCCCATGTATTTTCAGTAGTGAAAACCATTTTTTTATCCCCAAAAGAATCGAATCTCTTGGGGTACCATTATGATATTTTTCTGCCCCTTTTATCTTTCACAATTATAGATTATTTCCTTTTCATAATATTAATTATTCCATGCCAGTGAGAGTAAACATGAACATTATTTTGTCTTAAAACACTGGGTTTATCCTTGTTAATAAAACATGTATAAGGGCAGAAAGTGTAGGGTTAGATGGGGCCAGTATCACCCCGTCATGTCCAGGGATTAAATCAGAAAATATTGTGGACCGGGACGAAGATTGGGGTTGATTTTGGGTTTAACATTATTGGACGGTGAAGCTTAATATTTTTATCATGTTTTTAGTTGTATTATAATGTCAGATAACATTTTTAATTTTAAATCGATTATATTTTCTAAAAGTTTTTTTATAGAGGACTAGCTGCGCCCCGCGGTTTCACCCGCATAAGTGTCGATCCCGTATTCTATGTGTTAATTCTGGTTATAAACTATCTGTGTGCTAAATATCATCGAAATTGGTTCAGCCGTTTGAGCGTGAAGAAGTAACAAACATACAAATACACACACACACACACACACACACTCTTTCGCCTTTATAATATTAGTGTCATAATGTAAATATAGAGAACTCAGTGTATTTACTTATTTACTACACATTTTTTCTTAACTTTTATTTTTTTCTTAATTTCAAACCTTTTTTATTTATCCATTCATTAAATCAATCTACTTCTAAAAGCATTGACTGAGCATATATTATTAGTCCCGTGCCCGGGCACATGGAGTCCCACGGTCACAATTTGCGCATTCCTTGCGCTGCAGTGCGCGCGCGCAAGCAAACAATGATACCACAATGATATTTGTACTCCTTTGTTATGATAACCCGATGCTCATGTGATAATTATGTGCTACTGCTTTGTAATGTAAGCGGATTTGACTGACGGTATAGAAAGTATGACTAAACAAAGCAATCCTTTACTTCTGGCATTGTAGTCGGGTAAATTAAGGTTTGCTTTAAGAGGAATTGGTAGCCCGCGAAATGCAAATTTTCTTACGTATTTTGCAATTTGTAGTGGCATGTCAAATGTTGACAAATATTACTTTAAAGAATTATAATAATTAAAATCATCAATACAACCCTCTACAACGTGTAACGTTAAATGCGCAAAACCTGAAAATAGTTTGATCAGAATAACGAGCAGAATTAATTGAATCACTTTTTATAATAGGTCACATTTTTCAAAAAAATCTTCATTAAAAACGTTGCCGTGTCTATTTATTAATAGGTCAAACAAGCAAATGTCAGCGCGGCGCAGTGGCCCGGTGACGACTCCTCCCTCGGTAAAGCGTCGTCGCAGACGCAAGAAACGATCAGAATGGCCAGTAAAACTAATACAGCACATAAAACCTTTACAATTTTTTAATGAATTATTTTCTCTCTGAAATAGGTCAGTTAAATTAAAAATCAGTTGGGGTGTCTGAGGTTTTGCGAATTTAACGTTACACGTTGTATAATCGTATCCCTGCATCGGTGTCACTCGCCGGGTCCGGGCGAGTACACAGATTACCGCGTCTATCTATGGGTCTTTGTTACCTGAAAATAAATGGTTTTATTATTATTATTATTAAATATAATATGGCGAAATGTGGGAGTAGTAAAGTACACTTCTGTCTAACCCTTCGGAAAATACAGGTATGATGTGTAGTAGCCGGTCGATTCTGTAAAAATCTCACCGTGAAATCATAAGTGAAGTGAGCTTGAAGTGAGCAGTGTCAATAGTGTTAATCCCTAATGACAGCTCACTCCACGCTCACTTCACCCAAGTTTTCACGGTGAGATGGTTACAGAATCGCACGGCAGGCCCATTATTTGTTCAGGGTCTAGCTGTTTGTGCATTGTGATTTGTGTTTGTAACACCAACTAAAAAAGTGTGAAGCTGCAAGTGTGAACGGTTTATTTATTATTTACTTAACTACTTAAGTGCTGACCGCGTTAAGTAGAATGCACTCAGAGGTGCCATTAACCGGCAGATACTGAACTTTTAACTCACCTTTAAGTATTTTGATCGTAAATTGCCAAACTCATTGCGGTTTCAACTGAATATTAAGCGAGAAAAGTTTTTGTTACAGATAAAGATATGCAAACTAATGATTGTTCAGTAAAACTGAATGCTTTTCTTCTTGATCAATCTATACTAATATATTAAAATTATAAAGCTGAAGAGTTTGTTTGTTTGTTTGATTGAACGCGCTAATCTCATGAACTACTCGTTCGAATTGAAAAATTATTTTAGTGTTGAATAGTCCATTTATCGAAGAAGGCTATAGGCTATATAACATCACGCTACAACGTATAGGAGCGGAGCATCAATGAAAAATGTTGCAAAAGCGGGAAAAATTATTCTTGTTGAGAGCTTTCATTGCGTGCGCTGCGTAAATGGTTAAAGTTACGCAAAAATCATGTATGACGGAATTATTTCCCCTTAAAAGTTCTAAAAAAAGTCCGGGACAGCATTATGTCTATCTTTTATGGTTGACTCACTATAACCTTTTTTTATGGTAATCAAATTTGTTCTTAAATAATGCATTATTTGCGAAGGTGTTTTCATAAACATGATATTAATCCTTATCCAAATAAATACTTTATTTATCACAAGTATTTCATTTTGAACAAAATTGCCCTTGACATCATTTGATTCCAATGAATATCTTAGGAGATACTCGTATCATAGTTTTAAAATAAATCCGCACGGCCGCCGGTAGCTCTGCGAGGTTCACTATACTTAATTCTAATCTTAATGATCATATCGTGATGATCCTAAAATAGCTTCTTACACTAAGTATTAATGTTCTAAGTAATAATCATAAGTAATGGAATATATTTTAGTAGGTTTTTTCCTCAAATTAACGCGGGTGAAACCGCGGGGCACTGCTAGTCCTAGAATAAACACAAGGTTCTAATTTTGGCTCATATTCATTAATGGCGGTTTAGGTATGAGCTGTACCTGCCTATTTAGTGCTATTTGTTAAGGTTGACATCGAACCTCATTAAAGTGATGAGGATCACACAATTTGAAAGCGAAATCACTTGAGGTATTCGAACTAGGAAGTCGTGTTTAGAGAATAACAGTACCTACCTACTGATTGGTTTAATGGATGATATAATTTACAGTATACGAGTATACGCACGTAATATCTGCAATCGCTGCCGGATCCAATAAAAATATATACAGCATGCTTTTTTTACCGGCTCCAAATTTTTACAGTTCCAACCATGAACATGAATAACTTTCACTACGGAACCAACTACGAGATCACGAAAAAAAATTTGCTGTTTCATACATTTTGGTCAAGTAGGTATTGAACTTTTGTATTAAACAGCTGATTTTGTTTTCGTGATTTCAGAGTTGGTCCCATAGTGAAAGTTGTTCATTTTCATGAGTAGAACACTGTAAAAATTTGGAGCCTGAAAAAAAAAACATCCAGTATATTATAAAAAAAAAATATGTAAAATACAGTAAAGCCTAATTGCGCAACATTACCGATCTCAGTCTTAATAATTTTGAAGGATATTCTGTTTAATCCATTTATTTCTATGCTCGGAAAATGTGTCTGCTCATCAACGTAAATAACGTAATTAATGTTGTTGAACAGTCAAAATGAAATCCATTGCTACTGATAGTGTGCTACGCAATTACCCCACTGAAGAGAGAATGATGATACTAGGACAAACCTTTGTTTCTTAGAATTCGGTAAGTATTTCGACCCTACAACGTGCTATCTGAAATTCTCAATCTTCCTTTAGTAAAGAGATTCTATATTTATGGTGTAATAGCGGACGATCAGTTTGCATCCGTGCGTAAAGATAGGCCGGGAGGGAGAGAATATAAACTACTATTCGTGAATAACTTACCTAGATCTATATCTAGGTAAGTTATTCACGAATAGTAGGAAATTATTTTCTGAATTCCAACCCATATACCTATGTATATGGGGTAGAATTCGGAAAATAAGTTCGGTAAATATTTGGGACTAGATTTGCCAGCGGCTACGTTGGTCCGGAAAGTTATAATTTTTCGGATGAAAAAGTTCTTAATGTACTTTTCAGGTACCGAGTTCTTTTCATGCTGAAAATCATTTAAATCACTTCGCAAATGTACGGATAAAAAATTGCTATGGCTCACCGTCGTAGTTATAATCTGTGTTGAGGAGAAAAAAGTAGTTCTACATTTTTACCTCATCCGTGCTAAAACTATGAGAAATTGAGAAAAGTGTATTTTGATCCTGAAGTTATGGTTTCCTAAGAAAGTGGTGAACGTTTTTTAACACCTTAATGTCAAATACAAGTAATAACAGCCGCACGGCTCGATCGATCAGGTTCTGCTACGCTGGCCGCGGACGGACCGTGGATGGGTGAGTAACTTTCCATACCGAGACTCTTGCGTGCCTAGCTGTTGGTCCCGGTTGTAATTCGTGGATATTTGACAGTCGTTACGGGTCGTCAGACGCCTTCTAAAAAAGGCTTCCAAGGGTATCATGTTACCCAATAACTACTCTACTCCAAGTAAAATACTGGAACCGACCCCAAAAATAATTGGGAAAAGGCTAGGCAGATGATGACCTACTGGTGAAAATGACAGATTTTCATGACAACCGTTATAATATGAAAGAACCGCATTACGAGGAAACCAAAGCTTAAAAGTCCTATCTCAAAAATGAACTCTGTATCTACTAAAGGTAGGTATATTATCCCATGAAAAATATTTTATCATAGTCGGTATTTTCAGCGTACCGCATACAAAACTGTTCAAGAAACTACATGAAGCTAGTAGAATAGATATTTCACCTGGAACGGAATAGCGATCACTGAATATCACAAAACAAAGTTCCGGTACCCATCTATTTCTGATGTTTGGTCTAATCTCAAAATCCTCCGGTCGGATTTACTACAGTTTTCAACTAGAGCAAAAAGCACTTTTGAAATTGTTTCGTTTGTAATTTGTTGCCGTATTAGTTGCAAATGGTTTTATGCTTTATTTTAGAACACGCTTTTATCAGTTTCACCTGTATGTTTGTATGTATGTAACTGCCTCGTTAGGGCTCGATTTTGCCCCACTTTAAGCGATCAGATTTACTTTAAACGTTTGTAGACTTATCAACGACCGACGACAATACAATATTTTGATAAAAAAAATGTTGAAAAAAATTGTAGTTTAAAAAAAATAGTTTAAAAAACACGCTTTAATAGCAAATCGAACTAAAAATCAGAAAATAACTTTTAATTTATATTTTATTCAAGTGTTATAAAAAGTATAGTAACTCAATAGTTTCAATAAGTTTCATTATTTCTTTATTTTTACCTATTGTGGTATGGTATAATAGTTTTATTATAAGTGCATCGTCTCCACTTTTATGTAATTAATGTGTTGTATACAAAATATTGTAAAAAAAATTTAAAAGAGTAACGGTGGAGTTTCTTTCCCATTCTTCTCCATACGAAACTACCTTTTGGAACTTCTTTTTGTCTATTTGAAATACATGATTTGACCTAGACCTGTCTAACTACTTCGCTGTCTGATAATCAAAATTAAAACAAAATTGAGGCAGTATCGTATTACCCAGTAACTGGGTTGTGGGGGTCAGATAGGCAGTCGCTCCATGTAAAATACTGGTATTAAGCTGCATATGGTTAGACTGGCAGCCGACTCCAACGTAGTTGGGAAATTTATTGATGATTTATTTGATACTGGGCGGGTAGAGATGTGCGCACAGACGTCCATGTCGCCAATTAATTTATTAAATTATTGTTCACTAGCAATTAGACTAAGGTGATACTAACAGTATGGATCTTTGGTCTGAAATAAAGAATTTGATTTAATAACCAGTATAAGCTGACTTCTGATTGTACAAAAAACCTAAACAATACGAGGTCAGCTAAAGCTGGAAATATATAGCTTGGTGTGTTGTCGTGTCTACCTACCAGTTTCAATTCTCAAGTGGTTCGAGAAAGTTATGTATAGGAAGAAAGTAACATGTAGCATATTTCACTCTCTACGTTCCTCTCTAAGGAGGAGGTTTCAATACGAGCCCGTCGAGACTCAGGTAACCCGTATCAATTGTCGGTCAACATGCATATCTAACTGTCAGGAAATGCATTATTAAAACCAAATATTGATGTTTGAGTATGTTTATCTATTATTTGTTCAATAGCCCGTATTGACATTTGATAATATTGGTAATTATACTGGTTGAGTTATTTAACGTGTGTGCGATTGTCCTAAATAATAATGTATTCATTAGGGAACACAGGTATCAGTGTTCGTAAGCAGATTAAACGATTTTTTTATTCATCATCAGCATCATGTCAGCCGATAGATGTCCACTCCTGGATATTGCCTCTCCCAAGTTCTGCCATTTCGACCGCAGTTCTGTGCTCCCTGCATATATTTTTTATATTATTACATAATAAAATGACAGTCAAGAACAGACAATCAGCCGTGCGATTCTGTAACCATCTCAGCGTGAAAGCTTGGGTGAAGTGAGCGTGGAGTGAGCTGTCATTCGCTAGGGATTAACACTATTAAGTGCTCACTTCAGTCATGATTTCACGGTGAGATTTTTAAAGAATCGACCGGCTGTTCTGCAAAATACTCACCGTGAAAACTTATGTGAAGTGAGCTTGATGTGAGCTGTCAATAGTGTCAATTCAGCATCACGTGCAATTGCAGCTCTTTAAAAAATCGCTATATTTAAATTTTCACGGAGAGATTTTTACAGAATAGGCCGACTAGATATACCTACTAGATATATCTACTTTGATTGAAGACGAGCCAAACGGTCAGCCAAAAGGTTCGCTAAATATAACACTACGCTCGATAAAACTTACGGGTGATATCGTGAAGCCATCTTTAGTAGGTTCCGTAATTAGACTTGCAAATTCTCTGGAGCCAAACGATCGATAAAATTATCTAAGCACGATTATTGTATTACGAAGTTAACCACTGTCTTTGACAATCAACAAATTGCGTACAAGAAAAGGGAATTAATTCAAAGCCCGAGTTTGGCTAACTGTGGTTGGAGAACTAAACGGCGGTTTAGCTATTTATATTAGTTTAGACGTTCCTTCGTTGTTAAACCGAGTTTGATACTTGTATTGTTTTCGAAGAAAGTGTAAAGGATTTCGATACAGTGAGTGCCGAAAAAGGCACTGCCGAGGTAGACCGAGAGAGAACTGGCAAGACGATTGAATTTCCTGAGATTGGGCCACGAAGATAAATATGGATGAGTATGACGGAGACCTTTGCCCAGTTGTGAAACAGTAAAGCAGAAAAAAGCGCGGGAACAAAGTTTACCCATTGCTATCCCATTCTGTACCTACGTCAAAGCCCCCAAAAGGCTCCAAAGCGAAAAGAATCTATTTTTTATCAATACTGAGTTCATCTAGCTACCTGTGCACGGTCTATTTTATGCCGAGTTTTCGTACATTTTACCGGAGCTGTGACCGAAAAAATTCCGAGCAGGACAGATATGGTACCCCTTTCAGTTCTATTTCGAATTTTGATTATAAATTGACTTGTATTTTCATTTGTGCGTTTTCCGCCGCTCTGGTGGAGTGAATCGCTTTCGTATGAGCCCCCTGAGGCATAACACGGGTGTATGCAAGTATCGATTAGCTTGTAACCCTTGAAATTGGCTCAAGCAGTCACTTAAAGGAATAATTGATTGGTTTCTTTTTGTTTGTTACTTTCGAAGTTGGCGCATTTTAATATTAGTTGACTCTGTCTGGCTAAAAATGCCTTTGCCGTTTCAATTTACTTAAATAGCTACTATATTACAGATACGAGATTCATAAACGCGAAGTGAACTTACAAGAACCAGACACGAACACAATGTAAATATCTATTGTAGACATTTAATCCTGTAAATGATTAGTTTGTGACATATTTAACGAGATCTGAATGTTGGCCCGAATATTTTGATGAAGGTGTTTATGTAAGTACAGTGTATGTTGATAATAATTACCAAATTTATTATTGTTGTAGTCCTAGCTTTAACTCAACCTAGCAGGGTGTGTCTCTCTCACGAACTTACGACCTCTCGATTACCAGCGGAGGCTCATTCATTAGGCTACTGGTTAGTCTAGAACCTCAAGACTTAGCGTGACCAATGCCTATAATACTATCCAAGAAGGACTCTTTCAGTATATCCATCGTATTATATAACTTTGTAGAAAACCGCTGGGAATTTACGATTTCCTTTCATCGAGATTAGTCCAGTAAATTCTTAATTTTTTTAGACTTTGATGGTTTAATGAGTACGGTGGCACGGTTTGCCCGTTTTAAGGGTTAATTTATCGGGAACCCGCTTTTTTTGGCAGCTTATTTTGGATTCTTGCAAATGAATAACAAAGTAGGTACTTGTTTTTTCTGTGCGAAAGGATTTTCAGAACCTTTAACGTTTTCCCAAACATCACACGAAGTACCTACCCAGTACCCAATGCATGTTACATTCTAATTTACACGCCAAATTGAAACACAAATATAGTTTTAGCTCTGTGTCAGTTTGCTAAATGATGTGATTTATGGTTCAACGTTGAACAGTATCATTTATGAAGCGAATTTTCATGTCATTCACGATTTGGTGTTTGTCCCTAAACTAGTCATGTTTGCGAGTTATCAAGGCGCCTAATACCCTCACCCTAACATCGGTAGGAGGTTTAACAGGCCGGTACCAATCCGTACCGGTACAATTCCCTGATTTATTTGTGTTTTCATTTTTCAATTTGTTAAACATGTCTGTGTCTTTATGCACTCCAATGACAATCGTGATTTGATCAATAATAAGTTTTTGATTATCTAGTGGTATTGATTATTTGACATTGATTTCAATTTGACCCAAAAAATAACTTTTTGTTTCCTGGTTTTGCTAAGAAATAAAGTCAGGCGTAACGCACTGCTGTGGTTATCTACAACAAAGTATATTTCTTCACCGCAAAAAGAAAAGCAAGTTCTACTCGCTGTTTGCCGGGTTATTATATAGAAAATATCTTATCTTATAGCTTCGAAGAAAATTTTGATGTATCACGTGGAAGCCCTAGGGGTAATAGGTACAACAAAATATAACTTAGGTGCTTATTTTTGTACGTGGGTAAGCCTGTTGTACATTCGGTTTCGTATTTTGGCGTAAAGCCAAGGTGTAACGGTTGGTTTTAACCAAAAGCTGAACGCTTAGGCATTTAGCTAAAAACAATCTATTGTGAACACCTGTGACATGGGGCGAGAGTTGAGCTTAGCGGTGTTTGTGTGCGTTACCTATCTAATATTTCGGGAGTGAACCCATTCAATATATTGTTTGCATACATAAGTATAAAATGTTTTGCGATATCAATTTCCTCCTGAATTACGTTTCATAAATATTTACGCAAGCAACGAGAATAGAAAATGAAGTGTTTTAGTTGCTTGCCGTCCGCACAAAGTTATAAGTGGCAACTCAAAGACATGGCTACTTAATGGCACCGGTTGGCGGCTGGCCAGCGATCTGTCATCATTTGGTGTTGGTGGTTACAGTCATAACCTTACGTAATACGCTATAAATGCTGCCTCGATACGTCTTGTGAGAGGTGCTGAAAAGAACTCTTCGATCCTTGGCACGAAAGCTAGTAAAATAAGTTTCATTACAGATAGAAGATAGGTAGATACTGGCTGCGAAGACGGAATGAGTTGCAATGACAGAAGTAGAACTGAATTTGAAAAAATGGCGGAATTGACGAATGCCCATTAATGACCATAAGTATATACTTATGGTCATTAATGGGCATTCGTCAATTCCGCCATTTTTTCCGCGGGCAGCTAATATACAATAAAGATCCTTGTAAGAATATTCCTACAAGGATCTTTATTGTATATTAGCTGCCCGCGGTTTCACCCGAATAAGTCTCGATCCCGTGGGAATATCGGCATGAAAAATATTTTATGTCCTAATCTAGGTCATGGACTACCCACGTGCCAGATTTCATTCAAACCCAACCAGTCGTTTTTGCGTGAAAGCGTAGTAAATAAACATACAAAAAATCAAATCTTTTCTCTTAAAATATTAGTTTACATTCCAAATAACGTTAGGTACTTAGTAGTATAAACCTCGTCGCAGCTGCCTCTCGAATAAGAGGCAATAAAAACTCGTATATAACTATATTTACCAGAGATATTGGAAATATTTGAAGAAAAAAATAACCGTCCCTTATCCCTCATATCTGGGGCAGTTGTATATATTATATACGAACTCACATACCGTGTAAAAAACCTTAATCTTTGTTGGAACAAAATATAATAGCATATCGATATTAAAAACTAATATTGACTCCGACGACCTTTCCCTTTTTCGTCCAATACACTATTTTTAAATAGAAAATGCGATAAAGACCTTTATCGTAAACTTTGATGGATTGGAAGGCAAATAGGTTTACTGTTCATAGAACTTGAAAGCAGTTTTGATAAGGAGGGTGCTTTCCATTGAACCTTTGCGTCCGGTCGGTCGTCCGTCTCACGGCTTATGATTTCAATAGGGGTCTCACTCCGCTGGCTTTGAACAAACCCCAGATATAGATAGGACGAATTAAATGTTTGAAACTCGGTGATTTGACTAGTTCCTGCTGTTATTAATGTTTGTTTCCCTTGATCCGTTGGCAGCGCATTTGGGACTTCGGAGATGAAATAGATATTGTTTGAACAGGAAGGGTTTTACCGGCCTATTTAACAAAAAAAAAAAAAAGTTCAAGTGCGAGTAGGACTCGCGCACCGAGGGTTCCGTGCAAAGTAGGTATGTAAATCAAGGGTTTTTTTTGTTGTAATGTAACACTTTACGGTTTTCGAATTTTTTCCATGACATTGCTTCTTGCCAAATTTCATGATTCTAGATCAACGAGAAGTACTCTGTAGGTTTTTATTCCGGGACATAAACGCCCGTATCGTCTGGTTGCGTTGACTTAGAAGTTTGATTTTGTCACTACTTCAAGGGATTGCAGCCTTGAGTATTTGATATTAATTTCAACTTGATAACTCCTTGCGTTCCTGAGAAAAATGGTCTTGACCGACGGACAACGAAGTGATCTAATAAGGGTTCTGTTTTCCTTTTGAGGTTAAGAAACCCTAAAAAAGGCACTTAGCGCCTTCTATTTCGATCAAGACATTGATAGCAAATTCTGTCTGAAATTCGGAATTTGTCTCCAAATTGCAAATTATCCCCCAAAATCTTTGTAAAGAATTGAGTTGCTTCAACTTTACGATCGCTTTCTATAGTCTGTCTTCATCAAATCTCGAATGTTTAGTCGATTTGTTTATACAGCCTTAATTTAATCTAAAAATCCATTGCCATTTTTTGTGAACTCTTCAACATCGACCTTAGGCTGACAAAAAATGAATGTACAGACGCCAGCACATCAAGCTATTACAATCTGTCACATTTCTTTAATAGATTGTCAACTTTATCGCTAAAGCATAAGGTTCAAGGTTCACTGGGAAAATTTGACAGTTTCGAGTAGCTTGATGTGCTGGCGTCTGTACCCACTTTAAAAAGTCATTGCCATGAAAATAAATGTAAAAAAAATTAAGATACAAGTAAAAAAGTGGTATCCCACAGGCGTCACGGGGTTATAAAGCAAATATTTGTTTACAACGAGATTGAGTGTACGTGGGGCTGTCGCGCCTGGCTGCGCAAGCAACGACGCGGGGAGCGCGCGCGCAGGATGCCGAGCCAATTTTATATCAACTTAACGCTCATTTTTATTGCCGTGTTCCGGATTAATTTTCTTTGGAGACTTATCTATACAAATAAATAAAATTTAAGTATCTGTTTGTAATGTCAAAATATCAGCATTTTGCTAATTGCATATGAACTGCATATGTTTTATTTTTGTCTGTCTGTCTCTGTGTTTGTTCCGGATAATCTCCGAAACACTAAGACCGATTTTGACGGGACTTTCACGGGTGATGACTGATGTTATAAGGAGTAACTTAGACTACTACTTTTATTTTAGAAAAATAGGGTTCCGCGCATAAAATTAAAACACAAACCTAAATCTCTGAACGGATTTCGATAAAAAATTTGGCAAGGAGATAGATGGCATCCTGGGGAAGGACATCAGCTACTTTTTGTCCCGATAGCTCGTTTCCGTGGGATAATTTCTGAGATCCTCGCGGACGAAGCCGCGGAGAGAAGCTAGTAATATATATATTTTTTATTTTTATTTATTTATTCAAAATCTCTTCATACTATGCTATATTTAACCCTACTTCATCACTAGAACAATCCCCATTATAATAGTGCTGTTCCACTTGGCGTGAATACCAAAAATTAAATTTCCGCCTCCGTAAGTGCAAAATATCAGTTGCATATGACTGGAATTTGGCGAGCATCGGTTAATTCGATTGTTCTCCGCCAAATTGAAGTAGTGTTAATGTTAAACTGAGCTGACCTGAAAAACTGGGTTGTTTAGCACTTCTATGCTTCGCAATATACATGAGGGTCAATTAGCACTTCGTTTTCTAATTCATTGATGAGTTCCTTCGTTTTTTCTTTATGATGATTAAAATGTTGATTCTTCACTTTAATATTCCTTTTATTATCTTTCATCTCAGGTTTGAAATGCTAATCACGGCCTGTGAAAATTCCTGGAATGAAAAACATCAAATGATTCTAAAAACTTATTCAATGTTGAATCCAACAAAGTATTTATCAACGCTAAACATTCATAATTCATTTCGTTGCGCTAAGCTGCCTTAACTTATAAATCATCATAAATTCCAATTTCCAAGTTTAGGAGCTGAGAGATGTATCATTAAGTTGGTCCGACACAAATCCATTTCAATAATTCATATCAATCCCTATCATTCCGTCCCCTATCCCTATACTTTCTCGTGGTTCCCTATAATTACCTGTTTATATTCGCTTTACTTCGTCCAGGGTTTGTTCATTGCTCTGGGCGAACTGAACAATTATCACATCGCCGCCGGACAGTTCCCACGGGATGGTAAAATTTGTAACTCACATACAAACGTGTCGAACCTCGCGGCTCACGCTTTTTGTAACATTAGGCTCGCAGTAGGATATTGTACTGCGGTCACTCTTGTTACGAAGCCTTAGAACGCTTCCTTGTCGGTCGTATCCCCGCTCTCCTTTTACATTGCTGCCTTCCTTCCACTTTAAGTAATGTTGTTCCTCGAGTGACGAGAGATGGGTTGAGTGCTCAAGAAAGTGGGCGTTCGGGTTTCGGGTTACAATGACGCAGTACTGGTTTTGTTTGCTCGAGACGCGCGCGATCGCGTGAGAACCTTCGGAACTGCATGGGCGTGACATCGGACTCTTTTTGTCGTACATTTTTTTTACTTATTTCTTTTGTAAAGCTAATGCTGAGTTGTGAGTAGTGAGTATCGGTAATAGCTATACAGTCAACTTTCCGACGTGACTGTGACAATGCAATTCGTAAGATTGTACAGATGATGTTTGTATTCCAAGAGTTAGACATAACGTCCGCCATATGCATTGTTTTCCATGAATAATTGTAATATGGAATTTCTTAAGAATTCGTGTACAAGTGAATGGTTATGCGCGATTGTGTTTGCGTTTAGTCACACGTTGATTTCGCGCCTATTAGTTGCGCTTTTTCAATTCTTTTTTCTTGCCTGCCTATCGACATTTATACGAAAAAGTTGCCAAGTGAGCCTGTTCGGGACAGGATTCTATAATTGATTGTCGGCGTGGCTATTAAAAAGACATTAGACGTGACCGTCCTGTTTGCTTTCGTCGTGTATACTGCAACAATACAAATGGATGGTCTGTTTTCAATTTCCGATGTTATCGGCCGTTATAGTCAGGTGGGCACTTTCCCCGGCGTTTGCGGCGAGATACTGAATATGTATCGATTGTTTGTTTTGGAAATATGATCTAGCTGTATAAATTTTGTGGCGCGATATAGCATTAGTCAACAATGCGGAGCTTGTTTGTAAACTACGGATAATCTGCACACGTTGGAAAATTCAGTGCATGCATGTATGCTTACGTCATTACGTGTAAGGGCCCTTTCCCGATCCCGAAAAAGATCCCGTTTTTTGCAGGTACGGTTTTTTGCAGGATCCCGTTTAGTGGTGTACTTGTTTAAATATACATATTCACACAAGCGCACACCACTAAAGGGGATCCTGCAAAAAACCGTACCAAAAAAGGGGATCTTGCCATGGGAAAAAGCCCTAGGGGTACTGGGTAGCAGAATGTTTTGTGTGCCAGAATGTAGTTTTAATAAGGTTTCGAACGTGAAGGAGAAATAATGTTGAAGTTATTGTGCTAGCAGAAGGAACTTGCTTTACTGGAATGCTTTGGAGTATGTGATCCAAGACGACAAGTTAAACTCTATGCGAATCACTTTACAAAGGATATTGCCTAAAATCATACCGGGCCGAACAAACAATTCTATCTACGTTTTTCTCCGTAATGAAATTTACATATTTCATTTTATATAACTATCCAATAAACTCTCCGGTCTGGTATATTGTTTCCGAGCGTGCTCTGTTGAATAAAACATAATATTTTTATTGCATGTTTGCGTCCAACGGTGCATATATTTTACATAGATCTCGATCTGGCACAGCCGAATTGGCTGCATCTACATTTTTATTACTTTTTTCTAAACAGATTTTTGTATAAAAACAAAAAAAAAATACAATAAAAAAACGATAAATATTGACGGCAATCGCATCACTGAAAGTTATTAGACATTGCGGTGCAGAGCTTTCGTTATTTGAACGGTTCCTCGTTTTTACGATATATCAGGTAGCTACTACTTTACTGTCTACTATTATTTTTTAAGTTTAGTAGGTATGTAGGTAATTTTATTTAGTTACAAGCCTGCAGTGCGATTATGTAACCATCTCACCGTGAAAACTTAGGTGAAGTGAACGTGGAGTGAGCTGTCAGTGTCATCCCACCTAATACTAGGGATTGACCAAGCATACATTTTCAATCATAATCGAGATTTTAATAATATTTTTTTATGCTAATTCTATTGATCATTTTATATAATTTCAAAGCTAGTATTTTAGTTGCCAAAACATTACTATTTATTGTGGGGTTTTAAAATAAAATAGCAAAACAAAACCTTACTCAGAATCTCAATGTTGTTTTTTTTATTGTTTTCCTAGACTAGTCCTTAAGCGATGTTTTGGCACCTAAAATACTAGCTTTGATATTATATAAAATTATCAATAGAATTAGCATATAAAAATATGACTAAAATCTCGATTATGATTGTAAATGTATGCTTGGTTGTCATGACACTGACAGCTCGATTTCACTCTACGCAAGTTTTCACGGTGAGTTTTTTAAAGAATCGACATGCTGTAATTACACAAAATTTACATATTCAAATATAAACCATAAATATTAATAACAGTTTTTACGTTTCATTGAAACTTACGAACTAAAATAGTCCGGCAGCGGCATTAAAGTAGGCTAATTAGCTTCTTTAAAGTTCGCACGAATGCAGTCGCGAACAACATAGAATTAAGATAGGCGGCAAAATATTCTCACTACAAAACGTAATTATGTAACCAAAACCAACGAAAAACTATTAACGGTTCCAAAAAATAATCATTCAATACACTCGGTACACTTCCCACGGGGGCTATTATCAAGATACTCGATCACAAAGCTGGCATTTGCGTGCGTTAGAATATGGAACTACGGAATTTGTTCGGAGAAACGGTCCATTGTGTGCCCACTAGCGCCACTAATGACCGCAGACTTAACTTTGTAAATGGTATAAAGCGATATAATAGAATAAGCACTCAGCCTCTGGGCAGTTGTCTATGGTTCGCCTTTTGTTGAGACAGGTGATTGATGGACCCCTCATTGTCTATGTCGCGTTTAGTTTGAAAAATGGCAAAATATGTTAGCGTTTATTTGATTGCTTGTTCGAATTTCAGTTGATTTTTCCCTAGTTTATTATAATGGACGGTTTTATAATATTTAATGGAATTTTGATGTTGATATAATTAGTTTGATTTCGTTCAGAGACTAAGTTAATAAATATGACAATAAATTAACATTTTTTAATAGTTCTACACACGGCTACACATCAAGCATTTCCAGTTTTAGCTGACCTCGCATTGTGTAGGTTTTTCTTACAATCAGACGTCAGTTTATACTGGTTATGATTTGTAGATGGTATGATGTGTAGTCGTGCGTACCTGCTGATATCTGAAATGAAATCAGATTTTTTCATTTATGCTTTCATAACGAAGCTGTTTTTCGTAATAGGTGTGTTTGTAAGAGCTAGGCCGAGGTATATCTGGCTTAAGATACCAAATCTGACTCAAGTTTAATTCATTTATTTATTTAAGTATACATACACACGTCACGTTGCAGTATAAAACTGATTTACATCCGTCGTCACCTCACACATAGGGTCCAGTTGAAAACCAGCGTCAGGCACCAGTTGTCTGGCATTTTTGCCGAACTGGGCCTTTTTGCCGCAGCCGTGAGCCACTTTTTATCTGGTGTATTGTGTATCTATTAGTCTGTGTAAATGTAAGTAAATGTATTTTCTTTCTTTCAAATCGAGCAAGAGAAAATAATCTTTTAACTAAAAATAAAAAAGTCAAACACAAAATCATAACGTCACGCCTTGTTTCCCCGAAGGGTAAGACCGAGGTATGCCTATAGTAGGTAAACCAACATTATATGTAATAGGGGCGAGCTTATTGCCATAAAACGAGTAAAAAAAGTCTAAAATAAAATCATAAAGATGCTGGCACCATATAAAATTAGATATAAGTAAATATTAACATAATTAAACGTCCCTTTTCCCCTCTCTAGCATCCCCTTGTCCCTGTTTACAATACGAGCGCAGCATTCGATTCAATAACAGTAAGTAACGAATCGAGTATAAAAGCCACTCACTATTGTGAGTATGTAAACAGACGGACTGGGCCATTAAGTAATCGCTTTTCGCTCAATTGCCCGTAACTAGCGCAAAACGACACGCTCTCACTGTATTTGCGTTTCGTTTACGGATCAAACAGTAAATATGAGGTAATCTGTATCATCAATTATCTGGGTAGTGAAAGATGGAACTCCACGTACCTTTTACTCTCTCTACAAGGTCAGAAAGGTGTGGTACCTGCAACTAGCTTTATCTTTCCGACTGATTGACAATTCAAAAGTGTCTGTAATTGGTTTATTTTAAACTAGCTGACGGCGAACTTCGCACCGCCTCGGGATTAATAAATGTTGTTCAATCTGATTATGAGATATCATCAAAAAAAAAAAAAAACGTTTCAACGTGAAAATGAATTTTCTTCAATATTACTTTTTTTCGTGAATTTTTCCTATGTTTTGATAGTTATTCTGCTATTCGGGACGGAGAGAAATCCAACAAATCAAAGATTATAAAAATTGGTCCAGCCGTTCTTGAGTTAAGTATAAATGGTGTAACTAACCTAACTTTGTTTTATTTATACAGCGTGTAACGGAAGGGGGGTATCAACCCTGAAGGAGGTGAATGTGCTCATGAAACTTAACAACTTTCCCCAAAGAACATAGGTCGAAATATGAAAAAAAAATTTGGCCCTCCCTTACAAAACTGACTACCAGCTGATTGATTTACTATGGGAGGGCCATATTTTTTTTTCATATATCGACCTATGTTCTTTGGGGAAAGTTGTTGAGTTTCATGAGCACATTCACCTCGTTCAGGGTTGATACCCCCCTTCCGTTACACGCTGTATAGAAGATAGATAAATGCTTTCAGTTTGAGTGGTCAAAATTAATACAGCAGGACGATTCTGTAACCATCTCACTGTGAAAACTTAGCTGAAGTGAGCGTGGAGTGAGCTGTCAGTGTCATCCCATCTGAGACTACTAGGGATTGACCAAGCATACGTTTACATTCATAATCGCGATTTTAATAATATTTTTTATGTTAATTCTATTGATCATTTTATATAATTTCAAAGCTAGTATTTTAATCGTCAAAACATTATTATTTTCTGGCATTTTAATCTAGGAAAAAAAAGAGTTCCAAAAATGAGGTTGCATATATTTTCAAAGAAGGATGATTGTCATAAAATTTTAATGCAGTATTTATTTATGCTGCAATAAGTACTACTTTTTAGTCCTGGAAACCCGTTCCCGTGGGATATTTTCCGACATCCACGCGGACCAAAGCTAGTTCATACACACACAAATCAAGAGTGATATTTGAATAGATGACGAGAAGATGGCTTCAGTTGCTAAAGCTCCTCATAAAGTGAAATAAAACTAACTGCGTCTTTCCGTACTTGGGGGCTAATCTAGAAAATTACAGACTGGCACGGTTTCCGCCTCTTAGACCGTTTTCCAGGGAACGTTTTGTTAAATAAATTCATCGCCTGCAAGCCCCCTAAAGCTAGCTTAATGTAAAACTAAAGCTAACGACGTATCTGCGAAGTTTTATGTGCTTTTCGTTGTACCTACTAACGAGCGACTGCTATATTATTGAGTTCAAAGGTACCGATCCTTTATACAACGTGTAACGTTAAATGCGCAAAACCTCAGACACCCCAACTGATTTTTAATTCAGTTGACCTGTTTGAGAGAGAAAATAAGTCATTAAAAAAATTGTAAAAGTTTCACTGGCCATTCTGATCGTATCTTGCGTCTGCGACGACGCTTTATCGAGGGAGGAGTCGTCACCGGGCCACTGCACCGCGCTGACATTGACTTGCTTGACCTATTAATAAATAGACACGGCAACGTTTTTAATGAAGATTTTTTGAAAAATGTGACCTATATTAAAAAGTGGTTTAATTAATTCTGCTCGTTATTCTGATCAAACTATTTTCAGGTTTTGCGCATTTAACGTTACACGTTGTATAGATGAAAGGAAGGACAGTTGTAAAAACATAGTCGAATATGAAATTGATTTATTAGTTTAACCCGTGAGAAGGCGCGCTATGAGCAATTTGCTCACACAAAAATCTAATTCAAAAATTTTTTGTCTTTCCCATGCCACACCAATTCAAGCACTTAAGTACCTTCCTAAATATTCACCCCCTCTCCCCTGACGCAATTCTCGATCCGCTCAGTGGCGTTGCGACCGCGCAGCAAGGCGTTTGTGGAGGCCGTGTACCAACGTGCGGCAATTTGCTCATCACGCGCCCAGCAATTACTTTGCATCGAACATGTAAAATACATGTTTTCAGTGGGTTGCGAGAGGCACATTAGTGTAGATTTAATGGATAAATAACACTTTTTAGTTTTTGTTATGGAACAGTTTTTATTATGATTTTTATGAAACGTGCCAAAAAAATTAATTAATACTAGGTTGTTTTGTTATTTGCGTTAGAAGTTGCTATTATGTTTAATAGTTTTGATTAAAATATTTGTTTTCTTACTTACTAAACCTTGTGTTATTTATTTAAATACATTATAAGCCAATAAATATAGAAACACTAAAAATATAAACATTTATGATAGTGTGAGCAATTTGCTCGCACGCGCCTACTCGTGTAAGTAAATTAGGCGCGCCTTCTCACGGGTTAAAGGCCCTCCCAAAATACATCAAAATGTATTTTTCGGTATTTTATACATTTCAGATCAACCATGGCTCAATGTACAGCCAGAAAAACAAAAGAATACGCCAAACAATAGAAAAGGCTTTTCACATTTTCCGAACAACCTTTTTGTGGACCCTATGAACAAAAACACAAAATTTTTCTTTTTACATTATCAGTAAAGTTAAACGATGAGTCAGATGAGTATGAACAACATCGCTTGTTTTTTTTATCATAATGTGGGTAATATCTTGAGTCTAAAACTTTTACTAAAAATTCTCTAGCCTCCAAAAGACCTGTTCATTTTCATCTCAATATTTTATAGTGTTCCCAAGATATCGGCCGAAAAAATTGTTGCCATATTTCTAGATGAAGCGGGCGAAAACCAGCCATGTTATGTTTAAAGTAAAGTGAGTGGAAAGAAGACTTATTTTTTTTTTTACATGAATATTTGAATAGTTTATCAAAATAAGCTAGAAAAATATCCTTGTATACTACCTAATGGTAGCTTGGTTACGGACAATTCTATTCACGTAACTTCTAGGAAATCGGATCCTACACATCAGATAATCTATAAGATACGGCTGTTTGTACCAATAATCGAACGTCACTATACAAGTTGTAACTTAAATAACGCATAACCTCTTAAGGGGTCATTGCACTCATCATTATGAACAACTTTTACTATGAGACCAAAATAGAAATAGCAAAAAAAAAAATCAGTTGTTCCCTACATTTTGACGAGTTATGCGAACATAAATGTAGGGAACAGTAGATTTTTTTTTTTGCGATTTCAGGTTTGGTTTAGTGCGGGTTGGTGGATGTCACGTCTTCGAATTTTTTATTTAGGATATGCCAGTTTCCTCACGATGTTTTCCTTCACGGATTTGAGAACAGTGGTGATAAAATTGTTTCCACAAAGTAAAGCGCCTGCCTGGGTTCGAATCCACGACCTACAACTGGTAAGTCGGGGCCGTTACCACTGGGCACCACTGCACTGCGTACAAAAAAATGGTTAGTTTAAAAAATGCTTAGGTTTAGTTAAAAAATGGCAGTATCAAACCAAGACTTAATTGAAAATGTCTATGTCATGTGTGTTTCCTAATTCATACCAAATCAATTTTGTTCCAAGCTTTCTATACAAAAAGCTAGAGCCAGTCGAAATGAATTGTTTCAGAACATCTCATGTGTGATTTACGTTTTACTTACCAAACGTATGTAAATTCCCTCGAACTCGCTCAGTAAGTAAGTAAGGCGCGTCAAACAAGTAGGTTGAGATGTACTTAATGGCTCCGTTAACCGAAGCAGAGTAAATATGCCTTTATTTTGTGACAGAAGACTCGTACGTTTGTTTTGGAGTTCATTATAACACTCACTTCAAGTGACATCCTGGGTGTGGAAGGAAAACAGAAACGATGTCATTAAGTATGGGAAACATGGGAGTGTGGGAATGGTCCAGAAGTAGTATACATAATATACTACTGTTTTTTTTTTTTGTAGAATTTGGGTGTATTAATGGGTGGATTAGATTCTGATGCTTCTCATTAAAGACTGCATATTAAAGAACTAACTCCTGCCCTCGAGTTTGTCCGCGTATTTCTTGTTCCCCCGAACCACCCCGTCGCATCGCGTCGCTGGCCGCCATTGCTTCGTATTTGCTTAGCGAGCTTTCTGACTCTTTATCTTTTCCGTGTGCGTGATGCTAAATAAGCGTGATGTTAAATAGCCTTTAGGCTAACGCTAAAATATTTTTTCATATGCGACTGGCAGTTACAGAGATTAGCGCGTTTAAACAAACAAACAATCAAACAGAGTTTGTTTGTTTTTTCAGCTTTATTGATAGATAAATAGATTTTAATATTTTTCGGAAACCATTGAAGAATTAAAATGGTATATCGGTCAACAGACGCAAACAAGTACTGACGGTATTATATACGACGGTATTATAAATCAATCCTGGATTGATTTATATCACAAAAAAAAAAACAATTTGACAAAGGACACAGTATTTGTAGATAAAAACATAAAATCAGATTCCAAATGTGTTTGGAATTTTGGTTATATCAAATTATTTTATTTAGACAGAAATAAGCACACAATATGTAAAGGCAGAAATTAGGTCATGATATCATCGTCATGACATTTCGTCATGACAAATGGGTGGACACCGTATAACCATGTTATGAGTAGTAATATTCTCCTCCCAAGATCGTAAACTTAGCAGTCTATAGAGAAAGCTCTCGGAGAGGACAGCGATGGGCTATTATCAACTAACTAGCCGCATAAATGTCCAGTAGCAAATTAATAAATTAACGTATAGGCATAATATGAAACAGTATGCATGTGCTTTAATCGTTTAATACTCGAGCGACACGCATCGACGGCAGAGGCAACTGCAGCTGTCGACGACTGTCGACGGCTGCCGTCGATAAGAAGCAGCTCGTGTTGTTGAGCAACGTACTCAAATACACGAGCGGCACTTTTTCAGCTCTACCATTGACGCGGGTCGCTCGTGTGTATGTGAAGTGTGCACTTAACCCTACAGAGCATGATTATTCTTATCGGCTTAAAAAAATACACTAGCCTGCAAATATGATGCCATATATGGGAACTACCGAAAAAATATTTAGAAAAATCATAACTCAATAGAAACGTATGTTTTTGTGTATGACCCATATATAGCACATCACGCATTATAATGTGAATCTGTGTTACGTAGTATCAATGAAATTACAAAATTACACTTAAAATAACAAATATGAACATGAACTTACTTCTACTAATTATTTCCACACTAAAAAAATCAATTTTATCAATTTTTGGTACCGATTTGAAGAAAACATAAATAAATGTTTACTTATTCAGATCCATCCAAAATATCTGGTACTAAATTCGAAACTCAAATACATTAATAGTTAATCTTGTAAAGACCAGGTTACGCTACCTGGATCGATTTTTGAAATACATTTTTCGGTATGTCCCATATGTGGGACACTATGAGCTGTAGGGTTAAGATGTTCAATCTCTAGAAATCTTATTAATATTATTTCGTCATCAACTCGGTCTTTTTTGAGTGTCAAGTTAGGGTTTATTCCTCGTCTTACCTAAGTATGTGAAATCACTGAACTTCGTTACATTCCACTTTCGGTATTTGATTGAAATCTGTTTGATCGCACACGAATCGATCTTATATGCTCCACGGATTCTAATAATCTGAATCTCATATTAATAAGCACACGCGATGTTACTGATTCTAAATATTTCAGGCGTTATACATGTACGTGTGAGGGGCTTGTGGCTAAGTAATAACAGCCGCATGGGTCGATAGATCAGGTTAAGCTGTGCTTGCCGCGGTTGGTCCGTGGATGGGTGATAATCTGACACAAGTCCTTCCGTACCTCGGAAAGCACGTAAAGCCGATAGTTCCGTCTGTCATTCGCGGATCTTTGACAGTTATTACGGCTCGTCAGAAGCCCGAAAGTCTGACAGCCAGTCTTACCAAGGGGTATTGTAGTAACAATCGTATTTTTTTTGTTATGTATTTTCTGGTTTATAATAAAGTATGATATATATAAATAAATAAATATAATAATACTAATACTCTCGCTAATTGTTTGCGTCTGGGCGCCCCTTGCGTGGCTCCACATCGCTGCCAGTGCGGTGAAGCTGTCGACTGCCTCGGACACCATGGTTTATCCTGCAGTAATAGCGCAGGCCGGATAGCACGACACGCCAGCATCAATAACATCATCCGTCGTGCTCTTGTCACTGCCGGGGTGCCAGCTGTTTTAGAACCCAATGGCTTGGCACGCGACGATGGAAAGAGACCAGACGGAATGACCATAATGCCTTGGAAGGCAGGTAGGCCTTTGGTGTGGGATGCCACATGTGTCGACAACCTTGCACCATCCCATCTTCCAAGCACGATGGGCTGTGCTGGGGCGGCTGCTGCATATGCAGAAAACCTCAACCGGCCCAAATACTCCAACCCCTTTGGAACTTATATGTTCGAACCCTTTGGGGTTGAAACACTAGGGCCATGGGGTCCGAGTGCCCACCTAGTATTTCGAGACATCATCAAGCGGTTGTTCGAGTCTTCACGTGACCAGAGGGCTGGCCTATTTTTTGACCAAAGAATCAGCATCGCCATACAACGTGGCAATGCTGCCAGCCTTCACGTTTCCTATTAACAGCGATGCGGACGAATTTTTTGATGCCCTTTGTTTATTTCCCCTCCTTTTTATGTACTTGTACATATTATTATTATTTTAAGACTGTTAGCTTTTTAAACTATGTAAATCACACTAATATTATAAAGGCGAAAGTTTGTGTTACTTCTTCACGCTCAAATGGCTGGACCAATTTTGATGAAATTTGGCACACAGATAGTTTATAACCAGGATTAATGAATACCTACATATAATAATTTTTATCCCGATATTCCTACGGGATCGAGACTTATGTGGGTGAAACCGCGGGGCGCAGCTAGCACTTCATAAAATTCTTTTTAGTCTCATATAGGTAATAATAATATTATTATTGTATTATCCAGTAACTGGGTTGTGGAGGTCAGATAGGAAGTCGCTCTAGTAAGACTGGAAGCCGACCCCAACATACATAGTTGGGAAAAGGCTAGGCAATTGATGATACATGTGAGTATATTATCTACATTATTATTGCGCTCCTGTGGGTCCTCATAGCATAGCAGGACGTTGAGTGGAAGCCTTCTTGTCACAGTCACGTCGGGTTTACTATTTCTGTTACGTGCCTGCCTCTAGGTATTAGCTTTTGGTCTTAATTCTAGATACATTATCTTTGTGAGAGCTGAAGGAATACTGCATTCGGTACCTATAATAATATGAGACCTCCCACATGGATGGACTGTGTGAAAGATGGTATGGTTAGAAAGGGGATGACTACCGAAATGACGACTAATAGAGAAGTATGGAAGAAAAAGACATGTTACGCCGACCCCAAATAAATTCGGATAAGGAGAACTAATGAATGACAGCTCCCACACTCACAGAAAAATGCACGTTACGTCACGTCACGTTATGCACGTATTTCTGTGACAATCAAACAATTTTTTCTTTCTCTTTTTATTGTAATTTATGAGGGTGAGAATCTTGGAGTTGGCATATAGGCACCGAATATGCTTCGTGATTCTACTTCGTAATTTTAAGAACGTTTACAACCGTGAAAACTTGGGTGAAGTGATCGTGGTGTGAGCTGTCATTATAGATTAACACTATTGACACTGCTCACTTCAAGCTCACTTCACTTATGATTTCACTTTGAGATTTTTACAGAATCGACCGGCAGTTTCAATATGTCAAAATACCTGTAATTTCCCTACATTTTAAGAAGTTTTTGACATTTGATTGTCGCTGAGATGAGATTGATCGACTAGATTTTGAACGTTTTTAATTACGGGAATTGACCTTCAGCTCTCATAAAGAATCTTTCTGTGACTTAGGTCACGAACAAAAAATTATAATAATAATAACAATAGATAGATAATAATAATAATAATAATATATAGATCACAATTTTTTTATATTTTAAGGAATGTTTAAAAATATAACAAAATAAGATAACTAAATAAATAAATAACATAGTAATAATAATAATAATAATAATTTATTTATTAATTTGACAACACTGGTCCAATGGTTAGTACAGCAATAACTTATCAACTAAGGGAACGGTTAGTAATTAAATGAAATTAAAATCAAATCAAAATAATAACAATAAAAAAATTAAAGTAATAAAAATAATCAAAATAAAATAATAACAAATAAACACTGTTTAGGTTATAACTTATTGAGAAAAAAAAAATGCTATTATTTATACTTATCCAACTTTTTCTGTTGTGTCCTCAAGTTGTAGGTACAAAAATACACACTCGGTGTATTTTAACTTCATATATGGATATCACCTCGGTATCCTATCTAATCAGTCGAGACCCATCCGTGGACCTCCACTTCCCCTGCTATGCCAACGTTCTAACTCTCGAAACATAGCCCGATAACGTTTTATTTGCAAAATTGTTGGCTTTATTCCTTTTATATCAGGTCTATTTAGTTTCTTCTTCGCCAGTCAGACAGGGATAACTGATAAGTTAACGCAATGGAAAGGTTAATGGAAAATGGAAATTGTGTTCAGGACTTTTCCGTGAGTTACCTTTGTTATCAACAACAATAAAACAATTATACGTACTGATATGAATCACAAACGCGATGAATGAGAATTCGTAATGTTTTGGAGAACATTATAATTCATAAAACGTTTGACTTACGATTTGTATTGAAAATGACTGGGTCGAATTGATGAGTAATGAGCACTGTTTGCGATTAAATCTGGTTTTAAATACTACTGACTGGAAAGCGGACTGCATTTTTGGGGAATGCCTTTTATACGCTCGAAAAAGGTTGATTTTCAGCTTAATTTTAGTATACTTATTACTTTTTATTGATCGTGTTGGCCGTTGGCACAGGGATCCCCCTGTGGCACACGATCATTAAAAAAGTAATAATAATAATATCTAATCGATCACATTTATCGAGGCTCTCGTTAGGCGGTTGGATCAAGGACCTGATTCAGAACGCAGTACTCCTTGATACGGCTCGCATTGTGAGGAGGTTCCTGTCTCTGGAGCCCTAACCACCGGTAGCTTGGACCCTGCTCCTGTCACCGGCGGATCACTATTTTTTTATATTTTTAAATGTTTTTTTTTTCTACAGTTATATTATTAGAAATATTTAAAAATATAATAAAATAAGATAAAGAAATGAATAAAAGACATATTAATAAAACCATTTATTTTCAGATAACAAAGACCCATAGACAAATACCTTAACTTAAGTATACATATAACAATATAACAATTGTGTTAGTAAATAAAACACACTACACACACGCACATTCCACTATCATATGACAGGCATGATGATATCTTTTAACATACATAAAAAAAATGACAAATATAATACTTGCATGTAGGTTATGCCCGCGGGATTCGCCCGCGTGAATGTCGGAAAATACTACCCGGATTTAAAGTACGCCATCTGTTAATCCAGGTTATAAACTATCTGTGTGCCAAATTTCATCCAATGTTTAAGCGGCGGACGCCAGTAACGGCCGGTTGTTTCGAACGGTTGGTTAACGCAACACACGTACGTCAAACAACGATTACACACTCGTTATTATTTGACGTACGGCAATAATTTTGTAATTTTCAGTTGAAACAACGCTTTTTTTGTTTTGACGATAGTTAGGGTGCGTTTCCACAGAAGCGGAGCTGGGCGGAGCGGAGCGGAGACGTGTAGGAATCGTCCAATCACAGACGAGACGAGTGACGCGATGAGGTTTTCAACCAGTGTGATTAGTCGATCCTGCACGTTTCTGCACCGCTTCGCCCAGCTCCGCTTCTGTGGAAACGCACCCTTAGCGCCATTTTTGACGTATACGCGTGCGTCAAGTGGACGTGAAACAACCCGCCCTAAAGGTCCCAGTCAGTATGATTTTTTCCGACGTCTTTAACAATCATCGTCATTTTTCAGCCAATTTCCACAAAAACTTAATGAATTATACACCTAAAGCTTTCAGTTGAGGTGTATAATTCATTAAGACATTCAATGGACGGAGTCAGCGAAAGCACTAGGAACTTAGGAAGTGGTGAAGGGCCTGCGTTTTGGGGGACTGTCTTTTGTAATTTTGACGTTCAAAAAGTGCTGATTCTCAGCCTAGTTTGAAAAAATGACTTTTGATTTTGATTTTTGGAGTGATTAGTAAAATTACTCCGTCCATTGGTGAAAACCGTATTTGAAAATCCGTTCGGTGGTTTTTGAGTTTATCGCGTTCAGGCAGACAGACAGGTAGACGCAGTGAGGGAACTTTGTTTTGTAATATATGTAGAGATACTAATACCAAAGCCCACAAATTATTCATGTCTATATTATTACATTGCCATATAAGTAATACATACATAAAGTCTTAGGACTTTATGTATGTATTACCCAGTAACTGGGTTGTGGAGGTCAGATAGGCAGGCGCTCTATGTAAAATACTGGTACTCAGCTGCATCCGGTTAGACTGGAAGCCGACCTCAAAATAGTTGGGAAAAAAGGCTAGGCAGATGATGATCTATGACTACGATCGTTGATCAAAGCAGTAGTTCCATCGTTCCTAAACTTATTACCACTCATAGAAGATGATAAGCATTTCTTAAATATGGCATCACCTAAAAAAAGTGGCTAAGTAATTGACTGTGACTATACACATCAACTAAGAATACTTACTTAACGATTAAGATAATCCTGGCTTAGCGGTCACCAACCCCTGTTCCAGTCGCGCGTTCACTACGGCTAATAGATATCGGTTTTTAGGATCAGTCCTCATTCTGCAATAGAGAAATGTAGGAACTAAAGCGGAGTCTATTTGTTATTGTTGGCCTGTAATTGGCCCTTTAGGCGTCACAGGCTTCATGACTCATCAGATCAGATCCGTCTCATTCAGAGAAGGGATGAACATTGATAACCGGACTTGCTCACTAACGGTATTTTTCTTCATCGTCATTCGTTTTATATCTACACTATATCTAAAATCTATGCCAACAATAAAGCTGAAGAGTATGTTTGTTTGTTTGTGCGCGCTAATCTCGGTCCACCAGTCGGATTTGAATAATTGTTTGCATTTGATAGTATAATTCTTGAGGAAGTCTATTTAACATCACACTATGTCTCTTAATAAGAGGGGCTTGTGGGTAAGTACTAACAGCCGCACGGGTCGATCGATCAGGTTAAGCTACGCTTGCCGCGGTTGGTCCGTAGATGGGTCACCATCTTCACGTACCAAGACCCTCCGTGCCTCGGAAAGCACGTTAAGCCGTTGGTCCCGGCTGTCATTCGTGGATCTTTGACAGTCGTTACGGGTCGTCAGAAGCCCGAAAGTCTGACAACCAGTCTTACCAAGGGGTATCGTATTACCCAGTAACTGGGCTGTGAAGGTCAGATAGGCAGTTGCTCCATGTAAAATACTTCAGCTGTATCGGGTTAGACTAGGTCTCTTAAGAGCCGAGCAAAAAGGAAAAGTCAGAAAGAATGGTTTAAAGCTAAAATGAAGTAAAGGCGCGGGCAGACGATGCGATGCGACAGGGTGGGTCGGGGGAACAAGAAAATTCACGCGAACGAAGTCGCGGGCGGAAACTGCCGTGTGATTCTGTAACCATCTCACCGTGAAAGCTTGGGTGAAGTGAGCGTGGAGTGAGCTGTCATTCGCTAGGGATTAACACTATTAAGTGCTCACTTCACTTATGATTTCACGGTGGGACTTTTACAGAATCGACCGGCTGGTATGTTATAAAGAGGAAAAAGTGAGTTTGTACATGCAAACTCACTTTTTCGGAACTTATGCAAGATAATTGCGTAACACACTATCAGTAGCAATGGGTTTCATTTTGACAGTTGAACAACATTCATTGCGTTATTTATGTTGCTGAGCAGACACATTTTTCGAACATACGGAGCAATGGATTAGCAATATGCTTCTAAATGATTCTAGTTGAGAGTAATAAATAGTGTGACGCAATTTGGGCGCTGATCCGACTCCGAAAATTCTTTCAGTAATAGGAAGCTACAAGATTGCCGAGTGTCATAGGATATAGCCATACATACACTCACCCCATCTTCCCATGGGGTTAGGCAGAAAATACAGAACGCCACCTGGTACTGTTGTGGTATGTTAAAACAAGACACACGCGGACGATTTGCGGGCTTATCTATGATAAAAAAAATGTCTCTGATTAATTTCGAGTAACCACAGAGCAATCAATCTACTTAGCCTTTCCCAACTATGTAGGGGTTAGCTTCCAGTCTAATCGAATGCAGCTGAATACCAGTAATTTATAATACATAGAACGACTGCCTGTCTGATCTCTACAACCCAGTTACTGGTTAACACGATACCCTTTTGTAAGACTGGTTTAATAACCACAGACCAATGTGACTTTAAACCACACATCATCACTAGTGCTTAGCTCCCCCACAACGATAGCAAGCGTGACGGTTTTATGTACAGACGCCAGCACTTCAAGCTACTACAATCTGTCAAATTTCTTTAATTGATTTTCAACTTTATCACCAAAGCTTTAGGTTCAAATTTGATTGGGAAAATTTTACAGTTTCTGGTTAGCCGGATTTGCTGGCGTCTGTACAAATCTATTTATCATCAGTATCACGTTCAGCACAGCGTTTCGGAGAAACAATAGCGTAATTACCATACTTGGCAGCGGCACTACGGCGGCGGTATGATTCTGTTAGTACCTAATGCAGGTGAAAGCTGACTGTCCTTATATCCCTTATGGTAGAAACTAGTGTCTATGGCGCGATTTTATAATTTCTAACGTGACGATATTATCGTGGACGTCCACGTCCAAAAAATATATGGAAATACACGAAAAAAGAAAGAAAGAAAAATTATTTATTCTGCACAAAAAAAGGCACATTACAAAAAAAAAAACACGACACGACGACACGTCACGTGTGCATGTGTCTTACACGTTATAACGTTATCGTGGACCGAATTTTAAAAGCGTGTTCATACATTATACTGTTATCGTTATCGTGATGACCGTGGACGTCCACGATAAAAATAGTCAAGTTAGAAATGAGAATTACCATACTTGACAGCGGCAGTACAGCAGCGGTATGATTCTGTTGGCAATGCAGGTGAAAGCTGACTATTCTTATATTCCTTATGGTAGAATCTAGTGTCGATTGTGCGCTTAATTTCTAACTTAACGATATTATCGTGGACGTTCACGTCCACGTCCATAAAATGTATGAAAATACGTGCACGCTATACTTTTATCGTGGACGGAATTTTTAAAAGCGTCGTCATATACAGTGTGTTTGATAGAAGGGTCGACTCAATTTCCTTAGGGATAGGACGTGTCATTCAATTGAGATAATAATATGTTTCTTTTTAATCACTTGAAATATCGTCACAACTTTTTTGTTTCTGGTTGTAATAGAGAGCAATAATTTGGTGTTATCTGCAATATACAACTGTAATTTATGTACGAGTAAAAATGGTTCTAGAAAATTACTTTGGTGCTTCCAAAGTCGTAAAACGGTGCAAGGGAATGAAAAAATTCAATTTAAAAATTCATAATAAAAAATAAAACATTTTTGTGCTAGCAAATGACACCACAATCTCAAAAAATTGTGTCACTCCTTCTACCCTGTATTTCCAAACATTTTACTTCCCTGTGCTATCGTGATGCCGTAACGTGGACGTCAAATATCGTCAAGTTAGAAATTATAAAAGCGCACATTCTTTCGCTTTTAATTTTAAACATTTACTGAGGAGCTTATAAGTCTCGATTACTGTAATCACCACATCGGAATACGCTGTTATGATCGGTTGTCTTGCTTGCCTTGCCTTGGTCGGTTGGCTTTTCAGTGAAGTAAGGGTAGGCTATTTCCTTGGGAGAAATATAGGTGCGGGAATTTCAGTAGTTCTGAAGTTAATACACAGAAGTAAAAAATCCTCAGTTCAATATAGGGAATAGCCCTTATTCAATAAAGAAAAAAAAAAAAAGTTGAGTCCACACTAAATTACGGAGCAGATTGTCGAGTTCGTAGGTACTTACGAAATGCAAAGTTTTTCTTATTGCTTGAAATTGGAAAACTTTCAAATCTTGTAGGTTACACGTTACTTGCGTCTTTGAAAATTCTCCTAAGAATGCGACGTCTAGTAAAAATAAATGTCTTTTTTTTCTGTAAATTAGTATGATTGTCTATTTATTTTGGTTGATACGATTTGCCCAATGTTTGCAGACTAATACAACTTTTTGGGCCAATCATCGGGAAAGTTGAATTTGATTGGTTCCATTGAGGGTTCTTATTGAGAAAATTTCCTTTACGATGTGCGAAAAGCTTGTGGGAGAACAAAGTTTATTAGAACAGATATTCTTTCACTTTACCAGATTCTTTTTGTTATAGACTGTGTTTTGCTAATTCAAAAAATAGACTACATAATAAACATTTCAACAGTTGAACGAAATCATGTCGAGTCATCAAGTCGTTAATCAAAATCTATTTTGTATTGTATCGTAATGCCTCTAACCACCATCTTAATTGGCAGCTTGATAGATGACTAGAGGATTGGATCAATACATGGAAATCCCGTCCACTTGATACCGGCCCACCCGTCAGATTTCACACTTTTTCCCCGAAAAAAAGCGCTTAATCCAGCCGCTGACACAGCTGCACAATCAATGTGCGCACTCACTCCAGCTACCCTTTTCCCAACTACTTAGGTTTGATTCAGCCCCCATTCTATCTAGATACAGTTGAATATTAGTATTTTAGTAGCTACACAAACACTATCTCGACTAATATTTAATTCAACGCAGGTAGAACTGTGGAGATTCCGAACTCCAACAATCTACACAGCTTTGCTTTTGCAACTTTCATAGTTCTCTTTTGGAGTAATACTTTTTAAGACTTTTCAAGTTTAATGGCTTTGTAAGTAGGTGCGATAAGCACAGTATTTTACTTCGGTATGCAATTAACTGAAACATTTACTAAATATGTTGGGGTCGACCTTCGGTTGAGCCAGATGTGACTTAGTATCAATAACTTACTGGATGTGATGACCATAATATTATGACGTCCGGAAACAAATTTCGTGGCAATACCGATTTCCCATAGTTTTCTTATGTAGATTACTTAATTTGAAATACAATTCCTCTGCTTATTGTTTAATTCTAGCTGAACAGACAGCTTTGCTGCTGGTGAGTTTGTTGCGCCACGTCTTCTTCCCAGCGAAAGATCTAGGAAGTTGTGAAGCGCGGGCGTTTTGGGGACTGTTTTATGTAATTTTGACGTTCTAAAAGTGCTGATTCTCAACCTAATTTAAATAAATGAATTTTGATTGTGAATTAAATGTAAGTACGTTAGACTACCTTTTTGGGTTATATCCGTTACGTATATAACCCCTTCTGGTCTGTCTTTACAGACAGATATCGAGACTAAATAACATCTGCAAGAAATACTTGAGCGTTGAAAATGCTCAGAACTGCTCGAATCTGCTCTAGAGTCACGTGTATGTGACTGCGCTCGTTATCAGGCCATCTTCACGCCTTTCGACTCACCCGTAATGAGCAACCGTTAAACTCGTGCAATACTCGATTCGAAAGGAAAATTTCTAGATTATTCTTATGGATTACGATATCGACGCTATGAATAACAATGTAGCTATTCGGCTGTGGCATAAAATATTTTATTTTTATTAAATAGGGGTCGAATGCTTTTGTAGTTTCATGTCAGGTGGAGGTTTCTTTGATATTCTTTTCGTGTTCCTTTCTAAGACCCGTTTTATTAATACCACTCTCGTTTTAGTGCTCCTCGTCATTTTCCATTTTTGATGTAGGTAAGTATTTAAAGGAACTGACACTATTTTATAAAGTGAAAAGTTAACAACTTATGTGACGTGAGATTGGTTTATTTATTCAGAATTTTGGACTATATAAAAGATAAAAGGAAAATGAGTACATCTTAAATTCTTCGTCTTCTTCGTGTCGCTGGCACCACTGTATTATAGATCTTGTTGGCACAAAACTTCGCCACTTCCACGGCGTTGTCGGTGGGAGCGCAGAAGTCACTTTGACTGCATGTTTTGGGACACAGAGGACAGGATAGGAGGGGGAGCATGGTCTGCGACATAGCATGAAACTATAATATACACATAATATGTTACGCTTTGATACTTTGCTGCTAATGGACGTTAATGTCCTACAGTCATTTCCGATCCCAAGATTATTCGTAAGATTAGCTAGCAAAAAAAAAATCTGCATTTTACCTCAAATTACTGTAAATAATTTAATCTCCACCATGTTATACTGTGTAGGTACCACCCTCCACACCCACCCTCTCACTCCCTCACTTACATCATACCCACTACTCACATGCACATTCACCTCCACACCGTCTCCTACTCACATAACACATGCATCCCTAGCGCATTTTGGTTTTTATTTTTGTTTTCATTTTAGTTTATATTTTTATTTGTATAAGTTTACATTATCTTGAAAAGGCTCAATAACTTAATAGCAATTATATAACCTGCAGGGCAATTGCGTAACACACTATCAGTAGCACAGGGTTTCATTTTGACAGTTCAACAACATTCATTGCGTTATTTGGAACAAATATTTGTATGACCTACAAGTAGTTGTTCCGGGTCTGGCTGTTTGCGTATGTGAGTTTAAACGTTTGTGAACACGCCCACAATACAGGAGAAATTCCTAGTGTGAAAAAAATACGTTGTTGTGCAGACACATTTTTCGAACATATGGCAAAGCAATGGATTAGCAATATGCTTTAAAATGATTCAAATTGAGAGTAATACTATGTTACGCAATTAGGGTGCAGGTTGTTCTTTCATTTTCCCACATCTTAAATTGAGCTGGTATAAATAGGTTTTAGAGAAAAGACGAAATCTTGAAAATTGCACCATAATCGTATAGCTACGGAAGACGCTTCCTCTTATTTTCCTGACGCCTCAAAACGGTTTAAAAGACGTCGTTTTACACCATTTCCAAACACCTAACAACTTCAATAATCCCACTGACTCTCTCAGAGCTCCGCTAAACCTTTTACAACAAAATAACTGTTCAGTACTAAAAATGAACAACAAAAAGTACTTGGTGAACTCCATTCAAGACAGAATAAGGTTTGATACGCCAGTAGCCGCAGTTGGCGCTTTGTGTGAAATATTTGTAATCTTCATAAACTCCTGTAATGGCGCCGTGGGGTCCTGACGATTCGGGCCTACCCTTTTATGCGGCGAATAAGCTTTCAACTTACGATATGGGACGTTCATTAGCCACTTCGAAATTAAGGGCGGTTAAATTGAACTAATAGGTGATTTTGGGTTGTTTTTGTCTTTCATGGTGCTCATACGAGTACATACGAGCGTAACGCATCAACGGCAGACGTCGACACCACTCGTCGAAGGCAGTTACCTCTGCCGTTAACGCGTGTCACTCGCGTGTGTGCACACTTAGTGTCATTAGCATCTTTTTTTATCATTTATTACTGCCAATATCGATCGCAGAAAACTAGGAAGAATAATAGTATTTAAAAGTAACGATTCTCCCGTTTAGGGCGAGTAAATTCATGCGAATCGACTAATAAGCCAAAACGAGTATTCCAGTCTTCTCCAAACTAAACTAATTATGCTCGTGCCAGGATTGGATTCATGTCAATAGTGCAACGAGAGAGGCTAAAATGTTGCGTCTGTGTCGCCAGTCCGATGTAGCCTGTTTGTCCTTATTTCTTGCATATTTTTATTATGGAAGTGTTTGTCAAAGGACCGAGGAAAGTGGAAAGCAAAGAGTGGCGTGCAATGTACAGACGCCAGCACATCAAGCTATCCGAAACTGTCAAACTTTCCCAATAAACTTTGAACCTTATGCTTTAGCAATAAAGTTGAAAATCTATGAAAGAAATTTGATAGATTGTAGTAGCTTGATGTGCTGGCAGTACCTATTATAATTATGACTAGCTTATGCCCACGGTTTCAGACGCGTTGTGTTTTAATTTGCGCGGACCCTAGTTATTTTTCTAAAATAAAAGTAGCCTAGCTTACTCCTTCTAACATCAGCTGTCTGCCAGGTACAGTCGTTTCGAATACCCAGAACAAACAGACAAACCGAAAACTAAAAAAAAAAAAATGAATAAGTATTTATTACTTTCATGTGCATTTAGTAAAAAGCTGTTTTGTTGACATTACAAACAGACACTTCAATTTTATTTATTTATTTGTATAGATAGATAACGAGGGTAGTTTATTAAGGGCGAATTTCACCAAACTTCTTCATACTATAATAGAACTGTCAGACGTCAATTTTATTCCGCGGATAAAGGAAATCTCACTTTGGTAAAGTTCAGTCCTTAGTCCTTTATTTTACTTGGTTGATCGACATTTTTGTCTGGCCTTACTGTTTCATTGTTAATTTGACGTCTTGCAGTACCTACCTAGAAAATCAAGTTTAGGGAGCTCAGTGCAAATCAGTGTTATCGATAATGTTTGTGTGGCACCTACAGCTCCGCCCTACTCAGCAGAATCGTGTAGGCGTTAGATCACAATATGTGCATAATTAGTGACAGGTTGACATCATTAGTGCTGGCTTATCTACGAGGACGTCGGGACACCGCAAATGCTGACTTACGAATAAGCACTTAGCCGTTATTACCATGATCTATCAGATTGGCACAAAGGAATGAGACACTTGGTTTAAGTTTTATATTTTTTATTATTATTACATTAAAAAAATCTTAGTCAATGATGGGATCACGATTAGTATCTAAGACTTCATGCCAACGACCCAGCAAAGTTTGAATGCCTTTCGCCGAGAGCTCTAATGGCTGTGCCTCGAAAAAGTTGTTCAACTCCGCCTCTACATCAGAGAAATCATTAAATTGTTTACCCTGCAAATTTTGTTTCAGGGCTCTAAACAAATGATAGTCTGATGGGGCGAGGTCTGGGGAATAAGGTAGGTGGGGTATCGTCTCCCAGCCAAAGTTCTCCAACTGTTGGCGAACGGCAAATGCGACGTGAGGTCGAGCGTTATCGTGTAGTAAAACTACATTGACTCGACTTCGTCGTTTTTTCTTGATAGCAGCAGACAGTTTTGTGAGCTGGGTTGAATATTTGTCAGCGTTTATAGTTTCATTGTGTAATAGTTCATAAAACAGCATGCCTTGCGCGTCCCAGAAACAGCAAAGCAGAACTTTTAAGCGGTTCTTTTGACTCAGCGTCGGTTGAGTTGGTGGCGTTTCTTTCGAGGCAGCCAAAAAGCACGACGTGTATCGTTCTCGTAATGAATCCATGATACATTTTCAGTAACCATATCAGCCAAGGACTCTACGTCGGAGTCGCAGCAAAAGTGATTGACAGATAGCGACACGGACTGCACGACTGGCGTCTGTAAGGATGTGCGGTACCCACCGAGCCAAAACCTTTCGATACCCAAGCTCATGCAGATAGTATTCTACGGCGTGGTGACTGCAGTTAAGTGCTTCCGCTAATTCACTAGAAGTAGCATCCGGATTCGAATACAGTTCGCGGCGTAAATCGTCATCATTCACTGCGGGTGGTCGTCCTGAACGTGGCTGACTTTCAAGGCTCCTTTCTCCTGATTTAAAACGGTCAAACCATCGGGTCACCGTCGCATGGCTTGTACTTCGAGCGCACAATGCAGTGTTGATATTGTCAGCCGCAGCCCGCGCACTGTGACCTAACAAGTACTCGTATAAGTATAGTTTTCGAACTTGTCGCTCGTCCATTTTTCTTCAAACTAACTAAACCGATCGCGAGGGCGGCTTTATATACCCCCACCTCATAAGTACCTAGAATGTTCTACAACATTCTAGAATATTATCGAAAACAATTAACCAACCCAATACTTTCAAGTTTAAAAACTAGGCCTTGAATACGATTGAATTTAAAATTAGAAGGCTTAGCTAAAAAGCATGTTCTTAAATTCAAATTCAGTATTCGAAAAAGCCAAAAAGTACGATTTAAAATTGGAATTAAAAATGCGAAAACTAGTCCCAAACAAATGCAGGAATAATCTTCAAAAAAACCGGCCAAGCGCGAGTCGGATTCGCGCACGAAGGTTTCCGTACCATTATCTATAAAAACGGCAAAAAAACATGTCTGTTGTATGGGAGCCCCCCCCAAATGTTTATTTTATTCTGTTTTTTAATATTTGTTGTTATAGCGGCTACAGAAATACATCATCTGTGAAAATTTCAACTGTGTAACTATCGCGGTACATGAGATACAGCCTGGTGACAGACGGACGGACGGACGGACAGCGGAGCGGGAGTAATAGGGTTCCTTTTTACCCTTTGGGTACGGAACCCTAAAAATGGGCCTCAAAGTTTGTTTCGATTTCAAAATTGGACTCAAAAACATTCCATTTTATGTGTTTGGCTCGATGGCGGCCCGTTTCCTTCATATTCCTGTATAACGTCCGTGCACACAAACCCTCTTCCAATCATAAAGGAAGCTTCTTATTTTTCATTCTTGTTTACGTACCTATTGACGTTGGTGTAATAATCCGTATTGAAGAACCAATTTTAAGTCACTACGAGTCTTTCACAAACTTATGAAGTGAAAGCATATTATTATTCTCATGTACGCAACACCTGAAACATTCACGACTTAGGGCGAATTTAACCAAAGTTTTATACCTACAATTAGTCTTATTCTAAGAACAAAGGGTATTGAAGATTTTTTATGGAGCCTGGAAACCTGTCCGCCATTTTTTTTTTCTTTTTTCAAATCTGACTTTGGTAAAATCAGCACTTAGTAATACAAGATGTAGGTATAAGTAGGTTCTATGTTCTATAACCTCTATGGGTCAGAATACTTTATCATATTATTATTATGGGTACAAGATTGCGGGTAGGTTAGTTTGTTATATTTATTGTATTCATTAATCGGGGTGACATATTCTTTTAGAAAAAATCCTGTAAATAAATAAAGATTAAAAAAAAGAGTTTGGTTTCCGATCTTAGTCCTTCAAGTCCATTTTGCGTGGGTGAAAGAGGGTTCTTATGTATTCTAAACTTACGTTGATTACTTTAATATATGTATTTAATTCTAACTCTGAAGTCCAACTTAGAGACTTTCATCTTACGTCCAATTCTCTATCATGCTCTGTAACTTATTTCAAAAGGTAAAGACGATGGCACATTTACTTAATTAGGTATTTCATTTGGTTGTTCACTTACGCGAATACCTTTTTTAGCATTCAATATATTACTAAGAAAAAAATATTAAGGAACCAACCTAATTAATTAAAACGTCAAAACATTTCTTTTATACAGACCTTTTTTTAATTTATATTAATTAAAATGTCTAAGGAAAACATGGAGAGGAAAAGCATACATTTTTAATAATATCTTAAAATGCCGAGAGAGGCAGTGCGGCCTGTTCGGAGATGTATACGATCGCCTTAAAAAAACGTTGATCACTTTTGGACGTTTTTATATTAAACCCGTGATGCCGCATTATGCTGGGTGCAGATTGGTGTAAGTAATTACATTAATTCATGTAACACACGTTGAAACAGGCCCGCAGGAGAATCAAGGTAACCGACATAGCTCTAAGAATTGCCTAACTTAAGTGGCAGTGGGCAGGGCACATTGCTCGCAGAACAGATGGCCGATGGGGCCGAAAGCTTCTGGACTGGCGACCGCGTACTGAAAGACGTAGCGTTGGAGGGCCTCCTACAAAGTGGACCGATGACCTTGTGAAGGCTGCTGGAATCCGCTGATGATGATGATGACGGTGAAACAAATTAGCCTAGTTGTGTTACATTCGGACGGCTCATTTGTGTTTTTCACGTTGCGTTTCACCAATCTGTACCCGGCATAAAGCGGATCACACACTACACGCGCCACGCGACGGGGCGCAGGTAAAGCGCCCCGCGCGCTTGGCTCCGTTTCCCGCGCCCCGTCGCGTGGCGCGTTGTTGTGTGTGATTAGTGATACGCCTAACGTAACTTGGCAATTGATGTCAAACGTCACATTTTTGACATCGCCATTTGCATCGTATAATATGACAAAAGGCCGTAGTACGACCTCTTGATGTACACGTAATGTAAATTCGAACGATTTTTGAATCGCAAGTAGATAGGTACCTACTACTGTCAAAATATGTCCTGTGTGACATAAAGCATTTTGATTTAAATGTTAGCGACAGGCATTATTGACCCATAGATAAACTAAGTAAAACTTATGTGTGAAACAAGTATTTTGGAAAGAAGTTCCTTATCACACCGAGCTAGATCGAAAAAAGTGGAACATTTTGACCGTCACAACACTTTTTTGTTTCATTTAGTTACTCTCAAACGTTATTAATTTATTTAATTGTGACATGAGTGCAGAATATACAGCGAAAGGAACTTCGTTTCAACCGGCTCCTTAATTGCGTCACGCATTTTCAATCACAATCTGAATTATTTTGAAGGAATCTAATCCATTGCTTCATATGTTACAAAAATTTGTCTGCTCAACCACGTAAATAACGCAATGAATGTTGTTGGACTGTCACAATTAAACCCATTGCTACTGATACAGTGTTCCGCAGCTACCCGGCGGGTGTCCTACGACACCTCTAATTTATTTTTAGTTTTAAAATCGTTCCAATTTGCGTTACTTTTACGTTCGAGCTAGGCACAAAGGTTCTTTGTAAGTATTGTAGCGGTAAAAATTCCATAAAGTCGAACGTACCGTACCTAATACTACGTATAGTGTTTAACTTTTCGGGGACGTTGTCTTCTCTGTCATCCGCTTAGTGAGTTGGCTGACGTTTGATTGAGTATCCCACCGCATCGTTGCTCCGCACTGTTGCTCGGAAATGCCCAGAATATAGGCCGGCGCTACAAACTGCTACTTTGAAAGCTCCTGTGGGATTTCGTTGTTGCTTTATCTCGCAATTTTAATCGATATATAATGATACTTGAATTAGATTTTAGAACTGGCTGATTTATTTTGTTGTCGTTATTTTTGAGGTTATCTACCAATCATCTGTGTACTAAGCAGTGGTGGTTCAGTGGTATCGGCCGCGACATATGAGTTCGAAGTTCGAACCCAGACGGGTGCTTGACTTTGTGTAATTTTTTTTTTAATAATAATATTCCACAACTTTCACACAGCGCCATCTAGTCCCAAACTAAGCAGAGCTTGTGCCATGAGTACTAGACAACTGATAAACATACATATATATTTCTAAATACATACATATTATAGATAAATTACAATTATTTCATCACCAACGCTCTCACAACAGTGAAGGAAAAAATCGTGAGGAAACCGACATGTCCTAGAACCAGAATTCGAAGACGTGACATCTACCAACCCGCACTGGGCCCGCGTGTTGGATTACGGCGCACTCCCTCTGACAGAGAGGAGGCCTGTGTCCCAGCAGTGGAAACATTTTAGGCTGATTGTGCTAGCAATCATGAAATATTGATGTTGAAGAAAATAACCTCAACGAAATCCAAATAAGTTTAGAGACCCACAGTTCTTGGAAGCCTAGTAAACTTTCTGATCAGTAACTTCGCTCTCAAATCCCATGACAGTTTGATCAAAATACCAACAACCAATAATATAATCAGTTAAGTTTTGGCATGTCCCCAATCACAAGTTATCCTTTAGAATAAATGAAAAAAATATTCGGTTGGCACAAAAGTAAAGACACTCTACAAAACTCTATACATTTGCTTTTTCAAGTTAATTGTTTTCCATAATATTCTAGAATGTTGTAGAACATTCTAGGTATTTGTGAGGTGGGGGTATATAAAGCCGCCCTCGCGATCGGCTTAGTCAGTTTGAAGAAAAATGGACGAGCGACATGTTCGAACACTCTACTTATACGAGTACTTGTTAGGCCACTGTGCGATTGACAATGTAAACACTGCATTGGGCGCTGGAAATACAAGCCATGCAATGGTGTCCGATAGTTTGACCGTTTTAAATCAGGAGACAGGAGCCTAGAACGTCAGCCACGCTCAGGACGACCACCCGCAGTGAATGACGACGATTTACGCCGCGAACTGCAGTCGAATCCGTATGCTACCACTCGTGAATTAGCGGAAGCACTTAACTCGGTGGGTACCGCACATCTTTACAGACGCCAGTCGTGTAGTCCGTGTCGCTATCTGTCAATCACTTTTGCTGTGATCCCGAGGTAAATAGTTTTTGTCTGATCTGGTTACTGGAAATGAATCATGGATTCATTACGAGAACGATACCTACACGTCGTGCTTTTTGGCTGCCTCGAGAAGAAACTCAACCAACTCAAATGAAGCTGAGTCAAAAGAACCCCTTAAAAAATCTGCTTCGCTGTTTCTGGGACGCGCAAGGCATGCTGTTTTATGAACTATTTCATAATGAAACTATAAACGCTGACAAATATTCAACCCAGCTCACCAGACTTTCTGCAGCTATCAAAAAAAAAAAAAACGACGAAGACGAGTCAATGTAGTTTTACTACACGATAACGCTCGACCTCACGTCGCATCTGTCGTTCCCCAACAGTTGCAGAACTTGGGCTGGGAGGCGATACCCCACCCATCTTATTCCCGAGACCTCGCCCCATCAAACTATCATTTGTTTAGAGCCCTGAAACAAAATTTGCGGGGTAAACAATTTAATGATTTCTCTGATGTAGAGGCGGAGTTGAACAACTTTTTCGAGGTACAGTCATCAGGGTTCTTGGCGAAAGGCATCCAAACTTTGCTTGATCGTTGGCAAGAAGTCTAGACGATAATGGTGATTACATCATTGACTTAGCTTTTTGTATTTTAATAATAATAAAAAATATAAAACTTCAACCAAGTCTCATTACTTTTGTAGACGCTAGTACATCAAGCTACCCGAAACTGTAAAATTTTACCAATCAACTTTGAACCTTATGCTTTAGCGATAAAGTTGAAAATCTATTAAAGAAATTTGACAGATTGTAGTAGTTTGATATGCTGGCGTCTGTACCAACCTGATATTTTTGACTAGTTTGCGTCAAACTTTCTGGTGGCTCTAAAGTGCGTTACTTGCTGCGCAGAACCCCACCTCTCACCCCCGCTGACACATGAATTGGTTGTTGCGCAGAGCGTCTTGTCTCATGTTCCGAGCCGCCATAAAGTTTGAATTGGGCTGTACCCACCTGCATGTGTAGATACTGGCCTTCTTCCTATAATCACCTGAATCAGTTTTCTGAAATCCATTAAAAGGGTCTTTATCGCTTATATTTAATTAAAACCCCGGATTATACTTTATATGATGGAATATGATCGCGAAATACGCACTTAAAGTTCACCCAAACGGATGACGTAGCCTAGAGAGCCTGCAATACGAATACGAACCACCTAAAAAACCGGTCAAATGCGTGTCGGACCAAGCACAATGAAGCGTTCCGTAGTTGGAATGAATTTATGCCAAGAACAAACTTAACGTTGTAGTTGAAAAATCATGTTCTTTGTTAGTTGGTCGATTATTACTCGTAAACTTGTAAAGCCTACTTAGCTGTGATAGTTTTCAAGAAACAATGCTTTATGAATGCCAAAAGGTCCTCCTTTTGGCATTCATAAAGCGTTGTTTATAGTTTTAAGGTGTTTTTTTTTTGTCGTAATGCCAAAACAAACACATTTTTCTTTCCTTTTTCTTTCTATGCCTTGGCACGAATTTAGACTGCGTGCTGCCACTGAGAATTTCTAATGGAAAAATCACTAACACTGCCTGACCTAGGGTCGAACACAGGACTCCATGCTCAACAGAATTTACCCTTACGACCACATGACCAACGAGGCAGAAAGACCATATTGTCCGTATTGACCATATTGTTTCTCTTCCAGATGCTGTGCAAAGGTTTATAGAGATGCCAACCTATACTGAAGTGAATCCTGGTGAAGATGCTCTGCTCAAGTGTAGGATATCCGACAAGAAAGGCGTTTGCTCTTGGCAGAAAGATAACAAGGTAAGTGCTGGTAGAAATAAGTATTAGGTATAAACTAACAATGCGACATATTTGCCAAAAAAGGACAAACTAGACACATTTTCACGGCAGGTGTTGTTTTATACAGCTCAAAATTGCATGAAAGAAACGTGACAATTACCGGATTGGCGCCGGTCGCCTGTCGCTTGTCGCTTTTGAAAAATAGGCGTTAGGTTAAATGGAGAGTCGGACCATGAGTGAAGAATAAGAACACTTTTTACTAGACCAATTACAGAAAAGATTATATTGCTTTTAACTGAAACTTGTACAGTTTTATACAACGTGTAACGTTAAATGCGCAAAACCTGAAAATAGTTTGATCAGAATAACGAGCAGAATTAATTGAACCACTTTTTAATAATAGGTCACATTTTCCTAAAAAAAATTCATTAAAAACGTTGCCGTGTCTATTTATTAATAGGTTAAGCAAGCCAATGTCAGCGCGGCGCAGCGGCCCGGTGACGACTCCTCCCTCGGTAAAGCGTCGTCGCAGACGCAAGAAACGATCAGAATGGCCAGTAAAACTAAAACAGCACATAAAACCTTTACAATTTTTTAATGACTTATTTTCTCAATTGAATTAAAAATCAGTTGGGGTGTCTGAAGTTTTGCGCATTTAACGTTACACGTTGTATAACGTAACCCTTTCCAACCGAGTTGAAGTGATCGTGAGTTTCGACTTTACAAAATCCTGAGCACGATCGAGCGACTATCAAATTATTCCTGAACCTCACGTATGTGAGGATCTGACTGCTGAAGACCAGGTTGCATGAGATTTTTTCCAGTATTTTTCCCAGGATCTCTGAACACTTTCCAAAGGATTAATAAGTTTTTACTGATCTACGACGACGAACGCGACGTACGAGTCGTAGGCACTCAGTCAGGTGCTTTACTTTGCGTAAATAATTTCATCACTACTGCTCTCAAAACGGTGGAGGAAAACATCGTGAGGAAGCCGGCATGTCCTAGAACCAAAAATTCGAAGACATCTACCAACCCGCACTGGGACTGCATGGTGAATTACGGCCCACTCCCTCTCTAAGAAAGGAGGTCTGTGTCCCAGCAGTGGAAACCTTATGGGCTGATTTATACTGTCGGTTTTATTAAATAGGCCCTAATTTAAAGGTGGAGTCAGACCATGAGCAAAGAATAAGGACACCCTTTTCTAGGCCAATTACAATCATCATCATCTGCCTGCCTTTTCCCAACTATGTTGGGGTCGGCTTCCAGTCTAACTGGATGCAGCTGAACACCAGTATTTTACATGGAGCGACTGCCTATCTGACCTCCACAACCAAGTTACTGGGTAATACGATACCCTTTGGTAAGACTGGTTGTCAGACTTTCGGGCTTCTGACTACCCGTAACGACTGTCAAAGATCCACAAATGACATCCAGGACCAACGGCTTAGCGTGCTTTCCGAGGCACGGAGGGGTCTCGGTATGTAAAGATGGTCACCCATCCACAGGCCAACCGCGGCAAGCGCAGCTTAACGTCATCGATCGACCTGTGCGGCTGTCATTATTTAGCCACGTTACAATAAAAAGATATAAAATGAAAGAACTAGCAATTGAAACTTGTGCATTTTATCATGCAGGCTCGTTTAGACGACGCCTATTGGAGAACTCGTATTCGTATTGGCAAGTGTCCATGAAAACACATTGAGCACTACCTACCGTATTTAAATAATGACATTGGCACACATTGCCGATCAAGTTCATAACATAACAATATTGTAACTTTTTTTTTTTTATTGCCAACCAACAATTGCTTACAATTTAAAAAGTTTTAAGTTTAAGGTTAGTTTAACTATTTCTTATATGTAGGTTTGCACCGCATGCCCCATATACGATATTAATAATTGTGCCACAAACACTTTACTACAAAATGAATCGCTAAGTAGGGAAAACCAAAGAAACAAGTTCGAAGTAACGTAAAATAATAAGAATTTAAAAATAACATCAAATCAAATAACATCTGCCTACAACATAAAGCATAGAGACACCGATAAATTATACAGCATGATTTTTTTTACCGTCTCCAAATTTGTACAGGGTGTTCTCCAGACCCATGAATATGAAAAACTTTCACTATGGGACCAACTCTGAGATCACGAAAAAAAAAATCAACTGTTTCCTACATTTTGGTCAAGTAGGTATTGAACTTTTGTATTAAACATCTGATTTTTTTTTCGTAATAATTTTGAGCACTAACAGGTTATAAATCTCCTTATTGCACAGCTTCTGATTTCTTATATTCTACTTGTAATGCATCTACAAGTATATAACGACAAGCTCTTTACATCATAAAATGCCACAAGCTACAACATTCACCCTGCAATGCTCTCAATAACTATTTCCCGGATCTTTCATAAAACCTCTTCACTTTTTAACATATGTTACCATGTGAATTAAAATTGTTTTAAGAATTTAAAATGGCGTAATCTAGTGCAGGTTGGCTTGCAACGTCAATGTACGAATAATTACTGCTTACTCTAACAAAAAATACACTTGAATTAATTACGTACAAACGAATGTTTTAAGAGTTAATAATACTTCAGTTTACATTATTTTGTAAGGCTCAATGTAATATTTTACATAAAAGATAGTGTAACGAAAATATTTTAGCATTTACTTGCCTTAATAGACAAAACATTCTCCATAATGTTTGCAAAACCTGCTAAATTAGGGAATATTGAAATGGATGGATCCCTGTTGGATACAGCCACAGATTATACAACTACAGACTTCATGAATGCTTTATCTTTATACATTCACATCGCTTGACATATTACCTAACTGAATTCCATCAAGTAATCATTCACCAAATACTGCAGTGCGATTCTGTAACCATCTCACCGTGAAAACTTAGGTGAAGTGAGCGTGGAGTGAGCTGTCAGTGTTATCCCACCTGCTACTAGGGATTGACCAAGCAAACGTTTACAATTATAATCGAGATTTTAATAATATTTTTTATGCTAGTATTTGAGTTGCTAAAACATTATTATTTTGTGGGCTTTTAAAATAGAATAGCAAAACAGAACCCTAATCAGAACCTCTATGTCGTTTTTTTCCTAGACTAGTCCTTAAATAGCGATGTTTTGGCAACTAAAATACTAGCTTTGAAATTATATAAAATATCAATAGAATTAGCATAAAAAAAATATTACTAAAATCTCGATTATGATTGCAAATGTTTGCTTGGATAATCCCCAGCATCAGTAGGATGACACTGACGGCTCACTCCACTCAAGTTTTCACGGTGAGATTTTTACAGAATCGACATGCTGGCCTGAAAGGTTTGACGAAATTAAATCAGTCTGCAGTCGTAACAATTTTAGTAACACTTATTTCCATACCAAAAGCATCTTAAGATAAAAAAAAAGCGCAGAGTATATTGGCTCTTTGTCAATTTGAAACTCCAAGAAAGTTGTGAATAGTCAACCATGATAGATGTGTCATGGAGTTCGTAAGCAAGTGTTTGTAAACTGCCATTATTTATGTACGAACATGTTTTTAGGCTGGTGGCACGCCTGGCCATGTTGGCTGCGGTTATGTTTCGAATTTTCGATTCGTTGTTTAAAAGCAACTTTACGAAAGGCCGAGCATGTAGACAAAAAAGTATTGTAAATGTAGAGGGGTTAATTTATGAACAGTCCCAATTTTTTTAAAGCCTGAACGAACTTCTGAGTTGGAAATCTAGCAACATATAGTAGCCGAATCAAATCACTTGATTTGAGATTTGAAAACAGATTAAAATAAATTAGCTTTCAGAAACCGGAGATAGTTGATCTTAAGACGACCCGATGACGTCCATTGTGAGACACGGGATCCTAACTTTTGGTCAGCAAAGGTCTCCGCCATAACCAGCAGCGTAATTGCGTAACAGACTAACAGTAGAAATGGCTTTAATTTTGACAGATCAGTAACGTAAATAACGCAATTCATTGCGTTATTTACGTTTCGGGGAAGGTGACGGACACGATATGCAACCTCACTCAGCAAGCACTACGTATCGTAGAGAGATGGTGCAGGGATTTTGACCTAACAGTGAACCCCACTAAAACTGAATTAGTCATGTTTACCCATAAACGAGCTTTAGGCCATTTTCGCCTACCAAAACTGTTCGAAACTGAACTCCAGGTGGCCAACGAAGTCAAATACCTCGGGGTCACACTAGACAGTAAGTTGAACTGGAGTAGTCATCTGGACAATAAACTTAACAGGGCTTGCATAACCTTTTGGCAATGCAGGAAAATGATAGGTAAGAAGTGGGGCCTATCCCCTAAAATTACACTTTGGCTGTACACTGCAGTGATCCGGCCCATGATCACCTACGGGGCTGTGGTCTGGTGGCCCCGCACCAAGCTGGTTACAGCCTCCAGCAAACTACAACGCGTATAGAGACTGGCCTGCATGGCGACTACGGGCTGCATGAGAACCACTCCGACTGCGGCAGTGGAAGCCATCCTGGGACTTCCACCGCTCCACCTGTTCATACAACAGGAAGCGACGTTGGCGGCAGTACGTCTCAACACACTAAACCTCTGGGGTAAGAGTTATACACCACACGCTGCGCTGCTTGAGGGACTCCACAAGGAGTTCCCCATCACGAAGGCCACCAATGACCGGGTACCCAAACAATTTATCTTTGATAAAAAATACAAGATCCAACTTCACGAGGATCGCCGCTGCGAGGGGCTGCGCCCTGCAGAGCTGCGAATCTTCACAGACGGATCCAAAACAGGTAGTGGTACAGGTGCTGGAATCTTCTCGGAGGACTTCAACATACACATAGCCACACCATTGGGCGTCCACAACACAGTGTTCCAGGCCGAGTGCATGGGCATCTCTCTGGCCGCTTCAGCCATCATGGCCAGGGAAGTGAAGGATCACTCAATTCGCATACTCTCAGACAGCATGGCTGTACTGCAAGCGCTGAATAGTAATACAGTCGACTCTGGGCTAATATACGAGTGTCACCAGCTCCTTAACCAGGTTGGTAACCTCAATAAAATAACCATTCAATGGATAAAAGGACACAGCGGTTCGCTAGGCAACGATGCAGCCGACGAGCTTGCCAGAAGGGGGTCGAGCATGGCACCAGTGGGACCTGAGCCCATCGTGCCACTCCCCTTCAGGTATCTACGCACTCTGGTAAGGAAACGCATCAGAGATCAACATGACAAACTTTGGACGGAACAAGGCGAGTGCAGGCAGGCTAAGGAAGCACTTCCCGCAATGGATGGCCGCCTCACGAAACAGGTTCTCCGTCTAACTAGACAAAAGCTGCGTACTGTTATAGGTCTCCACGGATTCTTCTTTTTAAAAAAAAGAATTATTTACTTTAGGATAATAAGTATATTTTAGGATATTATAAGTTTTCACAATAAACGTAAATTAGGATATTATAATTAGGATAGAACGCGAGACCCTTGGGCAGAACCGTCTGCTATGGATGTTAAGTGTCAACTGACTCAGAGATGTCACGTCTCCAGCCAAGAAGTAGATAACAGCTGGCAGCGCTGACGAAGTGCTGATCTAACACTAACCCCTACATATTTAGGGTATAACACCTCCCCCTTTAAGAAATAACTTCGGGGTTACTTTGAAGTTATGTTATTATTTATATGTAAAGTCAAAGCAGTCAAGTATTTTAAACTCTAGTTCTAATAGCCGGAAGGGGGGTTTCCTCAATATCGGAATTACTGTTTTCTGTATTAATTTTACAAATCGATTCCGGTTTTGATGAGAAAGATACTTTAACTGGGGTTCTGCTGCCGGGTCGTATACATTTATAAACTTTAAAACATACATATGATACTATAAGTACAGTAATTAACATAGTGATAATAGAATAATGCATCCCATATTTTAAGATGTGTGGTTGACTGTCAAGGACGTTATTTAAATTACTTAATTGTTGTAGGAATATATCTTTATTAGATTTCAGATCATCTAAATCAGTATTGAGTAGTTTAATAGGGGATACATTATTAATTGATTGGTTTAATCTCATTACATTACAGCAAGTGTCATTTAATAAGTTAAAATCGGGAAAGGCAATAGGTGTAGATATATTTAATGCGGTATATTTTGGGATCAATGTGGTACCTTTACAGTAACCTATGCAGTTTTTAGGGATTGTAAGTATTCCGGTACCTAAAACCTTAACTTCTAATAATTTTGAGTTTCGGCATTCTATTGAAACTCTATTAGACACTGACTGTATGTAAATCCATTTATTATTTTCTATGGGTTTCCACATATCTAAGTTACCATAAATAAATTTAGTTTCACAATATTTTGGAGTTTCACTGATCACTTTTGACATATATTCACTTTCACAAATAGGTCTGATATCTGATGCATATACTGTTGTTATGTCGCACACATATTTTCCTGCAGTGATAACTTTGCAATTTTCCAAGTCGTTTAATGTGCTGTACTGGGTTTTGTCTTTGGTCATTGCAATGTATTTGGAACTGGGTAAAATTAAACTAAAGGTATTAGGTTTACTTAAGTTATGAGGAGTAGGTAAAGCAATGTTATGAAATAATACATATTCTTTGATGGATACTAAAGGTATTTGTAACACGAAAAATATCTTATTACTAACACAATAACTAATTACTCTAGATACATTCAAGATTAAATGAATAGAACTTAAATCTAAATTAACAGGTAGCTCCAGGTCATTAGGTAAGTATTGATAGTTATCGGCAAGCTCTCGGAACAATTGCTGTGACGTAATCATCGATGGGTGTACAATGTTTTGATTACTAAATAAAACAGCGTTTGTTATGTCTTCGAGTTGGAATGAAATAGTTAAGATTGACACTTCTAGATTATTAATTATACGCACAATTTTTAATCGTAGTAATAATTCATTTGTTTTGTTAGTTACATTTATTAAATTGATCGAGAGTTTGTCGATAGCATTGTTCAAGTTAATTTCATTAATTTTAATTTTATTAATGGAGTCATTAAATTATGAAATTGTCGATGTAGTTAATAAAATATTCTCCTTCATTAATGAAACCAACTTCTTCTCATTATTTTGCAGTACATTTATAGCGTCATTGAACCTGAGACCATCGTTTTCATCCAAATTACCAAATATTTGTTTAATCAAAGTACCTAGTCCTCCTACCCAGGCACGTTTTGACCGTTTTTCTAACAAATGTGAAATAGATAAAAACTCTTTGTACATGTCACTGTAGCGGGCATTTAACGGTTCTATTATGTTATTACAACCATTCTCTGTCAGACCAATCCTTTTACATAGATGTCTAGTGGTATTAAGAGCGACGTTTATATTTTCAATATGTGGGCCGATGTGTGAAATATCTAGGGGCATCAAGACGTTCAACTGTCCACTGCTGATTTTCAGTGTGCCGAGGTAATCAAAATAGAGGCCAGGACTTGATTTTATCTGCTGGACATAGTAGTCCTGCTGGCTTCGAGCCTGACTCGGAGTTCTGCAAATTAATAGCTACGTTAAAAGAATATATGAGTACCTATATAATTACTAACTATCTACTATATACTTTATGTATTAATACTTAAGCTTAGACTTATAACTATTTAAGATTCTACAGGTTACCTCCGACATCAGCTGGCTTCACCTCATCAAAATGATGGGTGACATGGCGCCGATTAATAAGCAGGGTAAGTGTATTATTACTATTAACTTTTACTATTTTGTAAGGACCTTTCCAGAGAGGGGAGAGAGCCTTGCGTAGCCTCAAATGATTTTTGAGATACACGAATTCACCGATTTTATAACTAACTGACCGAGTACGGTTATCGTAATAAGACTTTGAGGATTCCTTGGATTTCCTCATGAAGTCTAATGCTTTTTCACGTGAGTACTTTAATCGGTTCTGTAGCATACGGACATAGTCGGGGTAAGTAGCTCCTGGGGATTCATCATAAATAGAATTAGGGATGAATGGTTTACTACCGAACATTAGTTCATAAGGTGTAAAGTGAGTTGTGGAATGAACGGCAGTATTATAAGCGAGCATGGCTGTGTATACGTAACGAGGCCAATTTGATTGCTCCTCGTTAATATAAGACTTGAGGTATTCTTTAAGAGTTGAATGGCTTCGTTCCAGGGCGCCTTGGGTCTGTGGATGATAGGGCGAGGACCACAGATTTTTTATTTTAAGGAATTCACATGTTTTCTTGAAGAGATCTGATGTGAAATTAGTGCCCTGGTCGGTGAGGATCATTTTGGGGATACCAAATATAGATATATAATGGAGCAGACATTCACTTGTTTCTTCTGCTGTAGTACTACGAATAGGATATGCGGAGGAGAACTTGGTAAGGTCATCCTGGATTGTTAATATAAATTTTAGTTTTGCAGGACCTGCTTCGGGGAGCGGACCTACGATGTCCAGAGCAATTCGCTGACACGGTTCAGTGGAAGTGCTGGTAATTTGCATCGGAGCGCGATTGATTTTCCTAAGTGCTTTATTTTCTTGACACGACTTACATTGTTTTACGTATGATTCTATATCACTACGCATACCTTTCCAATAATACGTTTGTTTTATTCTATTATACATTCGTGATGAGCCTAAGTGACCTGCTATAGGGATATCGTGGTTGTCGTGCAGGATCTTTTTAATTTCGATTGGAGCAGGATAAATAATGTTGTTATGATATACGTTGACCTTGATTTGCGTGCCGTGGAAAAGGTAAGTAAGGATATTATAAACTTTAACGAATGAATGCTTTTCAAACGGATTTTTCAAATCGGATATGCCAATTTCATTAACATTTCCAAATATTATTAATTCATTTCTTATTCTTTTCAGGGTTTCGAAGATTTCCGGATAGGAGGCTTCGTCAAAGTGATGGACTTTGGTAAACAACAGGTAATATATTTTATTATTAATTTCTATTTTCAAGGACGAGAATAGTTCTTTCTCAGAGTTATGTATTCTAGTGCTGATTTCGAGGTCAGTCAATATATCTTGGATATACGGATTAGATTCGTCCAAATCAATAGACGTGGGAACTAGAATTACTTTTGCAGGACATTTTAAAAGGCTTTCATTGTGTTCTACGATTTCCGTGTTAAATAACTTATCTTTATTGGCCATAGATTTCAGGAACGTGGGATAATCATCAACAGGGGCATTTGGACTTGCACTTGTTGACGGTCTGGGACTTAGAGCAAGTTGGGGATTGGAAGCTGTTGATTCGTCCAATACAGGATCAGGTAATGCGATTGCGTCATTCTCGATTTCCTCTCTGAGGGTGTCTGGGATGTTAGAGGGTAAGTTAATATCAGGTAGCGGCAAGAGGTCTTCCGTCGGATCGAGAAGATTCGGAGAAGTTTGGATATCTGCGTCAGGATTGAACGAAGGTGGGTCTATTAGTAAATCCATTAGGTCCCTATCTAACACTTGAGTTGATTCTTCTTCACCAAGAGGGTTAGAAGTTACAGGTTCCGTTTGTTGGACAGGATTTACTGGGAAACGAGATAGGGCGTCAGCGTTAGCGTTAACCTTTCCCTTTTTATACTGAATATCGTATTCAAATTCCTCTAACTTTAGACGCCAACGGACAAGTCTAGATCCAGGATCTTTACAGTTGAACAGCCATTGTAGTGGTTTATGGTCTGTTAGGATTTTAAACCGATATCCGTAGAGATATGGTCTGAATGTTTTGGTGCCGAATATTATGGCGAGGCATTCTTTTTCCGTGACGCTATAATTGCACTCTGCTTTATTAAGCGTGCGGGACGCATATGCGATAGGACGGTCTTGACCTACTGGACCCTGGGATAAGATTGCGGATATCGCGTAATTTGACGCGTCACAGGTTAGAAGGAAAGGTTGCGTGAAGTCTGGATATGCGAGGACTGGGGCGGAAATGAGCTTGGACTTTAAGGATTCGAAAGCAATTTGGTGCTCATTCTGCCACTCGAAGGTAACATCCTTTTTTAGCAAGGACGTTAAAGGCTTAGCTAACTTGGCAAAGTCGGGTATAAACCTTCTATAATAGGAAACCAAACCTAGGAAGGACTTTATATCTTTCGGAGATTGAGGGACTGGATAGTCTGTCACGACACGGACCTTTTCGGGATTTGGTTGGACACCATTTTCGTTAATTATGTGCCCTAAGTAAGCGACTTCTTTGCGAAGAAATTCGCACTTTTCTGGCTGTAACTTTAAATTGAATTTACGGAGTCTGTCGAATACGGCTTTCAGGTTATCAACGTGTGAATTTAGGTCGTATGAGTAAATCACGATGTCATCTAAGTAGACAAAACATCTTGTACCTTGTAGGCCAGTAAGACAATTATTCATTAGTTTTTGGAAGGTGGAAGGTGCATTTTTCAACCCAAACGGCATACGTGTAAATTGAAAGTGACCTTGAGGTACAGAAAATGCAGTTTTGGGTGCATCATTAGGGGAGATAAGAATTTGATGGAAGCCGGATGTGAGGTCCAATGTCGTGAAATATTTACTAGTTCCTAATTGATCAAGGATCTCGGATATTTGTGGTATTGGATATGATTCACCGATAGTGACGTCGTTTAATTTCCTGTAATCAATTACTATTCTCCATTTTCTTTGCCCTTGAGAGTCTGCCTTTTTTCGAACTATCCAAATCGGCGAGCTCCAGGGTGAGGATGACGGCTCTATAATATTTTGACTCAGCATTTTATTTATTTGAGTTTCGACCTCCTTCTTATGACATTCCGGGAATCGGTATGACTTTGTATGGATAGGGATATTGCTACTGGTTTTAATTTGATGATCAAGGGCTGTAGTGTGAGTTAGTTGATCATCCGGTAGATAAAAAATATCGGAATATTGAGAGCAAAGTTCTGTAAGGGCTTCAGACTCTTCTTGGTTTAGATGATCAGTTCGTAGCGAATCTAAAACTTGTATGGTCCGATTGGATGTTTCTAGAGTGTTCATGCTAACCTGAATGGCAGCATGTAAGGGCTTGATTGCAAATTTTATATTGGGATCAATTTTTATGAATGACCCCGAGGTATTGGCTATCGTTAAGTTAACACGATGGTTATCCTTGACCTTTACTATGCAATTAGATATTAGGACACATTTTGATAAGTGTTGGTCCATAATGATACCTTCTTTCAGATCGGTATCCTGTACTGAACACTCAATAACAGTTTCAGTACGTGGTGGGATAATATAGAATGGATCGTGGAAGTATAATTTAACTTCAGATTCTCCCATTTTAAGGGTATCGGTTGTATAGTCGATTTTACAGCCGAAAAAGGTCAAAAAATCTGATCCTATAATACCATCATAGGGTAAACTTATGTCTTTAATGACATGGAACTTAAATGGCGTGACTTTATTGTCATTTAGTTTCAATTTTAATTGAAAATGACCTTCGGTTGGAGTAGGTTCGTCACCGCGGTCAATGCCCTTGAGTTTGATTGGTTCATTTACCAGTCGTTGATTTTGTTTGATACTGGATAGTTTTAATAGGCATATGACGGAGCCTGAATCGACTAATAAGGATAAAGGGGTGTCTGAAACTTGTGAGTCTACGAGTACATGTGGTAGGTACCTCTTGGATGTGTCTAGGTTTATTTCATATATTTTAGTACTGGTCTCGTTGGATACTGGCGAGGCTCCTGGATAAGGATTAGGACTGTCAGTTTGGGGCTGGTTACCCTGTTGGTTAGTCCTGGATGAGGGTAGGTTAAGGTCGTCAGTTCGGGGCTGGTTACCCTGTCGGTTGACCTTCCTTGGATGAGGATTAGGACTGTCAGTTTGGGGCTGGTTACCCTGTTGGTTAGTCCTGGATGATTGTAGGTTAAGGTCGTCAGTTTGGGGCTGGTTACCCTGTCGGTTGACCTTCCATGGATGAGGATTAGGACTGTCAGTTTGGGGCTGGTTACCCTGTTGGTTAGTCCTATACAATATTGGATTTTGTTGTTGGGTGCCGGCAGTTATGCTTCGTCCCGTGCGGCACCTTCGCGAGACTCCATTTCGTTTAAATCATTGGAGCCGTGGATATAGGGTAAAGAAAATTCATCCGTGGGTTCGTCGTCGGATGTTTCGCGGACATGGCTGATTTTATTATTAATATTCCGATTATTATTATTCGGTTTGAACTGGAATTTATTATTATAGAATTCGCGTTTTTTACAATCTTTTATTTCGTGACCAGCAGTTTTGCAGTACCGGCAAAACAATCCGTCGGTTTTATTTGGATTTGACGTAGTGGATTGTGTGAACGAGTTTGGTTTTGAAGACCCTGGTTTTGGTTTATTATTATTCACCAACTTTTGTTCAACCTGTGGACGTTTATATAGGCTTTGTTGGATGCGTTCTTCGGAAATTGCTAAGTTAATGGCTTCGTTTAATGTTTTAGGAGATCTACACCTCACAATGTTTGATATACGGGGATGTAACCCCATAATAAAATGATGGAGGGCTAAGTCCTCCATAGCCGCAGTACGACCGGGTAATTCTTTTACCTTAGTAGTAGACAAGGATATTTCGGTTAACAGTTGTGAGAGGCAGGTCTCCACGCGAAGCGAAAATTGACTAACACTATCTTGCGGGCTTTGCTTGCTCTCCTGAAGATCGGTGAGTAAGTGAGCATAATGTTTTCGCTCACTAAATTGTGCTTTCAAAAAGTCTCTGAGTTGATCCCATGACGTGAACTCTTTTATGGAGCAGGCAATTTCCGCTTTTCCACCTAACTGGCTAAGAATGTATTTAAAAAGAATTGGTCTTTGTTGTTCTGATGCAAGGTCATACGCGTTATTACAATTTATGATAAATGAGTTGACAGTTTCTCGGTTGCCGTCAAATGATTTGACGAATTTAAACAAAGTGTTTAAATCTAATTCGGCCATTGTGCCACGTGCAATAGCAGCCCTTGTGACCCTGGGACTAGAAGATCTAGTAGGCGATTTTTCTGTATCACCTTGGGATTGCTCTAAAATTGGGATATCAAGTTTCAATTTACCTCCTTCTAATTTAGGAACTGTTGGCATAATTATATTGTTTAACCATAAATGAAAGAAAACGGGTCACGGATGGCATAAGGTCTTACAATGATAATTACATTAAATGAATTCGTTTAGTTAGTAAATCGCAAGTAAGTAACCTTGTATAGAGTGTTAAATAATATCTCAACCTAGATAAGACAATGACCAAAGACTCACAGTACTAGCAATGCGTGGGCGACGGATGTTATGGCGAACAGGAACATTCCTCTGCGATAAGCCGCGTCACTGCGGCCGGAGTCTGAGTCGTCGGGATCTTGAGTAATTATAGCTGGTCAATTATTTGGTATTGACCTCGGCTCTGGATATGAGATTTGGATAACAGGAACTACGGCTACGCGCCGCGATGATAGGAGCTACGGCTACGCGCCGCGATGACAGGAACAGCGGCTATAAGCACCGCGATGCTCAGGTTAGCTGACCTGATGGTATAATCCACGTTCACCACACTTGGATATCAACTGGTACACTTTTAAGCACTTGGATATTAACTGGTACACTTTCAAACACTTGGATATCAACTTTTACACTTGTGAGTTGAAGGACACTGGGGATTTTCGTATCCCACCGCTGCCACCAATTTGTTATAGGTCTCCACGGATTCTTCTTTTTAAAAAAAAGAATTATTTACTTTAGGATAATAAGTATATTTTAGGATATTATAAGTTTTCACAATAAACGTAAATTAGGATATTATAATTAGGATAGAACGCGAGACCCTTGGGCAGAACCGTCTGCTATGGATGTTAAGTGTCAACTGACTCAGAGATGTCACGTCTCCAGCCAAGAAGTAGATAACAGCTGGCAGCGCTGACGAAGTGCTGATCTAACACTAACCCCTACATATTTAGGGTATAACAGTACGGTGACTGCAGCTTTAACTGGCCACGGGTCATTTAATAAACACCTCTTTGTCATAGGAGTAACAGACAGTCCGCTGTGCAGGGCCTGCATGGAGGATGACGAGACAGCGGCACATGTGCTTCTAAGCTGCCCGGTGGTCGCCACTTACAGGGCAAAATACTTCGGTAACCCAGGTACCCTACGTGAGACGGTCAGTAACATCAAGGCGTTGCTGGCCTTCCTTGAGGAGCTGGGGTGGATCGAATGATCGATTTTCCCACCCGTACGCAAAATACGCGCATTGACGTGGAGTTGCGGACACCAGCCCGTGTTACCTATTACCTATTACCTATTATTACGTTACTGACCAGACTCGAACATATGAAGCAATGGTAATCCATTACTTCATATGTTCGAAAGATTTGTATTTGCAATATCTTCAAAATGATTCAGATTGTGTTCGTGTGTGTTACGCAATTAGGGTGCAAATTAATTTTCATACCTTTTTCGCGAGCTCTCTGTTGAATTGCAAAGACTTGAAAACCCAAGACAAGACGAGAATTTTTTTTTTACAAAAAAAAACAACTTAAAAAAAAACAGTACAAATAGAATACAATAGAATACTCTTTATTATGTACACCATATAAATTACAGATATAAATACAGACAAAGTGAAAATAATTTCGGAAGTCGGTGTCTTTGAATCTGTATTTTAGTTTTTTGGCAATAACTTCCGAAATTAAAGTTAATTTTCCCTTTTTTTGTAAAAGCTTCTTATTGTTTACTTATAGTGGGTCATTTCGTAATTTGTCTAACTTACAATAGTCTAATGTCAACTGCTGGGACGTTAATTGTTGAGGATTTCTCCTAATAAGAACCAGGAGAACTGGAGTTGATTGACAAGTCACCATCAGCTCCACTTCACCATACGCATTATGACGAGCATAAATTGCTTAGCAACCACATTAAAGTACCTAATCCAATCGTAACCCGTGAAATACTTATGATTGAGTAGTTCTAGTGGCCATCTGTGGTCTTCGTCATCAGTTCCACTTCACCAAATGGTCCTTTCCGAGAGCAAATGCAGTTAAGTATTATAAAAAGTACCCAAATCGCTATAGGTGTGCCTATAAAATTTGAGAGTTTCCCTCGATTTCCATGGAATTCCCTCATCAGATTCTGACTTGGTGACAATGGGACCACTTCGAGAGCATACCCTTTCAAACAAAAAAAAATATTTTTTAAATTGGTCCACAATTGACGGAGAAATCGGTGAATATACCTCCTTTTTGGAAGTTGGTTAAAAAGTGACGAATTGCAGCATTCTCACGTCATTCAACGAACCGATGATCTCAGTAGGTATCTCAGCATGAACTAGCTTACAAGCCATCTATCACCTACCTTATCACTAGTTCAAGTTTTACTTCTCTCAATCCAAACTAACGTCTGATCGAACCAGGTCAGTAGCTGCGACTCAAATTGCGAAGTTTGCCACTTGCCTAAGCTTGGCACGTTGCTCCCCGAATCTACAGCGTTCAAGTGTGATACGTCTCGAATGAAATCTGGTTAGAGCTGCTCTACTATCCGCCAGGAATATAATGAATTTCTAATGCTATGACGAATGGATTGTTTTGGTTAGGTTTGGGATACCATCTTCACTACATTCATGTACAAGATATGTTTACGGCTGTACATAGTATTAGGGAATCTCATTTTTTATGCGGTAGGTTGTGACTGTGACAGCCCTGATGAAGTGTTGTTCTGCCTATGGACATCCACAACAAGGGTTTTATTACGTTTTTTTTTTTGGTACAGATTTTAAAACATAATGTCTCTCTTGGGATGTCACGGGCCTTTAAAGCCGGAACACAGCAACTCCAGTTAAAAAAGGGCGTTTTTTGGCTAAAATTATGACTGATTCTGGTTTAATTGGATTGGTTATTATACGTTGAATAAATACTTTAAGGGTCAAACACAAAATATGTAATTCATCATTTCCAAAAAATAAAACCTCACATATGAGTTTGAAAATCAACCTTTATTCGTGTAACAGTCTCTTATAATTCTTAATAATATCGATATAGATCAGTATTACATATTCTTTCGAAAAATAACAATTTTCATTTTTATAAGGCCACAGAAAAGACCTAATTGTCTACAGATAAGAACATAAACCTTAGTATGTCATCACGTTTTATGATTTGTTTACAGAACTTAATTTATAATGATCAAAATAAAAACACGTTCGTTACATGACAGAATAAAGTTTGAAAATTCAACTATTTTAGAAAATAAGAAATGATAAAAAATTGCCCACAGAACGGACATCTTTCCTGTAGAAATTCCAATAAATTATACTTTCTTGCGCCTTCGTAAACTTCCTTTGAGAAACTTTATTTTCTTTGTTTTCTCTATTACAAGATCGAATAGCTCTCATACGGTACTTTGCCAATTTAGTTTCAATCACAAGTATTTTTTTTTAGGTACTTATTTTCGATTCTTAATTTTCACGCGTTGCGTTTCACAATAGCATTCCCAACATTAATACGCAAACATGAAGGACTCGACGGTGGAGTATTCTGCTCAGCAAAGCATTTCTACTATTTTTTTCCTTCTGACGTCTTAATTTCGTCTTTTCCTTCCATATTTTTCTGATTTGTCGTTGTTTTCTAGGGGTGCAGTCTTTAATAGTTTTAATTTTGCCTTGTTCTTTTTTTCGTCGATATCTTTCCCTATCCTGTCTTCTTCTTTCTTCTAATGATGCTTCATCCATTTTGGCATGTACAAGACGTATACCGAGCTTCTTTTGATGACGCCTGCACCTTTTTTTGTCTTCCTCAGAAAGTTGAATCCTATTTGTACTTGCCCGTGGCATCGTAACTGTAACAATATTTACATCATTTCCATACATTTTAAGGATCCATGCTTCCAGTCACACGAATGTCTTTTACAGAAAAAAAGATGTTTCAGCCAGAGTGAAACTTATTTTACACACATGCATCTACAGGAAAGATGTCTACAGGAAAGACATAATGTAAAATAAAAAAGATATCTTAAAATATTTTGAGGTTAGAATGAAAGCATGTTGGATTTTGCAAACCTATCCCTAATGCACATAAACGCTTACGATTTATATAATTTTTAATTATCTACTTACCAATATATACGTAACACAGAAAAGATCTTCAAAACACGACCAAAATCTTGTGTATCCTTTATTAGCAGTATTTTTTCACCGACGCAGACGCCATTTAAGAAAATTACGAACGAATGAGCGACATTTGAAGCAGTGATGCCAACATAACCCAAAAAATATATTAGGTGTGTTCGAAATATTTAAAATTGTGTGAGTTTTACGTGTCTACAGTAGAAGACTACAAATATTAGAACAATATGTTTATATGTTTTTATTCGTAAATATGGATTGCTGATTTTTTTATCTACGCTAATATGAAAAGTTGTTTATTTTTTACGTACATTCACATTAAAAGAATGAATTTATTGTTCCTGAAATATTTTTAAACATCTATCAAATTGAGGTGCTAAGCATCCGAACAGTCTACAGTAGGAGACATTTTGCTATAAACGAAAGCAGAAAATTAATAAATTTATTCTTATAAATAAAATAAGATCAAATATAGTATGCCGACAACTTAATCTTAAGTAATAAAAACACAAACATGCTCTAATAATGTACACCTGGAATTTATATAACCTGAACACTTTTTCACGCGTTTTTGTGTTTGACCCTTAACTCTTTTCACATCCTAGTATAACAACAACTGAGTTCTCAGTACGGACATAGATAGCAAATCGTTTTGTTAATGACTTTGTCACTTTTTTTCCGAGAACTCTTATTCATAATGTTTAAAATTTTAAGTCATGCAGTGACCTCATTAGTGTTGTGCTATGAAAAGGCCTTTATTCGTCACCATTGCGGTATATTCCATATTAGCTGATTGACTCATCACTAGATCTTTATGTATGCCCTTCGATACTGGAATGTAGTACGTGCAGGCAAGTACAGTGCGCGTAGTGTTGCAGGACTGTCGATGAAATAAGGAAGTCGATTTATAGACGACACTTAGGAATCTTGAAAAAGGATAGAGGGTAGGTAATAGATTTTATAGGAGATAAAAGATAACGCAAAGCATTAACCTTTAGATATAGAAATATATCAGTTCGAAGATGCTACTGATAGGATTTTACCTACACTATGACAGGATTTTTTGAAATTGTATCCATGGGCTTGTATGCAATCAAAGTCACGGACATCTTTTAGTATATCATGAAGTTGATACTTGCCTCTATAAGCAGCGTATCTATAAACTGACAAATATACAGCACTACTAGAGAAACGCCTAAGCTAAAAGCGTCGAGAGTTGTAAAAACTACACGTAAAAACGCAATTTTATTCCCTAGATTTTATACGTTTTTTACGGCTTACAGACTTTGCCTTAAACGCAAGCCGGCTTATTCCCACTTGCACGTAAACAAAAGTCGTTTAGCAACCTGTACTTCTTGTACTTGTTCCTTGATTTGTTTGCCTACCAATAGGAGTAAGTCACTTGATATTGTAGAGATACTTACGAGGTACTTAAGGTATCTCTGTCGTTCATAATTGCTGATATGTGAATCAGGGCGGATCGGGTACTATTTTTACTGTGTAATGTGTGTGTGTGTGTGTATGTGTCTACAGGCCATTCTTACTTACATTTAAGAACGACTTGTAAAACATTAAACATAGTTCGGCTGTCTGAAGCCGAACTAGGTGAAACCTGTCTAATTCATTTGTAACAAGACATTATAGCCTATAAGATATGAGTGTCAATGTAAACAATTATTGAAATAAATGTATCTTATATATTATACATATAAGCAGTCATATCAGCATTAAATTTGGCTGAAGAATTGTCGATTCTAATGATGAATTTCATAAAAAAAAATTACAAAAAAAATAGGGAAGAAATGGCGTCGTACAAAAAAAAACAAAGAAGTTTGGTATGATGTAGGTTTATGAGGATAAGAAAGCATATTATCACTACTGCTAAGTACTACTGCTTACCATCAGCCAACATGGTCCTGGGTTCTTTTCCCAGGTCGGGCAAAGTGGTATTGCGTTTTCCATCAGGGATTTCTCAGTAGCAGCTCGGAGTCTGGATTAGTGCCCGATTGGTGGCAGTGGTAGCCTAGTGGAAACGGCCGCGACTTACGAGTAAATTATTTCATCACCACAGCTCTCAAAACGGTGAAGGAAAACATCGTGAGGAAACGGGCATGTCCTAGAGCAAGAAAATCGAAGACATGTGACATCTACCAACCCGCGCTGGGCCCGCGTAGTGGATTATGGCCCACTACCTCTCACAGAGAGGAAGCCTGTGTCCCAGCAGTGGGAACGTTATAGGCTTACGAGTATTATGGTGACAAGAGGCTCGATTAACCCTTTACCGCCGGAAACCATATACGGTTTCACATGTTTACTGATTAGTTACTCTAAAAAAATAAAAAACTAGCGTATAAATCCTAATGGGGTTTGTTTTTCATATCATTAGCAATAATAAAACACAACTATTTTGTCTATCATCACATACTACTTGGACATAAAAAAAAAAAAAAACTATCATGAATTCTGAAGCTTTAATAAAGACATTAACTTAAAAAAAAAATCTTACTTATTTAATATATCGTGCAGTAAAGGGTTAATACATAACTGGTCAAATGTGGGTATAACTATGTATTACACATCTGCCCAACTCCTGGGAACAAGTCTCAAAATGAGACAGTAGAGTGTACACTGTAGTCTATAGTGTAGATAGAGTCTTTAACCAACTGATTTCTAGACCGAATAAGGCCCTTCTTACACACGGTCATCAGTGTTGTTTAGATCACTATGGAAGCTAGTTGACAGACACGTTTTTTCTAAGGCGTGGTTTATACGCCGTAGCGTAAAAAAAATGTGCCGTATACGAAGGGTCTTATTCTTCATTCTCAAAATAACTCATAAATAAGAGAATGGCCCGCAGCAGTTTTTTACCCGTCCCTGTTAAACACTCGTTGTTCCAACACACAACTGCTAAAAGCCCCACAATAAACCACTGCAGCAAATGAAGTTCTAGAAATCGCAACTTTACTTAAAATGCCTTAATGCGGCGAGCAATCCTTGCACAGCGATAAACAAAACTCACCAGGAATACAGATAAAACTAAACGTTAACATTAACCAGTGTTTATCAGGCGGGTTAACGTAAACCGCGCAGTTTGGTATGAGCAATCGTTGCCGCGCGAGATCAGAATCTTAACGAACCCTAGTCACGATTGTTTTTCAAGTTTAAGTATAGTTAAACGGATTATGAGGCCGCATCCTGCCTGCTTGCTTGCTTGCTCGCTTGCTTGCTCGTATGTTTTAAGGCTAATTTATTTATGGACTATTATTAGTCATTCATGATGTGCGATAATTATGTAAATATTGGGCGGCAGTCATGCGTGTCACATTGGACGGCCGGGCTTAAAGTTTGCTTTTTGTATTATGTGCCATAGTGGAACTAAATTGTATTTAATTTATGTTTATATAAATAATAGTTTACGCTGATGTTCAATAGTAATAATCTTCACATTATTTATATAAAATGGCATGCGGTGCTAACCTATAATAAACTGTAATACTAACCTTAGTTAATAGAAAAATATTTTTATAGTTGTACGAGTATATACAGTGGTTGGTGGGCAAATAAAATAAAATAAATAAGTGATAAAACGATCGTAAAACAGAGCTCAAAAAATATTTTTCGTCGATTAATTCTCATAATTATGAGCGTAAACATAGGTACTTTATTGTAATGATAATAAAGGGAATTCAATCGACTAAAGAAATAACTAAAACTTATGCCACTGAGCTTTGCATTTGTTTTTTAAGGGATGATTTTTCCAGCGCCAGATAATTTTATCTCAGAAATAATTTTGAATTTTTGACAGTTCTTCCATACAAAAACTGTCAGACGTCAATTTTATTTGACGATTAAAAATTATCTGTCGAATCAAAATTACTTTTATTTTGGTGATCATTCGATTCAACTAACATCTAACACATAGCTATTTTGAACCTTATTTGTTGTATTTGTTGCCGCGATGAACTATTGTCAATTACCAACAGTAAAAAAATAAAATGCTTCTTACTGCATCTTAACTAAAGTCCACTATATATTTATTAGTGAGTATTATTCTAAACACACCGCTATTTCCATAAACAAAAAACAAAATCTCTTGGGCATTGTGTCCCAAACTTAACTTTTTTAGGCAATGATCGTTGCATCAGTAATTATGGTAACGATCTCCTTGTTTGGTACTCGTTTTTTAAACCTCTTGTCTATGCTCAGGTTTTTTAAAAGCGGCCGTTCCATGAATATCATTACCATTTAGATTTAAAATGGAGTTTATCTTAATTGTTTGATGTTTATCCTGTAGACACTATTAGTATTAAGATTTTATGAATAGGCATATTATATAGGTACCTTTTGTATGAAATAGAATTTGGAATTTGTAGTTGACTGGAAAAATATTCATGATATTTTTAATGGGCACTTGGAAAGTGGGAGAAATAATTACGAGATTGGAAATAGTCTTATACTCAGCAGTTTTAGGTAAGTAATGGCTATAAAAGATAACGATACGATATATGAGTAGTAGTGGCTCAGTAAGGGCAATGATGGCCCAGTAGGTAGTATCGGTCCCGATGAGTTTTAGGTCGTGAGTTCAAACCCAGGCAGGCACTTTACTTTGTGTATTTTAATTTCATCAACACGGCTCTCAAAACGGTGAAGGAAAACATCGTGAGGAAACCGGCATGTCCTAGAACCAAAAATTCTAAGACATGTGACATCTACCATCCCGCACTGGGTCCGCGTGGATTATGGCGCATCCCCTCTCACAGAGAGGAGTTCTGTGTCCCAGCAGTGGGAACAATATAGGCTGATTATGATTATGCAATGGATATACAAGAAAACGAGAAAAGATTAGGCAGTAAGTATAATTATGTTAACCCGGCGCGCTTAAGGTAAAAATTTGTATCGCTGAGCATACGGTGGGTATGACAAACCCATATGATAAATTAGACATTTTTACGGTTTAACACAAACTATCGAGCGATTTATTAGGGTCTGGGCGTATTATACCCAACCTTACGTTCGCCGGACTAATATGAGTCTTCTTCATTCACTGTAAACATAACTGACTCAGGTATATTTCCCTGTTGTAGATAGCTACACAAACATTAGCTAGTTATATTATCATTTCCGACCACTAAAATATCAAAGAGCCAAAACCACGTTTGTCCGTCTATCTGTGCATATTTCCTGCTAATTTCGGAGCCACCGCACTTTGCTACAGTTTTCATCTCTGTGCACCTATTTCGAGAAAATGCTTTGACGTATTAATTCGACGCATATACAACAGCGGGCCACGCTTCAGTATTTTCATTTCGGAATTTTGGAATCTGGATCAATATTGGAAAAAAAATATTGCGTTCTTTTAAAACTATGGCAAACACTTTTTGGTCGAAATTGTGAAGTTCGGTTTCGTGTTCCACGTATTTGTTCGAGTATAGCTCTTGTGCAGTACAATGGGAGTTGAGTGTGAGGTATGAGGTGTATCGTACAATGTGGGCGATTTTATTTCAGGTTTGCTTACTATGCAGGACCTGCAATTTAACAAAATTCTGTCTACGTATATTTCTGGACAATACAGTGGATTTGGAAAATCATATCTATCGCTACTGTATTTTTACCGTTTGCTTGACAGCAAGGGAAGAGATTATTTTTTTAATGCGTATCTAAGTATGTATCTGTAAGTAAGTATGTATGTATATGAGTATGGGATTTTTTATTCACTTTGCAAGTAGTCTGATTCAGTTGGTGGCGTCAAATCTGATATTTAACTAAAATAAGTACCACCAACAAAGTTAAGGTCAAATAATTTATTTCAAATAGACAGATAAAAGGAATTTTTGAACGTCAAAATTTACAACAAAAAAAACAAATTCATTCTAGTCTCCCCTTCGAAAAGGTAGCAACTGCATCAGGCTGCTTGAAAAGTGAGCTTGTTTTGAACGTGTTACTTGGTTGGGTTTTCGGTTTTTTCAATTTTCTTTTCACATAGTTTCCCTATACGACAAAGTTTTCTCATCTCTATACCGCTGACATTTGACACGTATTCTCAGTCATACACTGGTTATTTCTATCAGTACAATACGGAGGAGACAAAGGCTCGATGTATAGTCATTAGCAGGCCCCTCACGAGTCCGCACTCGTGATTCATGCTCCCTGGGAACGCTGGCAGAGTTGGCAGAGAGCCTGCTGGCCCCCGGGCAACGGAACCTCACTGGAGTATGAAGGATAATAGAGCGCTGTTGGAGTTGTTTGTAGTTTTAGAAAACTACGCAGTAATACGAACGCAATACGAGATTAATTCCCAGTTCCTGAAAGAAATATTATCGATTCGATAAAATTAAACGCAAGTCAAGTGATGCGGTTGGCTGTTGGTAACTCCTTCGACTAATCACAGCAGTTTACGTGAGCTAGAAAATTTGTAAGCTAATTTTTGTGTCAGAAATCGGGCGTTGATGATCATAAAAGTAACAATTAATAGAACGAACGTGTCTCTTTCATAATTACCAGCTTCATTTTTCTCTTAATATTACGAAGGCAGACATACAAACGAACATGATTATACCGAAGCTAATGTAAAAAGCTTAATACGAAAGTCAGAAATTTTAATAACATCCCCGCAAGTTCTTGCCGTAACTTCTCATGAAAAATAAAACCTCGAAAAATGCTTGGAAAAATCCAGGGTTGATTGTATTATTTTTTTAGAATAGAGGATTTATGGTATTTACCATACGTTTACGTTTACCTTGTCATATTAATACCCTCTAGCAGAAATCTAATACTGCGAAAGTTATAGATACATGTCGCACTGTAATACCGATTGAATAGTAAATTACAAAGATAAACGGGCTTCGGACCTATCAATCTAGTTTTCAAAGAAATCGTTTGATGGATTTTTAATCAGGTCCCCTTTGAGGGGCCAGTTGAACCGTTTCGCTTTAAATTAAAGGGTACTTGAAGGCCTTAATTCTGTTTGTCGAGGTATACTCAGGATTACTAGGTATAAAATTTATTATGAGGTGAATGGACTATAGAATAGGGATGTTTTTAATGAATGCAAATGATGTGTGTTGTTTTAACTAATAGGCAATTATAATTTCTAAGGAAGATGCGTTAAGGTAGTCCGAAAAATGCAAATTTACCTACGTTTTTTGCAATTTGCAGGTCAGATTGTATGTTGATTCAAAACTTTTTGACAAAAAAATTAAATCGCCGTTAAAACTGAAAAGCAAAAAATAATAATTTTTTTTTTATTTAACCTTAAAGTTACTTAGATATACTTACATTAGTTTAAGAACTTAGTTATTAAGGTTAATTAAAAAAGGATTATAATTTTTTGTTTTTCAGTTTTTTCGGTGGTTTAATTTTTTTGTTAAAACGTTTTTATTTTATAATTTTTGTGGGTATAATCTACTAATTATTATACAACTGAGCATTATAATCTGTGAGTTAACAATAAATCACCTCTATTTTCCCACCCTTAGGGTAGGATTTTTTCCAAATCCATATGGGACCAACTTCGGGGTATATCCTTTCTAATAAAAAAAGAATGATAAAAATCGGAATACTCTGTAAAAAGTTATGCGTGGTCATACATAAAAAAAAAAAATACATACCCGTCGACTTGAGAACCTCCTCCGTTTTTTCGTCGGTTAAAAATATGATTCTCGACGGGAACAAATATGGCTTTAAAGAATAATAAATATTAGAAACAGCAATACAACTCCTTAAGTATTAAGTTACTTAAATCATGACATTTGGGACTACTTCTAGTCCCAAATGTCATATTTCACGAAATACCTAGTCATTCAAAAATGTACGAGTAATTTGAACTTATAGAGGGGTATTGATGATTTTTATTATTATAATTCTATAAATAAATATTTGTTACGGCCGCAAATCATATTTAAATCAGCATACGACCAGCAGCAGGGTAATTGCGTAACACACTATCAGTGGCAATGGGTTTCATGTTGACAGTTCAACAACATTCATTGCGCTATTTACGTTATTGAGCAAACATACTTTTCGAACATATGGAGCAATGGATTAGCAATATGCTTCAAAATGATTCAAATTGAGAGTATTACGCAATTAGAGCGCTGATACTGACTTGCAAATAGCAAAAATCGTAAGAAAATTTGGAATTTCGCGGGATACCCTGACGTTTTCCTTTTAAGTGTACCTATACCTATAAAATACCAATATTTTATACCGAATAGTGAGTATTTCCGAGGTAAGAAATATAGGATACTGGCAGCGCCCCGCGGTCTCACCCGCATGCGTTTCGATCCCGTTGGAATGTCGGGATAAAAAGTATCCTATGTGTTAATCCTGATTATAAACTATCTGTATACCAAATTTTTATCCACATCCGTTCAGTAGTTTTTGCGTGATTGAGTAACAAACATCCAAACATCTTCACAAACTTTCACATTTATAATATTATAGTACTTAGTAGGATTATTGCCAAAATACATTCATAGCAATTACAGTCCTGCCGTGCTATTCTGTAACCATTTCACCGTGAAAGCTTGGGTGAAGTGAGCGTGGAGTGAGCTGTCATTCGCTAGGGACAAACACTATTAAGTGCTCACTTCACTTATGATTTCACGGTGAGATTTTTACAGAATTCACCGGCTGGAACGGAAACGTTTATAACATTAATAGATCACGCACTTTTTCCTACATTTGCGTCTTACTTGCCGCAAATTTGCTCATATTATGTATTATGCGAAACTTACAAAATTATAGGCCCTGCGAGCCTATTTAATACTTTACCTTAATGTAGCAACCATGTCGTGACTTTCTTTTGTCATAAATTCCACGACTTTATACAAATTATGGCAGATTATACCTTTCGCTTGTGGCTTTATAAGCCTAAAATGCAGGATAACGCAAAATCAGTCCATAACGATCCCCTTGCTCACACAGGCCTCCTCGCCGTGAGAGGAAGGGGGCCTTATTCCACCATGTGGGTCCAGTGTGGGTTGGTGGATGACACATATCTTCGAATTTTAGGACATGCCGGTTTCCTCGCGATGTTTTCCTTCCATCGTTTTGCGAACAGTGGTGATGAAATTAAATACACAAACTAAAGTGAACTCACGAACTAAGTCGGGTCCGATTCCAGTGGGCCACCACTGTTCTCCTAAAATGCAGCTTAAAGGTTAATTTTACATTTGCTCGGGATTTCGCACCTGCATACGGGTTATTGGCTTAGTGGAATGTTTGTCGCCCGGTTCAAAAATAGCGGGATTGGTTATGTGACGTCATTATGGCATATAGCACGGTAAACACGACGCGAGTATAGGTACGTGTACGTAGAGTCACGCCTCGCGGTCACGCCGCACGGAGCATTGTTCCGAGCCTATGTGGGCTGGTGCAAGTGGGAGAAGATGGCGGTTATAAACGTTATTAAAATATCTACGTTTATAAATGTTCAGTCACTGACAAACTGACTGACAGGCGACGCATAGCCTGAACCAATCCGCGAGTTGACTAATTTTTTTTTATTATTTAAATTGAAGCTTTTTTACCTCACTAATAGCTTGGTATAAACAGTTTTTTAATATTTTTAAAAATTGAAAAGATATGAGCGTTCAAAACTCTCAATTAGACAGAGAGGGAAATACTGAATTGTGACGTCATAGTTCAGTATCGCCATATAAATTACATGCAAAACTTCGTTTTGCGAGAAAGAGATAGACAAAAAGTTTCTATAAGTTATAAGTTTTTTATTTTTCGACCGATTTCAAATTTGATTTCGAATTCTATTATGGTATTACATGTGTGGACATATTATCTACTAGAATATATAGTATTCAATATCATGCAAATACCCAATTAAGAAAGACTGCATTCGCAATTTTGTCTCCTAAAGTGTAACCATAATTATATGTTTTCGGAAAAATAACTGTAATGCCCATACATAAAGTTCACTTTGCACTACAACTTCATGAAAACATTTTTATGATTTTTCTAAGTCATTCTGAAATCAACTTAATTTACACTTTAATAAAGTTGATATTTGTTTATTTGGAAATAAAATCAATTGGAAACAAGATTTTAAACATGGAATAGAAGTCTAGGTACACGTGATGTGTGTCAATGTGTGTCGGGAAGACTAGCGGTGCACTAAGTAGAATACCGTGAAACCGCTTAAACTTTGGCCATACCTCGTACTGAAGGACTAGACAATGACCTGGACATAGGATATTTTTTATCCCGATATCCCTACGAGGTCGAGCTAATGCGGATGAAACCGCGGGGCGCAGCTAGTTAAGAATAGTTCAAAATCTGCCAGGTGGATATACAGTGTGGAGACCACATATATGCAATAAATTATACCAAATAAGTAGATGTTATCGCTTTTTCTGATAATATACAAATAATGAACGAAATCGGTCGCGAAAAAAATCAGCAGCAGCAGCAGCTTCATACCACGAACAAACTAGAGATGATTATATCCGTTATAATAACTTACTCAAAAGTACTTTTCTACCTACCACGCTAATCAATATACTCGTATATTATAAAACAAAGTGTGCAATGTGCGTGCCGCTAAAACTGAGAAATGAGTCCCGGTACGATCAAGGGAGTTATGTATATGGTGTAGTAACCCTCTATCTTCTGTCCATGAAGAAGGTTCCCGTTTTTAACTTAAGGGCATACTTTGAAGATATAAGGGCTGGAATTTTTGCTCTCTAGAAATTTCTAGAACAGTCCAGAACATTCAGGATTATTCGAGAGCATTCCACAACATTCCAGAACATTTTGAAATGTTCCTGAGCGTAGCCGGGTACCCCAGCTAGTACTAAATAATTTATTGACGATTACCGCATAGCCATGAAATGTTTTGTCGATAGTTTTTATGATCTTCACGAGCAAAAACATTGACCTCAGGCTGACTGCTGCTGAGGTTTATGCAATCAGTTATAAACATTTATTTTGTTTTACTTTTTGTTTTTCCTAAGTGCTAACATCACGAGTAGAAATACCTACTTATGCTAATTTGCTAAATTAGGTAGGCGAGCATTCATTTTGTGTACGCTTTTGTAGACAGGGAATAAATTAAAATAGCGAACGAAACTCCACAGACCTGCACCCTAATTGCGTAACACACTATTCCTCTCAATTTTAATCATTTTGAAGCATATCGCTAATCCATTGCTCCATATGTTGGTAAAATGTTTCTGCTCAACAACGTAAATAACGCAATGAATGTTGTTCAACTGTCAAAATGAAACGCATTGCTATTGATAGTGTGTTACGCAACTACCCCGCAGATGGATATCGATATCTAAACATGATGATTTTTGACGACCGCAGGCAGTGTACCTATTTGGTTGAAGGAACATAAAAACAAAACTGTTTTTACTGATATTTCAAGTAAACTGCGGTCATTGACCACAAAAAAAATACATCTACTAATTTTTTTTCTTTTATTTGTAAATATCGTTACCCATCGCGTCTGTGGAGTTTCGCTAGCTGATTTCATTTGAGCTTTTGTTTTTGGATTGCTGAAATTTTAACATTCTGTTGCAGTCTGGTGCAGTGGCCATAGATTTTTCCTATATTATTATGTCCGCAACCGTTTATGTCTCACGTCAAACCAGAAAGCGTTTTCACTAGCATGCGGCTGATATTTCGGGCCCCACATCCGCCACTGACGCTGCTAAAAACACCACTTTTTAGTTTTTACCACTTTTTACCTTCTGACACGGCTCGCATTTTTATAGTGATTACATTTTTTTTTGACACTCTATTTTTGTTACTTTATGTGTCATTTTGTTACGCTACATATGTATATCGGCGTATGGTTAAAACACAAGTTTTGTATGTGTTTTGTTTGTTCTGTTTAACATTTGTTTTCGGACGGATTAGGCCGTATTTCAGTTGTAGTTATGACTTTATTAGTTTTTCGTGGAAAGGGATGCTAGTAGCGGATTATGGAAGCCGTTATGAGTTTTGGGCTCTTTAGTTATAAATTGGTTCGGGATTTCGGGAAAGAGTTTATAAGCGTAAATCTGATGCTTTTAGGTAAGATATTTTTTATCGTAAGAAGGGATTAAAATGACGATAATATGTGGCTGGTAATAGCAAGCTGCCGAAAATCGGGTTCATCATCATCTGCCTGCCTTTTCCCAACTATGTTGGGGTCGGCTTCCAGTCTAACCGGATGCAGCTGAATACCAGTATTTTACGTGGAGCGACTGCATATCTGACCTCCACAACCCAGTTACTGGTTAATACGATACCCCTAGGTAAGACTGGTTGTCAGACTTTCGGGCTTCTGACTACCCGTAACGACTGTCAAAGATCTACGAATGACAGCCGGGACCAACGGCTTAACGTGCTTTCCGAGGCACGGAGGGGTCTCGGTATGTGCCGAAAATTGAGTTCAATGGCTTGCAATAGGAGAAGCCTATGTCCAGCACTGGAAGGCTGATGATGATGTATTTTACGATATGATTAGTATTCTTCACAAGATAGGTTGGATAAGCATTTTAGAATCACTTATATCTAGTCGTTTAACCATTTACAGCGTGTAACGTTAAATGCGCAAAACCTGAAAATAGTTTGATCAGAATAACGAGCAGAATTAATTGAACCACTTTTTAATATAGGTCACATTATTCAAAAAATCTTCATTAAAACGTTGCCGCGTCTATTTATGAATAGGTCAAGCAAGCCAATGTCAGCGCGGCGCAGCGGCCCGGTGACGACTCCTCCCTCGATAAAACGTCGTCGCAGACGCAAGAAGCGATCAGAATGGCCAGTGGAACTAAAACAGCACATAAAACCTTTACAATTTTTTTAATGACTTATTTTCTCAGTCGGTCTAAGTCAGTTGGGGTGTCTGAGGTTTTGCGCATTTAACGTTATACGTTGTATATGGCAGGAGATCCTGGCTTGTATGTTAAAAATAAAACACTGGGATATCAAAAGTAATATTTATTGAAATTTTTATGGTACTTTGCATTTGATACACTATTTTGCTCTGTTTTCCAAGAGCTTTACTGCTGCATTTGTCTAAAGATGGAAAATGTATGGTGTCCAATATATGGACAGAACCACATAAAGGGTTAACTGTATTATTATGGTATCAAGTTACTATACAAGGTGTAATTTAAATAACGCAACACCTCATAAAGGGTCATTGTATTCATCATTATGAACAACTTTTACTATGGGACCAAACCTGAAATCGCGAAAAAAAAATCCGCTGTTCCCTGCATTTATGTTCGCATAACTCGTCAAAATGTAGGGAACAACTGATTTTTTTTCGCCATTTCAGGTTTGGTCTCTTAGTAAAAGTTGTTCATACTGATGATTACAATGACCCCTTATGAGGTTTTGCGTTATTTATACTACACCTTGTATAATAGGTATCCACGGATTATGTAGCCCAAGTCAACAATTTTAACAAATTTTATTTTGCATGGGTAAGAAACAATTCATTATGAGTTATGAGTTTATGACCGCTCAAAAAATACCAGAGCCAATATCACGGCTACACAAAGAATTTGTATTGTCCAAAACAAAAAAAGGCTCCATAATATGCGTAGACTGTACTGTAACACAACATGGCGAACAGGCACATTTTGTCATGTCAATAGTTTTGCCAATAAGCTGTGACAAAGCCCTTTCGTTTATCTTAATCTTTTAGGGACGGCATCCGTCACGCCAATTAGTGGGACAATAGCCCATTATTGCGCAGTCACCACGATCCTATATATTATAGGGCCATTAGTCATCTCTGTCTGATAAGAAGTATAAGAACTCATCCATTGGTGAGCTGACTCATCCATCTTTTTGCATACTACTCAGAAACAGGCAGTGTATCTACAGGATCAAATTCAATTAGCTAGCGAAACTGCAGACGTGATAGGTATCGATATCTAATTACGATAAAATAAAATAAAAAAAATGTATTTTTTTGAGGGTCAACGACCGCTGGGAGTGTTGTTACTTGAAGTATGAGCTGAGAAAATATATTTCCTTGTTTTGAAAATATATTCTTTTCAAAATCAAAATCAAAAGTCATCTATTCTAACTAGGCTGAGAATCAGCACTTTTCGAACGTCAAAATTACAAAAGACAGTCCCCCCAAAACACCCGCCCTTCACCACTTCCTAGTGCTTTCGCTGGGAAAAAGAAGTGGCGCAACAAACTCCCCAGCAGCACAGCTGTCTGTTCAGTTAGAAAATACTTGATTGAATACAGTACAAGGTATGCAAAGTAATTAACATAACAAGACACAGAACACTAAATTAAATTATTTGCCATAATATGTCAGCTAGCTACGCCAATATACTAACAAATACAATAAAAAACTATACGTACTCAAGCAAATGCTTCTGTTTTATCATGTTAGGGTAACGATCCCCATATCGTCTGCTTTAGCTAATACAAAGAAATATCGATAGTAGAGATGAATCGATAAGGGAACGTAAGTCACATATAAGATCGGTTTGCTTGATTGGAGTTGAGATGGGTCTGCGTTTGTCAATGCTAATTTGGAAAAAAAGTTTGAAAGTGACGCGGCGTCTCTTGGTAGAGGTTTCTGACCATGACTTTCAAAATTCAATGTAAGGTTCCTAAAGCCGAACTGGTTGACTGATGGTGGGACCTTCGAATTTACCGGGAATCATTAGTTGACATTAGGAGCAATGTTTTTTTTTTTATCTATAGGCAAAGGCAATTTAGAGCAGTCGTAACGTCCCCGACTTTCGAGTTTCGTAGGTTCGAAACCAGGTATGCGCTTTACTTTGTATACATAATTTCATCACCACTAATATAAAAAGGGTGAAAGAAAACATCGTGAGGAAACTGGCATGTCTTAGAACCAAAAAAATCGAGGACGTGTGACGTATATCAACCCGCAATGGGCCCGTGTGGTAGATTACAGCCCGCTTCCTCGACGAAAGGAGGCCTGAGTCCAGCAGTGTGAACCTTCATCATCTGCCTAGCCTTTTCCCAACTATGTTGGGGTCGGCTTCCAGTCTAACCGGATGCAGCTGAATACCAATATTTTACATGGAGCGACTGCCTATCTGACCTCCACAACCCAGTTACTGGGTAATACGATACCCCTTGGTAAGACTGGTTGTCAGACTTTCGGGCTACTGACGACCCGTAACGACTGTCAAAGATCCACGAATGACAACAGTGTGAACATTATAGGCTGATTATTTATTTATTTTACCATTTTTGAAGTGAAAACTTCTTTAGCATCGTTGTGATTTGAAACTCAATGAAACGAAAAAGCGACAGTAAAAAGAGATAAACACATACATCTAACAGATTTAGCGTGCGAGAGAATAAGATAGAAGGCATTATACAGTGTTTCTTATATTTGTGATCTCCTCTTTGTGCGCTGTCCGTAACCTCTCCCATCTTCATACGTTCGGGAATATTCATAAGTCTTCGTAGATTGTCGGTACTGCTCTGGGCGCCTACAAGCAGAAATCTAATAACATTTTTGAAGGTTTCACTTCTATCGCGTGTGAACTACACACATGGTTTTTTTTTTCTAGCATCATCTGCCTAGCCTTTTCCCAACTATGTTGTGGTCAGCTTCCAGTCTAACCGGATGCAGCTGAATACCAGTATTTTACATGGAGCGACTGCCTATCTGACCTCCACAACCCAGTTACTGGGTAATACGATATTCCTTGGTAAGACTGGTTGTCAGACTTTCGGGCTTCTGACTACCCGTAACGACTGTCAAAGATCCACGAGTGACAGCCGGGACCAACGGCTTAACGTGCTTTCCGAGGCACGGAGGGGTCTCGGTATGTGAAGATGGTCACCCATCCACAGACCAACCGCGGCAAGCGTAGCTTAACCTGTTCGATCGACCCGTGCGGCTGTTATTATTTAGCCACGGGCCCCTTTTTTTTCTAGCAATGGTCATATATTTTCGCATAGTAGAGCCACCCTCAAATACATGTAGTTAGTAACTACAGCAAGATTTAAATACCTACCACCCCTGCAGCCAGTGCACATTGGCAAAAAATCCCGATTCGTTTCGGACATAGAAACGCGGATTATTTTGTTCTGTCACTTGTGGACCAAATAACAATTCGTTTAATCCAATATATACGTTTTTTACGCACACGATGTGCAGGTTCAGGCGTTTGTGACGTATGTGATAGACCTTTTGCCAAAAAATTGGCCACATTTTACGCGAATCGGTTCAAATATTTAACCATTACGCAGACTCAGGTGTGTGGGAAACATCCACATCATTACTTGAAGGCACACGGAGGGAATATCCTGTATTTATCCGGGGCATATTCTGTAGGTTTATCGCTTATATTCCGCACTTTATGCTACTATTCTTCACACTTATTTCGGAACTCCTTCGCTCATGAAAGAACACACAGACTTTAGAATCTGTCTTCCATGATGCCTGTGAGAGACAGCAAAACGAACTGGGTCACTGTACAATGCATGGAGTTACCTCCATACATTATATCATGTAAAATTAAAACTTGATATTGCGAGTCGTTATTTCAGGCGACATTACAAAGCCCACGGCGGGGTAGGTAGTTGGTTATTCGCTTAAGTGCAACGCGCTGAAATACAGGGCATTATGTGTAGCTTTTCCCACGGGCACGCGGGCGAAAATATTACAATAAACATAATAATCTTGATTAAAAACCCGTTGTTATAAATAACATTCGCGTGTATGTGGAGACATAAATTATTATCCGTTGACTTAAAGTTAAATTAAAACTTGAAGGGGTTAATAGAAATACAGAACTGTATTAAAAGCTGCTTAAGCATTGCAGTGGAAATATTATAGGGGAGATATTTCAATATAAAACTCAAAGAGAAAACCTCTATTATGTTTATGGATGGGAAAGATTAAAAAGACTGTTCAAGGTCCACTAATACCCACGATATTATCATGCAGCGATCAAATACGGAACGGAGGGTCAGAAAGTCCTGTCCCATCAAATACAAAACTTCTTGCGTATGAATGAAAACTCTTCATATCATGAGGGCTATAAATACCTTTCACACAAAGAACACCCTTGTCACACAAAAAGGTATGCCTACGCACTCATTTGTTTAAACTTATGAACCCCTTATCTTTTGTATTCACCACGTGATCCATAAATTCATTAGGTGTATCAAAGGGAGCTACTGATTTCATATATTTACTTTTACAGTTTCACTAGTCACGTACTGCTAACGGCGGGGCGGTTAGTTCCCAAGTTTTCCCATTTAACTTGTTGTCGCAACTTATTGATATATTTACCAAGTTTCGAATTAGTTTAGCACTTTTAACACTGCGCCCGAATACGCCTAAGTGTTGAGCTTCTCAGGATTATAGGGGATACATTTTATATGATTTGTTGGCGATAAATATATATTGCTGTGGATTCTTCTCATTTTTCCGGGAATACAGCTGTTTATCATCCCAGAAAGCTGTAAACGTCAAATGCAAATGAAATACTATGACCAAGATTATGTCTGGAATTTAAGAGACTGTGAGCTCTGAGTTTGTCTTGTTCTTTTTTCTCGGAGTAGTCAGATAGCACACCAAAGTCTAGTTTAGACGTGTAAAAGTGTTTGTACAAACCTACTTTTAGAAATTCAATGATTTACCATTATGTTATCAGCCTCAAACTATTTTCCTAGTTTTTAATGCTGGATGGATTGGATATCCTGCAGTGTAACGATATCAATTTTAAACTCACTTCTATTCCAAGCGAGTTTTCAACATTTGAGGTGGTTTTGGTATTAAAACTTCAGATAGGTAAGGGAGAGATTATCAGCATAGTTTATGGTACCTAAGTGAGAAGAGATTTGCAGGAGTTTAGGTTTTATGTAGGTACATATTAAGATACTCCATAGACCAGTTTAGACGTGATTAAAAAATTGCCTACTAAAAATACGTCAATTTACGTCAGGCGCTGACTAATTTGACAGGACTAAACTTATATTTATCTTCTGTCTTTTTCTTAATGAAATAGAAAGAAAAAGACGCACTGAATTTAAATTTAGTTTAGTTTCTGAACAAAGGAATAGGCGCCAATATTGTATCTGCGTAGTGACTCGCTTTAAAAATAATTGGTGAAATATGGGTGTACTATAAGGTACACCTCTGCCTAAGCCTTCGGGAAAAACAAGCGAGATGATATAAATGTAACGTAAGTAGTACCTACCTATAACTCCATTTGAAATAAAATTAGAAATTTAAATAAACCTTTTTTCAGTCCTTTCAACCGATTTTGAATTCTCTTGCATTGGTGACATGACAAATGGCAGCTGTAGTAAACAGTTGGTATTGTACCCACTATTTTGCTTTTAATGCCATCCTTATGCCAACGGTATAGAAATCGAAATCGGTTGAACGGACTGTAAAAAAGGTTTATTTAAATGTCTAATCTTATTTCAAATGGAGTATAAGTCGTTCTCTTGCCTCTCTCCTGTCAGATTTTCTATATAGGATTTTCCCGAAAAATGTGGTCTGTCCCTCGTTTTACTTTAGCGAAACCGCTTAAACCTCTGTCCACACCATGTACTGATGGACAAGCGCAAAGACAAACAGAGTTCTATACGTTCCCGGGGAGTTTTAACTCCAGTCGACTGTAGAACAGGTCGATTGCATAGCTAGTCTGGAATTTCACTACATTTACAGTAATGTATTTGAGATAAAGTTTTATTTAGAACTAGCATCCGCCCGCAACTTCGTTTGCGTAGAATTTGGAATTCCCGCCGTTTCAAAATATGGTGCTTAAATAATGTGGTTAATGTACTTGGTTTATTTTGTATATGTATAGAAAGATAGATTAGGTAGGCTTAATACACTCGTGTCTGTGAAACCATGGAAATACACATACAAAATTTCAACACAATCGGTCAAGCCATTTAGTAGTTGAAATACCGACAAAAGCGCCACCTACCGGGTCCAATTGTATTTTTAAAATAATCCAGGAAACCATCGAAATACCCATATAAAATTTCAACCCAATCGGTTCAGCCGTTTAGAATTTATGTGAAAAAGATAAGTACGGAATGATAATTCATACTACCCGTTGTGCTATTATCCGTTTTCCCGTAGGAATGAAACATTTTCCCGCGTTAAAAAGTAGCCTATGTTCATCAGGGATAATGTCGGCTTCTAATGGTAAAACAATTGTTCAAATCGGTCCAGTAGTTTCGGAGCCTATTCAATACAAACAATCAAATCTTTCCTCTTTATAATACCTATTAGTGTAGACTACCGCATAAATCTCGATCCCGTGGGAATATCCGGATAAAAACTGATCTCTCAAGTATTCTATGTCCTAATCCAGGTCACGGTATACCCATGTGCCAAACATCTAAAGCGTAACAAACAAACATACAAAAAATGACTTTTTTCTTTTTTTATTAAATTAGTTTAGACTGCTTTATTACTTGTAACACATAACATATCATCTGTCTAACCTTTTCACAACTATGTTGGGCTCGGCTTCCAGTCTAACCGGATACAGCTGAATACTAGTATTTTACATGGAGCGACTGCCTATCTGACCTCCACAACCCAGTTACTGGGTAATACGATATCCCTTAGAAAGACTGGTTGTCAGACTTTCGGGCTACTGACGAACCGTAAAGACTGTCAAAGATCCACGAATGACAGCCGGGACCAACGGCTTGACGTGCTTTCCGGGACACGGAGGGGTCTTGGTATGTGAAGATGTGGTATGTAACACATAACATATACAGGGGCCAAATAAAATTAGTTAGACGTGATGGATATCATTCTACAACGTGTAACGTTAAATCCGCAAAAAGTTTGATCAGAATAACGAGCAGAATCAATTGAACCACTTTTTAATATACGTCACATTTTTCAAAAAATCTTCATTAAAGACGTTGCCGTGTCTATTTATTAATAGGTGAAACAAGCCAGTGTCAGCGCGGCACAGCGGCCTGGTGACGACTCCTCCCTCGGTAAAGCGTCGTCGCAGACGCAAGAAACTATAAGAATGGCCAGTAAAACTAAAACAGCACATAAAACCTTTAAAAATGTTTTAATGACTTATTTTCTCTCTGAAATAGGTCAATTGAATTAAAAATCAGTTGGGGTGTCTGAGGTTTTGCGCATTTAACGTTACACGTTGTAATTATCTAAGCAAAACAAAGCAACACTTACACTACCTACACTCGATCCCAAAAAATATCATCATCATCGTCATTTTTTGTTGTATAATGTTTAGATATCGTCGTTCACGTCTGCTAAGTTTCGCTAACTAATTTAAAATGACCCTGTATAACATAACCTCATACCTATTCGCCCTAAGGGTTAGACAGAGATGTATCTTTAGTACACCAATATTTCGTCTGTTAAACCTTTATAGAGCAGAAGATCCTGGCTTTTATGTTAAAATAAAACACTGGGATATTAAAACTAATATTTACTTATTGAAAAAGTTTGAGATACTTGTATTTTTTCACTTAAAAAAAAATATGGTGTCCACATTCTGGACACTGCCCCTTTGTGTGCCGAATTGTGCAAAACATGGTGCAATGCATAATGGTACTTTGCATTTGAGACTATTTTCCTCTTTTTTCCAAGAGCTTTACTGCTGCATTTGCCTAACATTTAGTTTACCCGCAAAAATGCCATTGAATGTGTGTTACGCAACTCAACTCAGCAGATCCAGGCGCTATAAAATTAGAATATTGAACTTGTTCCGATAAAACTTTAACACCGTTTGTCCACCGCACAACGTCAACGGGACGTCAACGAGAAACCAGATTATTCAAAGTTAGCGTGACGTTCAGGTGACGGCGTACGGTGGAGACGCGGCCATAGTAAATGTATGTATCGCTACTTCGGCGCCGTCATTTCGTTCTCGTTGATGTCCCCGTTGACGGGGCGGTGGATAAAAGCTCTAATGCTTTTGTTTCCTTAGAAAGCGGTGAACGATCACACAATAACGACTGTCCAAATACAGAGCGTTTTTGAGTCCTTAATGTCAAATACTGGGGCAAAAGACAGATTTTCATGACGGTCGATAAAAATAACGGTTCTTACGAAACCAAAGCTTTAGTGTTGTATCACGTGACGTTCTGTGGATAGGCGTCTTTCCTGCCAACCCCCTGGTGAAATGGCGTGTGTACCTACAATACATATTATAGCACGAATTAGTGATGAAAAAAAAAAAACTCCCCCTATTCGATTAACAATTCAAACCGTCATCAACACATGTTGAGACAAATGAAAGGTGAACCATTAACTATAAATTATATCGTGAGTAAATAGAGATAGCCGAGCCCAGCGTGTCGGACTATCGGCCTTATAAAAAATTTATATGAACACCATAAAAACAGGTTCCAGAAAAATGTGAGAATCTGGCATCAGAGCTCCTGAAATACAGGTACTCACCTGTATTTCAGGAGCCAATGACTTCTTCAATTTAGGTTACAAGTTTTATGCAGCAAAAGGCGATGAAATTATATTATTAAAAAATTAAGTTTAATAGTAAAAGTTTTAATTTAGGGTCTAAAAATAGAACATGAAAATAAAATTAGAATAAAAGCAAGTTAAATAATATCTAGCTCTAATTTGTATAGTAGTTAGAAATTATGTACTAAATAATGCGCGGTCAACAGTAAGACGTCCAAGTCAAATGAGAGAAAAAAGCTCTGAACTAATTTTATAAAGTAGCCAAACAGAGCTGTCGTCGCTGTAATGTAATTCGTCTATACTCTATTGGTTTAGATAAGTATAATAAAGGTAAACAAATCGTAAAATGAATTTTATTAAAAATAAATTACACTTTATTTCTTTAAAAATACGAGTAAGTACCTCCCTACGTTATTACGAAATTAAATTTATTTTCTAATTTTACGATAGTTTCCTTTTTTTATTAGTGTGTTAAACTTTATCATTTATACTTTAACTATTCTTTGTAGATACATGATGTTTGAGCACAATTTTTTTTATTTCGATTTATAATAATAATAACAAAAAAAAAAATATAAATTTTGTAACCTGTCTATTGTAAAGAGGCCAAAAAGACAGGTAGTCTAAGCCTTTAAAAAAATGAGATAAGATAACGTTGCTATTAAAGAGTACAACTGTGACGTATATGAAAACTGAAATGACAGGTATTACGTTTAGTCTGTTTCTTTTGTTTAGTATACATTCACTCAAAACATAAACTTTAGACGTTGTCATTTAAAATGCTTAATTACATTATAAAATAACTTCGATATAAGTGCGTGGTAATAAGCTTTGGTATTTATGCTTGCTGTTCAATAAATAAAATTATTTTAAAATTTGTAATAAAAGGTTTAGCTCCCATGATCACAAGGTTTTATTGTTTACCTTTAGTTAACTGCCTAAACCAACGGCGTATAGATGTCACTTTCAAGTCTTTTAAGTAGGGCACATTCCTATAATCCGAAGCAGTTACTTCACACCACCAATTTTACCTTCAGGGATCACCTCCGGCACACATTTTTTATTTATCACTCCATTTCAAACGTGGTAAGCAGAATTCCCAACGGCACCATACACTTATTTGGTTCACAGCGCTGGTATTTTGGAAATGACAACAAAATTAACCTTTCCGCGTTATTAGATGCATGCAACTGCCTGCCCCCAGTAAAAATAGCGTGACGTTTGCGCACGTAACAAACGAAGTGTGATAATAAAATGTTAATAGAGTTTCTTAGAAAATGGGAATTACTTTATACCAAGAACCGCGCTGTGAACGTTAGCAATTCTTAATTACATATGTACATAGTGTTATTACCTTCAAAATTCATTTCGGCTCCGCGACATATTTTTATGAAACGTAAGTATTTCCAAGTTAGTGCTACTGACAAATTACAAAGTTGCTGTATTTTAAAACTTCCTGTATTATAAAGGAGTCGCATTGAAATTGAATTCTAGCGAAACTTTAATTAGCTCGCTAGTTTTTGATGGTGTTCTGAGGATTAAAATCTAAAGTCGGTACTGCTGTCTGTAGAACTTGCACACACATGGAGCAAATTAGAAGTGCGAGAGACTCGAGTCTTCAGTATAAAAGTGGGAATAAAACTGAGAAAACTTTTTGGCAATACCGCTCACTTTTATAAGTATTGCAGGCACGTTTTCGGTTCCGCAATCAGAGCCGAATAACTCATTAAGAATATCGTAGATGCGATTACATTTTTCGAATAATATAAATAACTCTGAGTATAATTTATTTATGTAATCATATCTGGACACCACACTGTTCAATAACGAATTAATTAGTAATAGGGTGAAATTCAATTAGCTAGCGAAAGTCCACAGACGTGATGGGTATCATATCTGAATACGATAAAACAAAAGAAAACAGATTTTCGCAACTCATACTTCAAGTAGCAAAGCTATCAGCGCTCGTCGCCCTCCAAAAAATTGCACTCCGGGAGTGCCGGCAGAAGTGAAAACTTGAATATTAACGTTGTGCATTTTTGATATTTTGGAATGGTTAGGGAATACCTAATTTTGCACGAATTGCTTTAATTATCAGTATAAAAGTACTATCATTTATGTGGTAGAATGCAATATTTATTTATTGCGCTATCGTACACAAACATGACAACCGCGCCGTAGAAAGAGAGGGGGATACTTCCTCTCCTACGCCGCGCCGGCTGTCTACTCTCCATCCGTCTTACGAATTTTCGATCAGGTCACGTGTCCTGACGCGAGTTTAACATTTTTTACCCGTTACAAAAAAAGTGTACAACGCCGCTAAAGAAGTTTTCACTTCAAAAATCATCAAAAATTTTATCGAGTTCAGATATCGATACCAATTGCGTTAGCAGTTTCGCAAGCTAATTTAATACGGAGCGAACAAAGAAAGCATTCTCGATCAATACTTGAAACCAACCAAACCTTTCGTAGATATGCAGGAGAGGTGTAAGCTCACAGATTACCTTTCTGCCCTGGATTGCTCGATCCAGTCACCTGTACGCCGAAACAGACGGACAACATAATTCATATTGGCCGTTCGTAGTGCATTCAGCTTTTCGCGCTCCTATGCGGTGTACTACTACCGCATTGCCGCCGGGAATTGATACCCCTCTCTCTAAGCAACTGCTTATTTCACACGTACATTGAATATCTGTGTATGTATCAAAGGTACACAGATCAGCGCGGCAATTCTCGTAATTTTAGAATGTTATTTTTGACTCAATCAGTCAAAAATATCTCTATTTTCCCTACAGTTTTGATAAGTTTTTGTCATTAATTGTCGCTGAGATGAGATTTCGACTAGATTTTGAAAGTTTTTAAATACGAAAAACTTTTTTTATAAAAACAAAACACTACAAAGTGAAAAATAACTTTAATTTTGGAAGTCTGTATCGTTGGTTCCGCGTTTTCCCTTTTTGACACCGACTTCCGAAATTAAAGTTATTTTTCACTTTGTAGTGTTTATAAAAAAGTTTTATTTTTCACTTTTTATTTATACTACGTAAATATCAGTGACAGGAAGCTGCATCTGCGTTTACAAGGTACAGACGTCATGTTTTATTGTGCGATTGCGTAAAAAATGCATACATATATGCGACAGCAGCAATCGCGGTTGTTTTACTGGTATTTATTGAAGAGTTCCGTTGTCTGTCTCCGAAAGTCATCACCAGATCTTTACGAAATTTACACAGGACCATTTCGAAATAAACCTCTATCGAATAAAAAAAGAATTTTGCAAATCCGTCTATACTGTATGACGGAGTTATGCCCGAACATACATAAAAAATATATAGGTATATATAAATAAATATCAGATATCATAATCACATCCGAATTGATAACCTCCTCCTTTTTGAAGTCGTTTAAAAATGCCGTTCAGTTGACGATATCATAGTTCATAGACACGTTTGACATCCTCTGGTTTGTTTCGGTCTTTCTTCTCAGAGTTCTCAGTTAGTACCTAAACACCGAACTTGTCTTGTTTGAAAAACATAATTTAATTTTGACGTATAAAAGTGTTTTTTTAAACCAACTTACAGAAATAAATATCAATTATCATAATCGAAGGAGGAAGGCTTATTCATATTCTATAAAAAATGCGAAACGTATATACTTAAACAAAAGCATAGAACAGCAGGGTACTTGCGTAACACACTATCAGTAGGCAATGGGTTTCATTTTGACAGTTCAACAACATTCAATGCGTTATTTACGTTGTTGAGCAAACACATTTTTCGAACATATGGAGCAATGGATTAGCAATATGCTTCAAAATGATTCAAATTGAGAGTGTGTTACGCAATTAGAGTGCGGATCATAGGACTAGGTACACGTAAGTTTGTCACTGTTACACATCCGCTACATTTCCGGACCCAACTACTGAGCCGAGCCGATTTTAAAGCCGATTTTACGGTAAAACGGGGTGAATAGAAAATGCAGGGGTGAATCGGGACGAAACTTTAAAATTGATTTTAACATTCAAATTATATCGTTTTTTGACAAAAGGTCTTTAATGTGTTTACTATATTATAATTAACGATTAAGTGACTTTGTTGGCAACAAACAACGTTAAAATCCATTTAAAAGTCTCATCCCCATTCACCCCTGCATTTTCTATTCACCCCGTTTTACGGTAACTATAGCTTAGCGTACTTAGCGTAGCGTTCCATGGCCGTTTACTACCCTATTTTAGGCCATTGCCATATTCTTACGATGTACAGATGCCCACAACAGCACATCAAGCTACTCGAAACTGTCATATTTTCCCAATCAACTTTGAACCTTATGCTTCAGCGAAAAAGAGGAAAATCTATTAAAGAAATCTGACAGATTTGTAGTAGCTTGATGTGCTGGCGTCTGTACCATATATTTTCCTATTTTCTTATAGCCCCGAAGTGAAGTAAATCTCGTCTCTTTGTATATGTTAATTCTAAGTCCCTCTGTAGACATTTCATCGAGTATACACGGTGTTCAACAAGGGTATCCTTGATACGGGTACCCGTTAATAAATCAAATATACTCGTACATATTAACTGAATTAAGCTGGCCAGAAGTTGATCCATGTTTCAGACTTAGTGCTATATTTAATCAGGAAGTTATTTCGTTCCTCGGGGATTCCTTTCGTCAGTTACTGAAACTTGAACATGGTACTTAGGTGACTTTTTGTGTAGTGGATGTAAGTACTCTAGTGGACATAGATAAGTTAATCGTTTCGGGTAAGGTGGATAATCATATCTCGATCCACCAACTGTCGACGTTCAAAATCTTCAATGATCTTTAAAACACTCATCATTGCCACTTAATGTCGTCAGCTCTTTATGTGGCAAACCGTAAAATGAATTGATAAATTGAGTACAAAGTCGATCCACACTCAAATCCCAGTCATTTGAGCATTTCGTCGTCATTACCCCGCACTTAAAGTTAAAAGCTCCACGATTTTGATAAGCACTTGTGAGCCTTTTTACGAAGGTAGCCTTTATTGTGATTTTCTTTGGATTTCAACATTTTTGTGTCGCACAAAGGAATTTAGGTATGGTGAGAATGCTTTACAAGTTTTCGCTGAACACTTAGTTTCCTTAGTGCCTTGGCATTGTGATCTTATTCGTTTGTAGTGTCCTATTTTGCGACGCATGTAACTTTTTCTATTAAGTTTTGTGAAATTCTTTTAAGGAAATACATTCTTGAAACCGGAGTTTATCGACATACCTCCCTACATCCTATCCTACTAATATTATAAACGCGAAAGTTTGTGAGGATGGATGGATGGGTGGATGGATGTTTGTTACTCTTTCACGCCAAAACTGCTGAACGGATTTTTATGAAACTTTACAGTTATATAGCCTATACATCAGAAAAACACATAGGATACTTTTATCCCGATATTCCAGCGGGATCGACATTTATGCGGGATGTAGGGAACAGCTGATTTTTTTTTCGCGATTTCAGTTTTGGTCCCACCGTAAAAGTTGTTCATAATGATGAGTACAATGACCTCTTAAGAGGTTGTTGGTGTTTTACAAATAACCCTGTATAAAATCACGCCTGCTTGCCACGGCAGTAGCCAGAAACTACAGAACACTACCTGCTTCGATCCTTACATGGGTACTCCTATTCCTCGTTTACATTCATACATCTGGTCATACACGCACGACGGTTGGGAGTACTAGGTACCTACCTGACTTTTCTGAAGAACATCACCAATAAGATCACATATAAATGTCCTCCTGAGGCGTCCACTCCCGGTCCCGGCTTTTCCACTACATCTATGACCTATCCTTGCAAATACCTTTTGTTAGTTGCTTTTCAGACTCTCAACATAACCAAACCATCTAAGCATACTATTTTAAATTATTGTTAAGACCGTCTTATCATATTATTCATAGTCACACCACACATGCTTCGCAAGGAACGCATTTCCACAGCATGAATTCTACTTTCTCCATAATTTGGTTGTTAGCGTCTAATAAAATCTTCGGAATCAACAAGACAAGATAGTGGATCATGTCGCTCTCAATCAAAATCGTTAACTTCCTTTCAAATATAGCCGTTATACCTACCGTTCAAAATGAAGACCTATAAACAAGTTGATTCATCAACCGTCATACCGAGTTGAATCAAGGATTGCTACTCGGCATTAAAGTGTCAGGTTGCAAAGACGTAAGTAGAAGGATATAAAGCTATGGTGTCGCGATTGTGACCCGATTCCCTGAACCGAGTCACACACCGTGCCGCGAATGATAAGTAGCTGCCACTGGTTTCTTTCATGGCCATTCGACAGCTATAAAATATTACTGTTTTGTCACGATTTCGATGTCTTTGGAGGCGTAGGTAGAAAGGTGATGTTTCGTTAAAGTATTTTTTTTTGCAATATTATATGTTTTGACGACTTTTTTGCGCGGGTATCTTTTTCCGCGCGGAGTGTTATTGGGAATATTTTCCCCGGCGAGTTACCTAACGGTAATGGATAAACACATGATGTATACAGGAGAAATCACAGAGGAGTAAAGCTTTTTGGGATTACATAATAGGTGCCTACTATTGATATTAACTCATCCAATAATAATCCAGTATCGATCAAATTAATACGAATGAACTAGGCCAAATCGACCGCAAAAAAGTAATAAAGCATCGAACACTATGAAATCATTTTTTATTCAAATTCATTAAATCCATTACGTTGCAAAAATCGCGTTATTTCTCAGCGAATGAAATCTCTTCGGATCCACAAATTATAGGGCAGACCACACATGTTTCTACTTAATTGCAGAGGCAATGTCTCACACACGGCGTCACGATAATTCGGTGTTCGTGACTGTACATTTTAATATTCTCGTCTGAGACGCGTTGCTATGCTTTGATATATCGATACTTATGAAAGACGTGTAGGGTAAAAGGTCTTTCATATGAATGAAATGTCGCTGCGACATCGCAGGTAGAGATTTTTTTAAGGTATGTGTAGATTTTTTTATTGATGGGCGCGGAAATTCGGTTATATAGGGCAATTTTATTGAATAGGGGACGTCATCATTGTACTCACGTAGATCAGATCGCTTTTTTTACAAAGCTGATGCCAGTTTTTGTCTAAGATCTTCTTTCATTTCTATTGGTACCATGAAGGGCACTTCAAATTTTTTCTCAATATAACCGTTTTTTAAGCGCATCACTTCCGCACAACTAGCTTATTGTCAAACACTCCAAACATAACGATTACGCAAGTAAGATATAGCGCACAACAAAAGGCAACTCCCTTTGGGTTAATCCTTTAATTGTCCGAACACAATAAATCCTTAATCTCACCCGAACGGGTCGCAAAAAACACGTTGACAGTTGTATTATTCATAGCGAATCGTTGGACGCACACACGCGTAAGTATTGTGTGATCGACCTTTATTTGAACCTCTTGCTTTCATTTCGCCCCCAACTGCTTATGAATAAAAGCTTTTCTGTTCGTCGGATCTCAAGTACATTACCGATGTTAATATACGATAATCGTGTTCATAATTGATGCTTTAGTATTGAATGTCTCGCTGTATGTGAGGGACCACTTCAAAGCTCGATGAATCCAGCAGGATGATTATATATGTAGGTTTGGACGTATCAAAGGATTCAATGTAAGCCACGTGAAATAATCTCTTATGCGGGCGGTTTGCAAATTCAACCCCTATTTAATCTCTCAGTCTTTTTTGAGTCTGAGTTGTATTTGAATTTAAATATTTAATCACTTGTTTTTAAAGTTTATGTGTGAGCAATTTAGTATAGAGGTTTTCAAAGAGTGTGACTATAAATGGCTTGCTTCATAAAAGAAGTAGAGCGAAAATATTTTTATCTACAAGTAAAAAGTAGAGCGAAAATATTTTTATGTATAAGTAAAGCCCGTTAAAAGTTATAGTCAATAAGTTATTGCATTGTTTCCCAATCTGTGATCCGTGGACCCCTGGGGGTCCGCGAGTATATGTATGGAGGTCCGCGGTGTCATCTCTGGACCATCACTACATAGTATAAAACAAAGTCACTTCCCTGTCTGTCTGTCCCTATATATGCTTAGATCTTTAAAACTACGCAACGGATTTTGATGCGGTTTTTTTTAATAGATAGAGTGATTCCAGAGGAAGGTTTATATGTATAATACATGCATAATATATTAGAGAAACACTGATAATTTTAGAGGTTTCTAATGTGATGTCGTAAATAAACACATTGTTTTGCGCTTACATTGTAAACGCTGGCTGAACCCGTCGAGATAGATCAAAATAATGTACTACAGTATTGTACACCTTAAAAAGGTCTACAAAAAAGTCCGCGATGGTATATGTCTATCACTTAGGGATAACCCACAATAACCATTTTTTATCCTATACTTTTTACGAAAAATAATGGCTCTAAAATTATCAGTGTTTCTCCATTGCACCCGTGCGAAGCCGGGGCGGGTCGCTAGTACATAATAATAAACAGTTATGAATACCTATTTTGTATCTGTAATAACTAAAATAAATACCTAATCCGATTTTTTTTCCTGTGTATTTTATTAAGGGGATCCGTGAAAACTGTGCTTGATTTCCTAGGAGTCCGTGGCTGAAAAAGGTTGGGAAACGCTGAGTTATTGTAATAATCCCTGCTTTTAGGTTCTAAAATAGAAGCAGTTTTTAAGTAAAACATAAAATGGATATCGTGAGCTATAAATTACCGTTGGTAGCGAGCCAGCTAGTTAGTGCCTTTACTGAAGGAAATCGTTGAAGGGGTACCAAAGTACCTAAATAATTATAGTGAAAATGATAGATTGACCAAGTTAATATATCCATAAGAGTATAAAGAAAACCCAAAAATAACGATAGGTACTGTTAAAAATAAAGTAACATAGAGAGGACAAAACATCTAGGAACTCTAAACAAAGCGATAATAACGGTCTCTGGTTAACAAACTACCCATGTTCAAGCAATAACACAAAATAACATCTTCAATAGCCAATACATTCTACATCCTCAACCAACAAACAAACACACGTAAAACTTTGAATTATGACAAACAAATCGACCAAACCTATGACCCAAATATGCCAATAATTCAACACAAACCATCTTCAAGGTAGATAAAGGCCGTCCTTGGTTGTACTGTCGGCGGTTCAATGGGCCTTATGGTGATTTCATGGCGTATTGGCAGGATGAGGCCGATCCCATCATTGTTTGTGAGTACATACGTGGGCGAAGGTACGCCATATTGAGTGCTTCGGAATGTCCGCGTTGAAAAATGAAGGCGAAACACGATAGTAAGATTGATTGTGGTGATACCGAATTGGTGCCTTTTAATCATTTTCTTTTTATGAAAATGAGGCTTGATTTTTTGTGGAGTTAATGTGTCGATGGGTATCGGGCGGGGAATCTATTCTTAACTAGCTCGGTAAAGAATTTTCTTGGAAAAGAAACGAAGTAGAAAATTATACAATTATGGTTAGACGAGGCAGTATTTTACAAAGCGTATTGATACGTAAATATGAAATGGAAGTACGAATATGAGTGCCTGAATTAATTATCTCACATATTTAATTAATGTTCGTATGGCCATGAGTAATTAGCTGCCACATATGCTACATTTGATGTCCGACAAATGTTCCACAAAGGTAGATCGGCCATTAATTGTGAAATATTTATAACACATACGCATATTTCACAGAGCAGGGGCCGTATTATGAAGTATAAGGGCGCTTTCAATTTAGACATCTCTCGCACGACCTTGCGTCGAGACATTTTGTATGAAAAATCATAACCGCCCGTGCGCAGTACGATACCCGGACTGCAGCAGTCCGGCACCAACCGTCTAAATTGAAAGCGCCCTTAATGCCATCATGATTCCAGTGTGAAAAAGGGATGGTGCTATCGGTCATGTATAGCTCCGTCTCTGTCTTACACTGGAATCATGATGGCACTAAACGGTCATAATACGACAGCAGTGCTGGCCCAGTGATAACGGCCCATACTTACGAGTTGCAGGTCGTTGGCTCAAACACAGGCGCTTTACTGTGTAAATTAATCCATCACCACTGCTCTCAAAACGTTGAAGGAAAACATCGTGAGGAAACCGGCATGTCCTAGAACTAAAAATTCGAAGACATGTGACATCTAACAACCCGCACTGGGCCCGCGTGGTAGAATACAGACCACTCCCTCTTGAAGAGAGAAGGCCTTCATCCCAGCAACGGGAACATTATACATACAACGTGTAACGTTAAATGCGCAAAACCTAAAAATACTTTGATCAGAATAACGAGCAGAATTAATTGAAACACTTTTTAATATAGGTCACATTTTTCCAAAAATCTTCGTTAAAAAGTTGCCGTGTCTATGTATTAAGAGGTCAAGCAAGCCAATGTCAGCGCGGCGCAGCGGCCCGGCGACGACTCCTCCCTCGATAAAGCGTCGTCGCAGACGCAAGAAACGATCAGAATGGCACGTAAAACTAAAACAGCACATAAAACCTTTACAATTTTTTTCATGACTTATATTCTCTCTGAAATAGGGCAATTGAATTAAAAATCAGTTGGGGTGTCTGAGGTTTTGCGCATTTAACGTTACACGTTGTAGACTTATTGAGCATGCTTATTTCAAAAATTATCACAGTCATCTCAGTTATAGAACGATATCTCATTTCGAGTCGACTGATTTTCAAAGCACACGAAGCCTCAATGCCCATAATTAGTTCCCACATGTTTATCAAACTCCTGTGAGCCGCTTTTGAGTATCGCTACTGAATGCCACTCGACCCTCCACTACACGAAGAGTGTCCATTAACCCGTCAGAGCTAACGTTACCTACTCCACCACGTATATAAGTAGACAGCGCCATCTATATGAAACTCGAAACGATTGTTTAGTTGCACTTCACCCCAGGGATCCCTTCCACAGATCGGGTTAAAAAATAACGGCTATCCACACGATGGCATTGGTAATTTGTTGAACGTGGAAATTGTGATGAAGAGCGTTGAGCTGCACGGCTACTGACGAATGCGTGTACTGACTGCACAGGTCCACTCAATCTGTGTGGTTCTTTCCTCAAAAGAGCACTTCAGACACCAATCTACATGGTCCTCAAAGATTATGTCCGGATTTTTTATATACACATTGACATTGATGAATTTTATATATATGTACAATGACATGGATATTTACTTTGTAAAGTATTTTATTTTTTATTATTACTATTGTGAATGTGAGGACTATGTGGGTCATTTTTTTTTCTGTTTTCCTTCTTAGTTAGTTTTAATCATGATCTGGCAGTTTGAGTAACTTATGCGGCCTACCCAAATGTCCTTTCATTGGTATTGTTCGCCGAATCGTGAGGCTCCTCAAGCTCTGAGTTGAGCTGCATGATTTTCGACAAATGCGTGCACTGATTGGACAAGTCCGCTCGATCTGTGTGGTTCTTTACTCAAAAGACCATTTCAGGCATCAATCTGCATGGTTTTCACATGATCTGACCAAGATTATGTCTGGACTTTAAAAGAGACTGTGACCTCTGAGTTTGTTTCGGCCTTTCTTCTCACAGTAGTCAGATAGGAAACGCCAACCTCATCTAGTTTAAAAAAAAATGTGATTGACATGTAAAAGTGTTTGTACAAACCTACTTACAGAAAATAAATCATATCATTTATCATTTGTAAAGAAAGAAATAAAAAAATAAAAAACTTGTTGGTTCCCGTTGAAGTGTAGACCAGCACACATGTAGTAGTTACCTTTTTTCTTGTTTACGGGGGGAACCTTTCAAAAGGCACCTGGACTTTGGGGAAAATACCAGGTAGTGTGGGACTCTTACCTCACTAAAACCACCCCGGTGGTCACCATCAGCACATGGAGGGGGTCTGTCATTTGGCGTAACACCATCAAACATTCTGTTACTGTCAGCCTGCATCATCCCACAACTGTTCAAAGGCAAATTTTTTGTTCATATTTCAACCTATGTTCTTTGGGGAAAGTTGTTGAGTTTCATGAGCACATTCACCTCCTTCAGGGTTGATACCCCCTTTCCGTTATACGCTGTATATGTATATCATATACTTTTCAAAACATTTATAACAGCGTTGTTATTAAAAGGCTAACTGACAAGCGCAAATTAGGGTGGGCCGCGTCGCATCGCAACGCAACGCAAAAATCCTCCTTCATCACTTTCGTACATTTTCTATGAACCAACGTACACTTCTGTGAATTAAGGTTTCTCCTATACACATTCATTATGCGCACTGCCAAAGTGTGAAACTCTGTCAGCGCCTATTCCACGTATAACACCACAATCTGAATCATTTTGAAGGATATTGCTAATCCATTGCTTCATATGTTCGAAAAATTGTCCGCTCAACCACGTAAATAACGCAATGAATGTTGTTGAACTGTTAAAATGAAAGTCATTGCTACTGTTAGTGTGTTACGCGATTAACCCAAGAGTAAACAGGCATCTTTTGGGATATGGTCGTTCCATCGTAGACTTCATCCATCGCTTTCCACCAGGCGAGATCGAGACCTGGTCCATTTGGAAAAAAAAAAAAAAACAAAATTTACGGGCAGGCCGCACCGCACTTTTTTGTATGAAACTGCGTTTTGCTCCCGTCCGTTGTGGCTGTAATGTTCGCATAGCATAATGAAATGAAATGAAAATATTTATTTCAGACTAAAATAATTTGGAATAACAAGTCCATATGTTGTTAGTAGATGGATACTTAAAGCTATGTTAGTAAAATTTAAAATTATTATTATTATTTGAATGGACGACCAATGCCTCGGGATTTGGCCGTCCACTCCCTCTCACTCATAATACTCATAATACTTATAATAATGACCGACTGTTCACTGTTACCTAGTGATAAATAAAGGGTGTATTGTATAGATACCCTACACTTAATAACGGCAAGTGTCAGATTTCAGCTCATTATGAGCGTTCGTTAATTACAGATGCGTAATGTGTTAGGGAATATTTTAATGGCGAATATTATTCTAATTATAGTGCTAAATGAGTTTCTGTTATTCGGGTTACTGAAACTAATGAAACAATTGAACTGTAATGTAATCAAACTAGTGAATAAATTAGATTAAAACGCCTATGTAGTTTTACATACTAATGGCGGACGATGAAACTGAACGCGATTAGCACATTTAAACTGCGTTCAAGAGTTGTGTGTCATCATTGTCGTAGAATTAACATTGGTGAAATTCGCCCTAAGTTAAATTTATGTTCTAGCTAGAGAAACTGTATTATTGCTCAATATTATTGAGTGTACTTCCTCTAGATTAAGCATAAGCATAATCAGCCGATAATATTCCCACTGCTGGGACACAGGCCTCCTCTACGTGAGAGGGAGTGGGCTGTAATCCACTACGAGGGTTGGTAATGATAGATGTCACATGTCTTCGAATTTTTAGTTCTAGGACATGCCGGTTTCCTCGCGATGTTTTCCTTCACCGTTTTGAGAGCAGTAGTGATGAAATTAAATACACAAAGTAAAATGCTCGGCTGGGTTCGAACTCACGACCTGCAACTCGTAAGTCGGGGCCGTTACCACTGGACCACCACTCCTCCTACATCCCACCTCTCGCATTTCCTCTACAATAGCTGTGAAATACTGTGAATGTTAAATACATTATTTTAACCGCTGTTAAACCTGAAGAAAAGTACCTACCGAAATGTTTAACCCTTAAATGCATCGTGATGTAAACCATCAACCAATCCAATGCCATATTTTCGTTTCCACAGAGCACGGGAATCCCCAATTGTTAGAGTTATTCAATTCATTTTGTTCCCAGCAGATTCGTTCTGATTACATAAAGATGTAAATTTCCACCAGGCCATTTAAAAAATAAAAAGTATTTTTATGAATATATTTTTTTCAATATTTTTTCCTTACTATAGAGCTAATGTTACGTCCAAATAAGCTTAAAAAGTAAAAATCATGCATTTAAGGGTTAAAGAACAAGTCACAAGTACCGCGTAATACGTAATACATCCTAATTGATGTCAGATTAAATTGCAGGTTGTTTTTGTTCGTGTTTACCGCTATTTGTGTTTCATCTCCGAGGATTTTAATCGTTTAGACTTTTAGAGAATCTTATACCTGTCAGCGCAAATTACAAACGTAATATGAATATGAACATCAAAGTAGGTAAGATTAGATGCCTCTACGTACTATAATAAATAATAGATGATTAAATGTCTATTGTAATTAATATTACCCTCCGAGAAAAGACGCCTAATTAACCTCAGTGTTTATAAAATAACTTCGATTGTTATTCCGCCCACGCATCGCTATTTACAATTAGTCATCGAGAATACATGGAGAATCTACTATAGCTATATCGACTATCGGTAATCGGTACACAGGGTCAAATTAAATTAGCTAGTGAAACTGCAGACGTGATGGGACGTGATCTATATCGTCATCATCATCATCTGCCTGCCTTTTCCCACCTATGTTGGGGTCGGCTTCCAGTCTAACCGGATGCAGCTGAATACCAGTATTGTACATGGATCGACTGCCTATCTGACCTCCACAACCTAGTAACTGGGTAATAAGATACCGCTTGGTAAGACTGGTTTGTCAGACTTTCGGGGTTCTGACTACCCGTAACGACTGTCAAAGATCCACGAATGACAGCCGCGATCAACGGCTTAACGTGCTTTCCGAGACACGGAGGGGTCTCGGTACGTAAAGACGGTCACCGATCCACAGACCAACCACGGCAAGCGTAGCTTAACCTGATCGATCGACCTGTGCGACTGTTATCATTTAGGCACGGGCCCCACGTGATCTATATCAAAACATAATTTAAAAAAAAACATAGGTCGACGACTGCTGTGTGTGTTCGTTGCAGTATGAGAAAATCTTGTTTTCTTTTGTTTTATCGTGTGTACAAACATATGGATACCAATCTCGTCTGTGAAATTTACACAAAAATAAACTATCAAAACTAACTCAAGTGACTTTCTACACTAACTGCGGTCGATGGCCCTAGAAAAAAAAACCATCAAATTAATTTCTCTGTTACTTTATCATACTTGGGTATCCATACCCATCACGTCTGTGCAGTTTCGCTAGCTAATATTATTTAACCCTGTATTGTTTGTCGATTGTACCGATTTATGTACAGACGCCAGCACATGAAGCTACCCGAAACTGTCAAATTTTTCCAATCAACTTTGAACCTTATGAAAATCTATTAAAGAAATTTGACAGATTGTTGTAGCTTGATGTGCTGGCGTCTGTACAATCACCGGACGATTAGATGTTTTAAACACACAGCTATTGGACGGGCTCGTGGCTAAATGATAACAGCCGCACGCTAAGCTACTACACTTGCCGCGGTCAGTTCGTGGATGGCTAACCATTACTTAACGAAACCCCTCCGTGCCTCGCAAAGCACGTTTTAAGCCTTTGGTCCCGGCTGTCATTCGTAGATCTTCGACAGTCGTTACGGGTTGTCAGAAACCAAAAGTCTGACAACCAGTCTTGCCAGGGGGTATCGCGTTACCCAGTAACTGGGTTGCGGAGTTCAGACAGGCAATCGCTCCATGTAAAAAACCTGTTATTCAGCTCCTTCCGATTTGGCTGGAAGCCGACCACAACATTGTCGGAAAAAGATTAGGCAGAGCGAATTAATCGAGAAACGACTATAGCTATACCGAATATCGGTAAAACGGTATGTTAGTCGATTGTACCGAATTATGTTACGTAGTACAATCACCGGACGATTAGATAATTTAAACACACTGCTATATGCAATAACGTGATGAAAACAGTAATTTGAGCTTCTTTTTAGGGGTCCGTTCTAAAAAAAAACAAGTTTTAAATATATGGTCTAACTAGCAGCGCCTCGCGGTTTCATCATCTGCATATGTTTCGATCCCGTGATCCGAATATCGGAATAAAAAGTATACGGTTTCGGTTCGGTTCGGATTAGAAGTCATACCTCCTAAGTTATCTCCATCTTCACTTCTACTTGACTCGTAATCTACCAGATATTTGTTCCCAACGGTCGGTGTTATAATAGCAGTCTTGCTATTATTATTAACAGAAATAGTGCCTTCAAAGTTCTCGCCATATTTATTAGCTTTTTCATAAATTGAATCAAACTAATCCTACCTTCAGCTTCTTTCCCAACTAATTCGGATATACTAGTAAACCTATCTATGTTTAACCTTTTGACCGCCACGGACGGCTATAGCTGACAAGCGAAAACGTGCCAAACACGCCACCGACGTCTACAGCCGTCAAGAAAACGACATTTTTTAAGTACAAAATAAATATACTAATTTTGTACTTAAAAAATGTCGTTTTCTTGACGGCTGTAGACATCGGTGGCGTGTTTGGCACGTTTTCGTTTGTATAGGCATATAATATAGGTCTCCCGCATGCCTCCACCTCAATATTTTTTGCTACCCTATACTGTCCCATACCGCGCCCCCTCCGTGCCTCGGAAAGCACGTTAAGCCGTTGGTCTCGGCTTTCATTCGTGGATCTTTGACAGTCGCTACGGGTCGTCAGTAGCCCGAAAGTCTGACAACCAATCTTACCAAGAGCTATCGTATTACCCAGTAATTGGGTTGTGGAGGTCAGATAGGCAGTCGCTCCATGTAAAATACTGATACTCAGCTGCATCCGGTTAGACTGGAAGCCTACCCCAAAATAGTTGGGAAAAGGCTAGGCAGATGATTATGACTGCCCCATTCCTGCCTCCCCCAATTCCTTCCGGGCGCCACCTTAAACCAGCTCTGCGTCCAGGTAAATATAATACTTAGTTTGAAAAAAACGATTTCCGAACAAAACACCGTAACTAAAAGCTACGGAACCATCACCTTAAAAATCGATTCCCTTGCTTAACCTCTGACATTGTATAATAACAGCAAGTGCAAAAGATCGTACATATTGAGCAATGAGTGATGAGGTTGTGTGCCGTAGTAAATGTCTTGGCCATCTGTCTCTCATCCGATAAATAATTTTGTGGATGTTGTAACCGACATGATAGCTGGCGTACTGTCACTTACTACTATGAGAGGTGTAGTACCTCACCATGCCGTGGGACGTTATACAGCGTACCGCTTTAATGGCGATATTAATTTAACACACGTATAAGGTTTCGCGTATTCGTTTTATGAAAACATTAATATTTCATTAAACGTTATTATTACATACAACGTGTAACGTTAAATGCGCAAAACCTGAAAATAGTTTGATCAGAATAACGAGCAGAATTAATTGAACCACTTTTCAATATAGGTAGGTTTTTAATAGGTCAAGCAAGCCAATGTCAGCGCGGCGCAGCGGCCCGGTGACGACTCCTCTCTCGATAAATCGTCCTCGCAGACGCAAGAAACGATCAGAATGGCCAGTAAAACTAAAACAGCACATAAAACTTTTAAAACCTTTTAAATTGTTGTAGATAAAAATCAGTGCTAACTTACACATTCTTCGAGTTAAAAATAATGTTTTGCTAATTAACGAATTATTTGATATATTCACACAACCTTGTATGTCATTGTCATGCACTTAGATTGTGGCAGTAATTATGAACAATAAATATTTTGTTCATATTATGTTCTCTTACTATCTTCACGCATTTCCCACGATAATAATGAAGTTACTTATGGTATGTTGTAATAGCATTGATTACCTTATCTTTACGAATACAGGGTGACTCATTTAGTGTAGTAATCTCATGGATTCATCTAAACGTAACACAAGTACCGCGTAATTCAGTACTTTAGAAGTCGAATGAATGAAATTTACTGACCCCAGCGTGGTTTGACCAGACTCGATTAATTGAATGAACCCCAAGAGTCGCATACCTGTAGCCTCATGGTTCATGGTGCTACAGCGACCGTTGTATATCAAGGAATAGTACGGGGGGAGTGGTAATGGTAGGGAAGAACGTTCCCGTAGGATAGGGAAGTATTTAAGAGTCATACCGGATATGCATCCTAGAATAAGGGTTGGACTGGTGGGGAGATGGGTGATAATTGTCTATGGATTAATTGCCCAAACCTTGATAAGCTCTTTTCCAATAACAAAATGGTGTTTTACATTCCAATTAACCCTTTCATGCATGCAATAAGTTTGTAAAGTATCTATTAAATAAATACACATTTTAGCTTCAATCGATATGCCTAGCCTTTTCCCAACTATGTTGGGGTCAGCTTACAGTCTAACCGGATGCAGCTTAATAGCAGTATTCTACATGGAGCGAATGCCTCTCTAACCACCACAACTCAGTTACTGGGTAACACGATACCCCTTGGTAAGGCTGCTTGTCAGACTTGGCTGGTTGTGGGATTCTGACTGTCAAAGATCCACGAATGAAAGCCGGAACCAACGGCCTAACACGCTTTCTGAGGCAGGGAGGGGTTTCGATATGCAATGGATGGTCACCCATCCACGAGCCGACCGTGGCAAACGTAATTAAGCCTTTGATCGACCCGTATGGCCGTTATCAATTAACCATGAGCCTTTTTTCTAACAATTTAGCTTCACCACTGTAATATATCCAAGTATGTTAAATACTGATACCATAATAGCAACAGACTTGGTTCAAACTCCCGACCTTTCAAAAGCCAGGTTATCTCCTCGACCGTTGCGCTCTTGTCGCTTCCATTGTTGTTCTCCACCAATTAAGTAATTACCAAAGCGTAAACGACGATAAACAATCTAGGGCTCTCGATCATTCCATTGTTATTTATTCATTTATTTATTCCTTTATTTTAGGCAACTAGGGCCCATAGAAAAAACAATGCATACTACTACAAACATACTAATAACATATAATAATATAACTTTAAAATAGGTACTATAAATACATACCTACAACATAACAAACTAAAACTACTGCACAAGAAGTTTCGGCGCCGTGTTTCGATGACTGGTGTCATGTAGCCGGCCACAAAACCGGCGATACACAACACCCTTCGGCCAGAACTTCTTTGAGGAACTTCTCGAGATGATAAGTCGGAACATGCACCAGGAACGACTAAAATCGGAACGGTTTAAACTCGTAAGTTACTGTTACAAGTGATTCATATAGTACAGACGCCAGCACATCAAGCTACCCGAAACTGTCAAATTTTCTGAATCAACCTTGAACCTTATGCTTTAGCGATAAAGTTGAAAATCTATTAAAGACATTTGACAGATTGTGACTTAAAACTTCATACACATCAGAGCACATACATACATAATCAGCTTTTAATGTTCCCACTGCTGGGACACAGGACTACACAGGAAACAGATAAGAGTCGGATATTTTTCGGAATCAAGGAGAAAATCATACTTTTTCGAAAAAAAATATCGATGCAAAAGCGAAGTAACATTGCTTAGCATGAACAGCCAATAATGTTCCCACTGCTAGGACATAGGCCTCCTGTCTTCGACGGGGAGTGGGCCATAATCTACCACGCGGGCCCAGTGCGGGTTGGTAGATGTCACATATCTTCGAATTTTTGGTTCTAGGACATGCCAGTTTCCTCACGATGTTTTCCTTCATCGTTTTGAGAGCTGTGGTGATGAAATTATTTACATAAAGCGCCTGTCTGGATTCGAACTGACGACCTACAACTCGTAAGTCAGGTCCGTTACCACTTGGCTACCACTGCACATCAGATCACAATTGGCACAATAGATACCTGATTGTGTACATAGGTACACAATCAGGTATCTATTGTGCCAATTGTGACTAATTGAATCAGTCATTGTGGAAATATATGTGGAGGCATTTTCCAGCAAGTCACTTTTTCCTGCTGATTTAATGAAACGGTTTTATACCGTGCTGGAAACAACGGTAAATACCGGTCACTGTACGGTCAAACGGATGTCAGTTAGTACCTAGCACTTGAACTCACATTCAAATTGTTACCTGCTTCTGCTATTTCCTATGAAAACAAATGACGAGCATTCTATCTTTCCCCTCATCATCATCTTGCTGCCCCATATTGTTTCGGTGCAACACGTTTTCTTCTTCCATTCTCACCTGTTAACTATCACGTTATCATTTATTTAATAAGTACTTCAAACACAGAAATGTACAGAGGCGGACTTAATGCTGTAGGCATTTTCTACCAGTCAACCTTTGGGTGATGCAGAGACAAACAATGGTAGGTGCAATCATGAAAATTGAGGAATAAATATTTTAAATACCCATAAACCTATTAAAACTATAAATATAATATATACCTAATTACATGTAAATGTAAGCACAAATATACGATGTACTAAAAACTCCCTTCTCCCTTCTCTTTCATTTTTTCCGATGGGAAATCTCATCAACTACTTAGTTGTGGTGCAGTTACCGGGCTCGTTTAGACAGTTTTCGTTAAGTATAATAAAGGCGAGTTAACTTCGGGATACACTTTGCCCAACATCGGAATAAAACACTCAAAAGGCGCAACCAACAAACCATTGTCGAGTCAATTAAACAATTTTTGTTTTTACAACAGTGATGAAAGATAAATGCGTCGATCAATGTTTATTGTTACTTCACTGGGTTAAACATATTATATCCGATTTCTATTTACACACCAAACGTTTACCTTAACGTTAATTGTTAAATAATTTGGCATTGTGTTAACAATTAGTGTTGCAATCAAAACAAATGTTATACGTGTAGTTCTACGGGAATTAACATTGTTTTTGTTTGGTTATCCCGTCCCGTAGGTGTGTATTGTGTGTAATCTAATGTTTTGTGTACATACACTACATGCCTGAAGGCCTGGGTATATTACAGGCTATGTTATACATGCGTGTGGGTGTTGTAGGCAAATAGATCGGTAAGGAGATTAGAAACAACATCAGCAGGGTAATTGCGTAACACGCTATCAGTAGCAATGGGTTTCGTTTTGACAGTTCAACAACATTCATTGCGTTATTTACGTTGTTGAGCAGACACATTTCTCAAACATATGGAGCAATGGATTAGCAATATGCTTCAAAATTATTCAAATTGAGAGTAATAGTGTGTTACGCAATTAGGGTGCAGGTAAGTGGAGGAGGCTTTTACTACTATCGATAGCGGTCCTTGCATATCACCCAAATAAAATATGTTTTTTGTAGAACCTAAAAAAAAGAAAACTTATTTAAGAAATATATTTTTAGTCAAAAAATTATACAACGTGTAACGTTAAATGCGCAAAACCTCTTAAGGGGTCATTGTACTCATCATTATGAACAACTTTTACTATGGGACCAAACCTGAAATGGCGAAAAAAAAATCAGCTGTTCCCTACATTTATGTTCGCATAACTCGTCAAAATGTAGGGAACAGCTGATTTTTTTTTCGCGATATCCGGTTTGGTCCCATAGTAAAAGTTGTTCATAATGATGAGTACAATGACCCCTTAAGAGGTTTTGCGCATTTAACGTTCCACGTTGTATATAAAGATTAATAGTACTCGAAGATAAGGAAAAAGTGTGACAAGAAAATAAAGCCATTATTGATAAATGATAAATGATAATGATAAATGATTTATTTTCTGTAAGTAGGTTTGTACAAACACTTTTACATGTCAATCATATTTTTTTAAACTAGATGAGGTCGGCATTTCCTATCTGACTACTCTGAGAAGAAAGGCCGAAACAAACTCAGAGGTCACAGTCTCTTTTAAAGTCCAGACATAATCTTGGTCAGATAATGTGAAGACCATGTAGATTGGTGTCTGAAATGGTCTTTTGAGTAAAGAACCACACAGATTGAGCGGACCTGTCCAGTCAGTGCACGCATTTGTCAAAAATCGTGCAGCTCAACTCAAAACTTAAGGAGCTCAACGATTCGACGAGTAATACCAAGGACAGGACATTTGTGTAGACCGCATACACCACTCAAACTGCCAGACCATGATTAAAACGGAAACAATAATCCACATAGTCCTCACATTCACAATAATTAAAATAATATAAGACTTTAAACAGTAAATGTTCATGTCATTCTGTATATAAATAGATATTAAGAAAGAAAAAAAAGCAAAAGTGTAAATCAGCAAAATAAAAAATAAACAACATTCACTGTCTAGACCTATTGGAGCAGCTCAATCCCAAGCTTTTTTGTCCTCAATATAGTCTTTTACAGTATAATAGGCTTTCTGGCATAGTTTTAGCTTTATAAAAGATTTGAATTTATTAATGCTTAGTTCTTGAATGTGGCTAGGAAGTTTATTATAAAAACGTATACATTGGCATCTAAACGAGCCACCTATTTTCTTGAGCCTTGTTGTAGGAACAACATATTTGTGTTTGTTCCTAGTATTTATATTATGGATATCACTGTATTTTTTAAACAGATTAATATTTTTATGTGCATACAAAAGATTATCATAAATGTACTGAGAAGGCACAGTCATTATATTAATCTCTTTAAATTTGTCTCTGAGGGAGTGTCTGGGACTTAATTTATAAATGGAACGAATTGCCCTTTTTTGTAAAATAAAAATTGTCTGAATATCGGCGGCATTTCCCCACAACAGAATACCGTACGACATCACACTATGAAAATAACTAAAGTAAACTAAACGGGCTGTCTCTAAATCAGTTAAGTCACGAATTTTCCTAACGGCGTATGCTGCAGAGCTAAGCTTTTTTGACAATTTATCTATATGGGGGCCCCATTGAAGCTTGGCATCCAAAGTTATGCCTAAGAATACTGTGGTATTTTCGGGTTTTAACTCTTCACCCTTTATGAGAACACTAGTTTCTACTTGTCTAACATTTGGTATCGTAAACTTAATACATTTCGTTTTTTTTCCGTTAAGAAGTAAGTTATTAACATTAAACCAGTTAACTACTTTTGCGAGGGCACTATTTATATTGTCAGTAACCAGCTGCTGACGTTTGAGTTTAAATAAAAGTGAAGTGTCATCTGCAAACAACACTATATCATGTTCATCCCTTATGAGGTAAGGCAAGTCATTTATATAAATAAGAAATAAAAATGGGCCAAGAATTGAGCCCTGGGGGACCCCCATTTTTACTACAGATCCGGGTGACCTTTTTCCGTTAACATCAACTCTCTGAATCCTATCACTTAAGTAAGAAGTAAGAAGATCCAGAGAGGCGTTCCGAATTCCGTAGTAGTGAAGTTTCCTGATTAAGGTTTCATGAAGAACACAATCGAATGCCTTGGACAAATCGCAAAAGATGCCCAAAGCATCGCATTTGTCCTCCCATGCATTATAAATATGTCCTAAAAGTTCAACTCCGGCATCAGTAGTTGAACGACCCCTTGTAAAACCGAACTGTTTGTTATGCAGTAATTTATTTTTGTTAAAAAATCCTTGCATTTGGTTTAAAATGAGCTTTTCAAAAATTTTACTAAAGGTAGGTAGTACTGAAATAGGTCTATAATTAGTAGGGTCTGATGTACTACCCGATTTAAACAATGGTATGATTTTACTATGTTTCATAAGATCAGGAAACTCACCACGATCAATACAATTATTAAATATAACAGCTAAAGTAGGTGCTACAATGTTTATAATTGACTTAGCAACATCCACAGAATTACCCCATAGATCTGCAGTCTTTTTAACATTTAGCATGTGAAAAGTTTTAATTACATCTGTACAGGTGACATATTGGAAGTGAAATTCAGAATCACCAACTGGAACGTTTTCTTTAAGTAAAGACTCTGCAGCAGTGGGTGACGAGCTTAGAGATTTAGTAGTTGACACGGGAATCTCTGAAAAGAAATTTTCAAAGGCCGCGGCGACTTGAGAATCTGATCTAATTACATTGTCATCAATAGCAAGGCTGTAGTCACTACTTCGGTTGCAAGACCTTCCTGTTTCGCTATTAATGACATTCCAAGTCATTTTAATAATGTTACTACTATTTTTAATTTTTGAACTCAAATAACGTGACTTGGCTATACTACAGACTGTTTTAAATATTTTAGAATAATTTTTAACATATAAATTAAATTCAGCAGTGTTTATACAAATCCGTTCATCATATAATTCATAAAGTCGTTTTCTACTTTTATGTATACCAATGGTGGCCCAGTCACTGAAGGAAGCGTTACTATTGACTGATAATGTCTTTGGAATGAATGTTTTATCAAATTGTGTGCAATACATATTAAAAAAATCATTATATTGTTTGTTAGGGTCATCATTAGTCAACAGAAGTGGTAATTTACTTAAGAGTTTAGTTTTAAATGTTTCTAAGCGTTTAGTTGTTTTTGGGTTAACAGTGATATCTTTTTTAATAACTTTTTTGTTTTGATTTGGAATAGTGATCAGCTGTCCGCAATGATCTGAGTCTATTAAATTAATCATTTCTTTGTGGTTTGGTATAATATCTGTATAAATGTTATCTAGGCATGTGGCACTAGTAGGAGTTATTCTAGTGGGCTCCAAAAATAGGTTAGCAAGATTGTATGACTGAAACAAACTTATGATTTTAGTACTTAACCCAGAATTTTCTAACAAATTAACATTGAAATCACCACAAGTGATGATGGACTTGTTTGTATTACAGATTTTGTGCAACACTTCATCCATAACCTTTTCAAAACAATCATACAATCCTGAAGGAGGTCTGTACACACTTAATATAATGAACTGCTCCAATTCTATACAGGCTATTTCAATTGTCCGCTCAACAGAGAGGCTCACAATGTCCTTTCGTTCCTTAAATTTAAGCTGGTTATTTACTAAAATTAATGAGCCACCATGTATAGCATTTACTCTGCTGAATGAACTACCAACCTGGTGATTACTAAAATTGAACATGAACTGGTGGCTTTTAAGCCAATGTTCTGTCATACAAAGAATATCTACGTTGTAACAATTCAGGAATAATTCTACTTCTAAGTCTTTGTTTAAAAATCCTTGAATGTTTTGATGCACCAGATTGATACTGTTTAATTTTTTTACACTTTCATTTGACTTATTAGTTACATTTTTGCTAGAGGTTGCCTCTATTGTCCTAATTTCTAATTTAAATGATGATTAATGTCATTAATTTTAAGCAAATTATTGACACAATGGTTTGAAATGCCTTTGCATTGCTCAAAAGGAGCAATTTGTTTAGCCAAATTTTTGGCTGAAATAGAAAAAAAATATGATAGCGACATAGCTATCTGTCTTTTGAGATAGGTAGAAAGATAGTACATAACACAATTGTATCTATCTTTTGTCAAATATAAATTACTATTAATATAATAGTTAGTGTCAATTAAATGGATTAGCTTATCATTATAAGTTAAATTATGCAATGTCATGTTTAAATCATATCTTAACCTATTTTCTTCCTGTGGCAAACTGTTACTATAAGGGAATGTAAATAACACAATTTTTCTTAAACTAAGGTTGCACAATGTTCTATGATATTGGAGCAATTCTCCTTTATTTAAATTTCCCCTATTTCCCATAAAAATTAACAAAGTTGTTTCCTGCTTAAAGTTACATTTAATAATTTCTTTCATAATATCAAATAAAGAACAACCAGGCATACAGTAATTTATTACAGAGTGTCCCGGATATTCATCTGTCAGCAAGTGACCTAAGTCCTTTCCAATCTCATCACAAAATAGTACAATGTCATTGTTTACAATTTGTTTACACGGTATAAAGGAGCTATTAACAGAAGGAATTGGCAAATCAACACAAGGATCCGGTAATGTGGTATTGCATGTTGACAATGAATGGTCCGGTGTAGGCACATGGGATGGTATTTGACAGCGATCACAGCTGTTAGTTTGTGAGTTCACCAGCTCATTCATTGCCAACACATATTCCCTCATTAGATCTTCAGAGGTATTATATTTGTTAGTCATTGATCTTAGTTTCTCCTGTAGATGGTCCAGTTGAGATTGCAAGTCCATATTTTTTTATTAATTTTTTTTTTATTATTTATTCTATTTTGATTCTATTTTAAGTTGATTTATTTGATTTATTCTGTTTTGGTTTGATTTGATTTGTATTGATTTTTATTTTATTTAATTTTATCTGATTCTATTTGATTTTTTTACGTGTCTGCTATTAATGGGTGTTATTAACCTGAAATAAATGAATTTATATCACTATTATTATATTAATGAAATTTGACTTCATTAAATTTATCAAAAACTAAGGGTTTCACCTGCTGCTCAATAACGCTACCAACTGTCTATCCCTGTAACCATGTTTAGTTTGACAATTTTAGGACTTTAAAAGAGACCATATTCTCTGGGTCGGTTTCGGCATTTCTTCCTAGGTATCAGTCAACTAGGAAAACCCAGCGGCATCTAGTTTTAAAACTTTGGCCCACACAATATTGACGTATAATGATCTACTTCCAGAAATAAGCATTTGATTTCAATTATCTGCATGGTTTCTCCGGCTCAGAATAGGAATTCGATGCAGCCATATGCACAAATGCAGTGTCTACAATCGTAATGATCTGCCTCGCTGCAATCACCAGACATTTAACAGCTCCAAGTAATACCTATGTATGTTATTCGCTTGTTAGGATCTTGTGATCTTTACATAACATCTCGGTACTTAGGTATTGCGTACAGCTTGCTTACCTTTGAGGAGCAATTCGATGTGGCACCCAAACCCATAGCTTTGACACTCCGCTACGTAGAAAATAAGCGTGAAATTTTAAAATAAACGTTGGTTTACTTCCTAATAAAATACTACGTACTCGGTGCTCGGTTCCGAATACCATAGGTACATAATAACCGGTACGGTAATTGCGTAACCCACTAACAAATACAATGTCTTTCATTTTGACAATTCGACAACATTCATTGCGTTATTTACGCTATCGAGCAGATGAATTTTTCAAACGAATAAAGCAATGGATTAGGAATATCCTATAAAAGAAAGAGTTTTACGCAATTGGGGTGCTGGTAGCTTAGGTATATTTCCTCGCTCTCGCATTATGCGGAACATCCCTTAAGGTCTTGTTGCATGCTCGCCTCATGCATTAGGTGCATCTTGTATCCATTAGTAAGGTATCGTAAAGGCAATCATTTCGCATTATGTACTGACGCCAGCACATCAAGCTACCCGAAACTGTCAAATTTTCTCAATCAACTTTTCAAATCAGCCCTTATTCGCATTTTTCTAATGCCGTGGGCCCGTGAGTGATGGCTCATCAAGATATGCAACCCATCACAGTTTATTTTCTAATTGCAATCCTTGACCTGAGCGCGGGTTTGCTAATCGTGTTTGTAAGGCACTAGTCACGTTTTATTTTAATGGGCATTATTCTAAGCGGATGATGCTTGTTAAAAAATACTATCGCTTTTTATATTGTTGCCTTTAGCATTCTTGATTTCGGAATGTGGCACGTGCAATAAACATACAAAAGTTGTTGAGGTCTTAATCATGCGATATAATTATTTGATATAAGTACCTATTTAAACTGCAATTTACATTGAAGATAAAAATGAAAACTGACCAAGTATCTAGTCTACTTGCAAACAATTTTATTCCTAAAACATTGTTAAGAAACTAGGTTTGTTACCGCTGCCGTCGCTTTATATATTTGAAATATGTAATGTTCGTTAATAAACATAAAGACCTGTTTATATCAGCCAATGATATTAATCCAAGGAGCCGGCGTGATCCACAGAGACTCGTTCTGCATGATCTTCCCAAGCTTGCTAAATATAATAAACGCTGCTTATATAATTGTGTTAGTATATATAATAACATACCGAGTAGCATAAAAAACTTAAACTCCAGATTATTAAAGGGAAAATTGTTTGCATGGTTAAACTTGAAAAATTTATATAGTCTTAAATAATTTATGGATAACAAATTCTCATGTTAGTATTAAGTGAACATATGCATGCTAAGTACAATTCTGGCAAAACATGTAAGATCTCTATTTTAAATTATTGTAACACCATGTATACCATGTTTTATGCAAATGAATACGTACTTACTTACTTACTTAAATTTACTACTGGTAAGTATCTTTTCACTGAAGATTTTCAAACGCTTTCAACTACTAGAAGTTTTCCCACGTTTCTTGCAAGCGATGGAACGTTTCCTTAATTCTGCTCGTAGTGGGTTAGACACGTACAAATTGCAGGTAGAGTTGTTTCTTCTAAAGGGACTCCTTAAAAAATTGGAAGCGTTGACGATTGATCGCTTAGACATCGTATTCGATATTTACTGACGCATGTAGTCAGGATCTTAGAAAGGGTTGAAACACCTGGAGTCAAGTTTATTCACGCCTATTAAGCTATCGTGTCAACTCGAGATACTCGTAGCTAAACAAAACATCATCGATCCAAAAGACGAATGTGTGTTTCTATTTAAAAACACAAGTTTTTTGCAGAAAACTAAAAGGTGTTTTGTTTATATATCGTAACAAAGTATTTATACTAATACCTCAAATATAATACTTCTAAGTATTTTACCATTAACTCATGGATCCATCAAGCCGATTCCTTTTGAAGGCAATGAAAAACACCTACAGACGTCATTGATATCTCTCTATTCTATCCCAGATACAACCAAAGCCTCCATCGAATCGTCGACACAGAACACTACCATTCACGTCTTATCCCTACATACCATGCACCTAGTTACCTATGTGATTAGTTTGAATGCAGTAACTGCATAATTAGCGTCACAGATCTCAGTTCAGAGCACTGGTATCACTCATTTCCGACACTTGATTTGCAGCTAACGGGCTGATAAGCTGTTGATGTACTCTGCCTCCGTTTTGGGTTGTTATCTTGTGGGATAGTTTTGAGTATGTTGCAGTTAGATGTGTTATTAAAGTTTTGTCTGCTGTAATATAAAAAACACCTCAGTTGGGAGTTAATATGATCGTTAAACAGGGTGTAGAGCTCGCAAAGTCGCGAAATCGTTCATCATAAGACAATTCTATGTATATCTTTTAGCCTCCTGTTATAACGTACTTAATTTTGACTTCGATCAGCATAAAAATAAAATGTTCAAACTGGAACAGAAACTCTCCTCACAGAATTTGAACATTAGGAACACACGTTAACGTTTAATCCGAGGTAATTCTGAGCTCCCATTTCCAGATCTAAACCCGCTACATTCAAGATTCCTGAATGCGCAAACTCTGAAATAGGTCTCACATATGGCGTTAATGTATCCGCTTCATGGGATATGATACGATAGAAAGTAAAAGTACCTTCTTCACACATGTTCATAAGACGAGCACGGTCCATAAACTGCTATAAACACGAGGCGCGGTCCACACTGGCGGATATTGCGTCCCGTATTGTTCTCCGCGGTTATTAATCAGACAACTGTCGCTGTTTTGTTTGTGTTCCCTAACAACGTCACGTTTCGGTTCAGAGAAGGTGAAACTTGCGTTTAGTGTGTGTTCACAGAAAAGGCGAACTTTTTTACGAATTGTATTTGAAGATTTATTTGTTTTTCTTGTTTCTTTTACTTCCTTTATGGGATGAAAGAAGTTCCAAAACTGAATGCGAAAACATGACGGAATTCTTTGACCAGAATATTACTTGGAAATACGATTGTGGAACTCATTTCAAGTTATGTTAGAATATTATTTGTCCCAGTATTTTTAAATAAACCCGTTGTATTTTACATGACCTGTGTCTTATATCGACCAGTCTAGGAACTGAAGCACCCGCTTTTCAAGCATGTTCTATTTAAGCCTTCGTTTTGAGCTCATTAGCAGAGAACAGTACCTTTCTTCATTAGCATCTCTATGATAAAGTAACAACGCTTTTAAAACGTCTGACTTTTTTTATTAAAATGCTTTCTAATAAAGTGGGCAAGTATGTTTAAATTGGTCGGGGACTGTTCGGAAAGCAATTATATGAAAATATACTTAATTTAAGTACGTAACATTTAAGGAAATTTTAAATGGATAGTTGCTTTGTTAATTGTTTTGTTATGAAATAACTTTTAATTGAAATTATGTTGTGTATGTTGGTATTGTGATTCCTGGAACTCTTTTGAAATGGGTAGGTAAAGAAAAGTTGTAATAATAAATTCTGGCATTTTCCGAATGCCTGAATTTATTCATACAACTTTTATTTTATGTGTGTGATTGTATACAGCGTGTAACGGAAGGGGGGTATCAACCCTGAAGGAGGTGAATGTGCTCATGAAACTCAACAACTTTCCCCAAAGAACATAGGTCGAAATATGAAAAAAAAAATTGGCCCTCCCTTACAAAACTGACTACCAGCTGATTGATTTACTATGGGAGGGCCAATTTTTTTTTTCATATTTCGACCTATGTTCTTTGGGGAAAGTGGTTGAGTTTCATGAGCACATTCACCTCCTTCAGGGTTGATACCCCCTTTCCGTTACACGTTGTATATCCAACCTGAAATAACTGCAAAGGTTTCGTAATTTGAATCGATGTCATAATTTCGAGTTTCACATAACCGTACTTTTTTTTTTTTTTTTTTTGAGGCTTTTCCTTGCAAAGGTACGTCAGCCTCGTCATACCCTAATCTAAGTAATACTACACACAAAATGCCTACAATGCTCTGCGTATCCAGTATAACAACGCACATTAGAGTGCTGTTGCGTCTGCCTCGGTTCTGTAGCGCATCATCTATGTTCGCTGAGGCACGCACCGATTTCTTCAATGCGTACGGCGTAAGAAAGCGGCCTCGCTGTTAAACAGACTCCGTGGCAGCCCCAGCAGCATTCTACGCGCTATAGCCGGGAGACATGACAGCCCGTTGGTGAGGTCACTTGTCACCTGTACATTGTCTAGGTTATTAGTTAAGTACTAACATAGGTTAAGACTGTTGTTACTAACCCAATGGATCTTTGTTATCTGAATAAATAAATAAATTATAATAATAATTACACGTAATAATAATATTATTAATACAAATAAATATTATATACATATCATTGCGTAAGCGAGGGAGATAGTGATGCAGCAACCATTTCATAGATCAGACGGTCAATCTCACCGTAAAATCATAGATGAAGTAAGCTTGAAGTGAGCAGTAAATGGTGTTAATCTCTAGCATTAGTATACTGAATCTTAATTCACGCTCACTTCACCTAAGCTCTCACGGTGAGATTTTTATAGAATAGCACTACAGTTTCGCTTCTCTCGAGTTAGGTGTAGATAGTATTCTAATAAAAGCCCCAACATCATACATATGTACTTTTAACTCCCGCATAACTATCTCCCACTCCCTCCTGTTCTTTTCACATTTCACCAGCAAATGTTGGACATCTACGAAGAACCGTAGGTACCTACCTCATTAAGATTTTAGATAAAACCTTAGAGTATCTTGTTTATTTCTAAACCTTTCCAGATATTTTGAGGGTCACTACCGAGATACTTTCTTACCTAGTATACCAGATTAAAAATACCCATAGATTACAAATGTAGAAGAGTGAATTTGGCAATTTCGGTTTTTCGCCCCTAGTTTTATGACAGTTTTTCCGCATACCTACCTTCGCCATAAAAAACAACTTCATTATATTTTTTTACCTTTTTACTTTGCCGTAGCAAAGCGAAATTGAAATGTTGTTCAGTTTACCTTTTTTCTTGTTTCTGCAAGTGCCTCCATTAAACTGGCGCAGGTTTGTTTACTAACTGGACATCATTACGAGATGGTAAATAATGTTATCATTAATAATATCACGCTTACAATATTGTAGAAAAGGGATGGGTAGAAGTAGGTTTAAGTGGTTGAAAGTGTATTAAAGAACTTTCAATTACAGTAGGCACCTAAGTATTAGGTCTCCAATTAGGACTGGAACTATCACTACTGCTCTCAAACCGGTGAAGGAAAACATCGTGAGGAAAACGACATGTCCTATAACCAAAACTTCCAAAACCTGACATCTACCAACCCGCACTAGGCCCGTGTGGTAGTTTACATCCCGCTCCCTCTCGAAGAAAGGAGGCCAGAGTACAGCAGTGGGAACATTTTGGGCCAAAAATGCTTATGCTATCGCTACTATTTCATTTTAAAGGGGCAATCAACCGAAAAGTATGACAAAAAAAAAGGAGGCACTTTATCCAGCAATAGTTCATTCCGGGCTGAAATGATGAACGATGATTTCCGAATCCGACTTACTTATAGATTACAGACAAAGCTGGTATTAATGTAACGCTAATGATGTAACGCTAAGGTTACTCTTAGAGTCTTGTAGGTAGCTGTACTACCTTCATACTTTGTTCAAGCCATCACAACAATGACATCAAAATTTAAACCACTTGGCAAGTCCAATAATTAATCCTACTATCTCAAACATCTCCATCTCGTAAATAAATTAACTGAGAACTAAACTATCAACGGACTGTTGTTTAAATTACGTGAACCCTAGTTGACAGCCCAAAGCCGACCCTTTACGCTTCGAGTACCCTGTACAACATGCCCTAACATTTCAGAACCTATATCTATTGAGAGATCCATACGCCAAGACCCAATGAATACGTGTAGGTACAGTCGAGTTGCTAATACCTTCGTCCGTTTTCAAATTTTTTCTAACAAGTCAGAGGGGCAATTCTCGTAAAATTAAGAACGTTTACAGTCTGGTGTCAGTCTCCATCGGTCAAAAATACATTCACACACACATACACTTGACAAGTTTTTGACATTGATTGCCGCGCGAGATGGGATTGCAACTAGATTTTGAACCTTTTTAATTACGGAACTTGGCTTTCTGGACTATATTTAATAAGGGTAATCAAAAAAGTGTCATAGCGCCTATATTTTCTTTAGTCGTGACCAAAGAGAATAGTCATTGGTCGTAATTGAATGATGACGGAATGAATGAAACGAATGATGAACGTCATTATATCTATATACTAATAATAAAGCTGCAAGGTTTGGTTGTTTATTTGAACGTGCTAATCTATTACTCGTCGGATTTGAAAATCATTTTGAATTTGATAGCCTAATTCCTGAGGAAGGCTACAAGCTACTTATCATCACGCTAGGACTCTTTGGAGCCGAGCAAAACAAAAAAACGCTAAGTGACAACGGAGTAATAGGGCGACGTGATGTGCCGGGGTGGGAGCTAGAAATTTCACGCGGACGAACTCACGGGCAGACGCTAGTATTTTATATTCATTTTCGAAATGTAGGACCTCCTGCCAAAGGGGCGCTAACTGGTGTCGTGAATTTTCATGAAAACCCTCATTACTTGAAAACAGAACAGAACAGAAATGTCCAGTTTATATCAACCTAAAAACCTGATAATGTACTGGCCATTTTATGAAATATAAATCAAATCTGTTTTATTTAGTTGACAGTGGAGCCGATTCTGTTGTGCACAAACTAAACTAAATTTATGTTCAGTGCATCTTTTTCTTTCTGTTTCATTAAGTAACAGAACAGCAGGCTAATTGCGTAACACACTATTAGTAGCAATAGGTTTCATTTTGACAGTTCAACAATATCCATTGCGTTTTTTACGTTCTTGAGGAGACACATTTTTCGAACATATGCAGCAATGGATTAGCAATATGCTTCAATATTATTCAAAATGAGAGTAATAGTGTGTTACGCAATTAGGGTGCTGGATAAAATTTATTTTCTGTCCTTTTCTTAATGAAATAGAAAGAAAAAGATGCACTGAACTTAAATTGTTTGTGAACTAGGGAATCGGTACGTGTCATACTTTTTGAATTATCTACTAAGTGTCAATCTGTGACATTGACATGACAATAATAATGAGTAGATTTTGCAGATTTTTGCAAAAATTAAACTGTTGAACTTATTTTTACTATGATTGTACACAAGTACCTAGTTTTCAAATCGTAAATTGTATTACGCTCGTTTATTTGAAACCAACCACAAGTTATGTTCATTGGAAGCTGCCGGATCCATCGCTCCTCGACTGGATACCCCCTTTTAACGGGCCTTAACATTATAGGAAAATATATCTGCCCGTTTGTTAGTAGCATTGGCTATGCTTTAGGAGAACATCTTTATAAAATGTTCGAGTAGTATTAACACTAAGTTACCTATGTAGATCTTGGCTATCTTCCTACTTGAAAATAAAGGAATAGCTATTTCTTTATCAGAAGTGTTTAAAGGTTAAAGCTATATTTTATGTAGGTCTTAGATATTAATTTAGTTAAATATTTTGTTGTTAGTGATAAGGGGTCGTGGCTAAATAATAACAGCCGCGCGCCTCGATCGAATATTAAGCTACGATTGCCGCGGTCGGTCCGTGGATGGGTGACCATTCATTACATACCAAGACCCCTCTGTGCCTCGGAAAGCACGTTAAACCGTTGGTTCCGGCTGTCATTTTTAGATCTTTGACTATCGTTACGGGTAGTCAGAACCCCGAAAACCTGATAACCAGTCTTACCAAGGGGTATCGTGTTACCCAATAACTGGGTTGTAGAGGTCAGACACGCTCCATGTAAAATACAAGTATTCAGCTGCACCCGGTTAGACTGGAAGCCGACCCCAACATAGTTGGTAAAAAGCTAGACAGATTGATTGATTGATAAAGGGTATATAATTATCAATTGAAATGAATGTACAGTAAGAATTCTGAAAATAGTGAAAATAATAATCAATAGTTTAACCATGCCTTGCTGTTGTTTCTATAACCACAAATTCGCTGCACTTACTTGAAAGCTTATTGCGCTTGAAATAGATGACAATATATCTATATTTAAACTGGGAACCATACTTACCGATTATGTATTTTAATGTATAACTGTTTATTTTCCCGAATAAATAAAATAAAATGTTAATGTCATGTCAGAGCACATGACAAAATAAGTTAGAACACTATACAAAGCCACTAAGAAGACGAAGACGCTAAGAACAATATCAGCAAAGAAATCTGCTCACCACTTATTCAGCAATAACTTTGAACATATCTCCAGATTATCTTTTATCTCCCTTATCAGTTTTCTTTCTTTTCCTCGTGCCGTTATTGCGTGTTGCTCAGTCCCCAATGATTCCGAAACACATCATCGCGAGTTATTATGTGCAAATATTGGGCAAAAGAATTTCAATTACGAGTCGGGACCAGCCAACTCTATGCGATCATTGATTTCACATGTTCGAATTTTATACTGAGGCGCGGATGGAGTATTTTTTCCTGAGCGACGAGGCTTATAAATCCGGTACGACTGATTTTTATGAAGGGAAACTTGCAGCTTGCAGTCAGTCATGTCATGTTGCATGTAAATACAGGGTGACAGGGACACGGACGAGCAAACTGAAACCATGAATTCGGCACATGACTGTATGTGTGTATGTTTATTTGTATGTATGTATGTAAGTATATTCTCATTAGTTTTATTAAGTAAATAATTGATTACGATTTTATGTATTTTTTTTGTCTCCTTTACTCTTTCGAACGCTGTGAGATTTCTTATGAAATAAGCATAACCTTTGTACCCTTTTTTCTGTTCTGTTTTTTTTTTGGTGTTTTACAAATAACCCTGTATATGTGTGTACATAATTGGTAAAATAAATAAATTTCAGCCGTAAAAAAAAATGCTGTTTCATAGAACACCTACGCGGTCTAAATGTATGGAACAGTAATTTTTTTTTTATAACCGAAAGTTGTTTCAACGCAGGGGGCGTTATAATTTATCGTCGCAAATTTCAACGCAGGGGCGCCGGGCGTTCAGAATCATGTACTGAATCCATGGTAACAGGATGCACGTCCCATGCACGCCCTAGCTCTCTGTATAACATAAAGTTAGGTGGTGGTTTAAAAGCAATAAAATTATGATCGGGGTCGTCTATGTTGTTTGACGGCACGGTTGGCGCAGTGGTTAAGCGTTTGACTGCTGCGCAGCGTGTTGCGGGTTCGATTCCCGCTCGGAACAAATATTTCTATGACCTACAAGTAGTTGTTCCGGATCTGGCTGTTTGTGTATGTGAGTTAAGTGAGTTTATATTTTTGTAAACGCACCCACAATACAGGAGAAATTCCTAGTGTGGGGCAACATTTAAAAAAAAATGTGTCTTGCGATATCAGCCGTAATATCATTCGGCATAGCAATTTGGCTGTGTGTGGGAAGGGGGGGGGGGGGGGGGGGAATGAGTCTTACCCATCACGGGACATTGAAAGACGTGTACCGTAAGTTCATGTAGCCAAATCATTACGTACTACAATTCAGCAACGAAATAAGAGAAAGTCTGTCTGACTAGACGGGCTAGTCTGCAACATATACTATCGTCTATCGAAACACATAATAAACCTCTTTTCGTGAGATTGCGTGCCTGCATTACAATCACAATAGTGAGGTTTCCTCTGTGCGAGTCAGCGCTCGCTCTGCAATTTAGTAAATCGTCCGACCTTATGTTTTTCACGAATCGTTGGCAAAGATAAAAGGAGCAACCGCTGAACCGTGCTCGCTTATGCAAAGTGTAGAAATCTCGTTTTAACGGTAGACAATGCAACTCCCTAAAGAAGAGAGACACAGGCGCCGAGAGATTAGCGGAAAGCCTTTTTAACTAATTAAAATATCTATTTCCGTTTCGCAAAAAGTTAGATTTAATTTGGGTACCATTAGATTTATTAGGATGGCCTGCCAGATTAGTTTTTAGCTCAGTAATAAATTTAAATCCTATCTGTTTGTGTAACGCAGGTATCTTTTTAATGAATGGTGTATGTATCTCGTATTAATTTGAATATTTAGCCCGGGTTAGTCCATTTAGTTAGAATTGTTGTGTTTTGAGTTCTGTTGTGGTTTACTCTGACAAATTAATGAACCTATTTTGTAAACAATTGGTATCATTTAATTAATACTAATCCACGGACGTGAGTGCCTGCCACATTAATACGTGATATAGACACAATTAATATGGTAATAATGCAAGGTTTTATTCAATTTATAAGGCGCATACACAGAACATTCATAAATTATTTTTTAAATTAAAGTGAATATCGACTACTCAGACAGGCGCACTACTTTGTGTATTTTATTCCTTCACCACTGTTCTCAAAACGGTGACGGAAAACATCGTGAGGAAACCGGCATGCCCTAGAAACAAAAATTCGAAGACATGTGATATCTACCAACCCACACTGGGCCCGCGTGGTGGATTATGGCCCACTCCCTCTCACCGAGAAGAGGCCTGTGTCACAGCAGTGGGAATATTATAGACTGATTATGATGGGAAAAACAGAGCAATAATTAGTCTCAAATCAACGTTATATTAATTATTAAATATACCTACGAGTAATTCCAGCACTGCTGTAGTTATTCGATACAAAAAAACCGGTCAAGAGCGAGTCGGAGCGGAGTCGTTTTTTACATTTTTCATCAAAATTCGAAAAGAATGTTGCCTAAAAAAAAACAATGTTTGAGGATGTGCAAACAGCACTCTTTTATACATGCCCTAGTAGCCCCACTTCGGGTTTTTAAGACACACACCTTTCAGTCCCTGTTGCAAAATTTCGTTTATTTATTACTTATTTACAAAATAGCTGGGCAAACGTCATCTAAAACTATTCCAAACAAGTTGATAGCATTAGTACCTAGTTCTTTAGATATCCAACTGTGACAGATGGACAGACAGACAGACTCAGTTGCACCATAAGTGTTCCTTTTTACCATGTTAAAAAGGAGGATGCTGGAGCCAGTTTAATTAAAAAGCAAAACAAAATTAAATGAAATCCTACTGGATCATTATGAAAAAGCCCTTACAATATCACATATTATTTCAACCGCAACATTCGATGTATAATTATATCAGAATTTACTGAACCAACCAATGAATTACATTAATTAATACTCGTATTAAAAAATAAAATGGCAAAATAGGATGGGAATGACGCTGCTGACGGTTCAATTTTATTATGGACGGAGTAACGTTTGGCAGGAAAAATTATTTTTTTTACACGGAGAGAAAAAATCTTAGAAAAATTACTGTGCTGTCTCATAATCTGAGTGCGTTTGAGTGGTAATGGAAAAATTACCATGCTAGCACAGTAAAAATTCTTATGCTGTACAGTAAAATTTTATGGGACAAATAGTGAATTTTTCCCAATCTCACTCAGAAAATTTTCTATAGATGTTACTTGCACTCACGTTACAGTGACGAGCACAGTAATTTTTCTAAGAATTTTCTCTCCGTGTAACAATTATCTCTCTCTCCAGTAATACCTAAGGGACAATACCCGTATTTTATAAATTATCGCAGTGTAGGTAATCTCCGTTCCAATATGACAGTAAAACCACTAATTTGCTTAAATTTTTGACAAGTTTTGGACTTTGAGGGGTTTATTACAAGTGATGATAGCGGCCCGCTCCACCTTTACTCGGGTGCAAGGTTTTTTTTTTTAATATTCGAAATATTCTCTTCATACAAACCTGGTCCTGCAATACCAAACACAACAAAAAAAGAATTATCCAATTCGGTGCAGACATATCGGCGACTTTGTTTTATATCATACTGTGTAAGGATGATTAAAGACTCGTCAAACTGTGAAGATTGTGGCGTCTTCCGGACACATTCCAGCAATAAATGATATTTATCATTTATTGCTGGAATGTGTCCGATTTTGATCTGGGAGAACATGTCTATCCTTTGAATTAAACTAGCCTTTCTAGCCTTTGAATTAAACAGACTGGATGTTGGCACATTCAATGTGATTCTTAGTCAACCCAATTCTAAGGTAGCAAAGTGTCTGTATGAATTAATGGCATCGAAGTAAATTTTTACATTTATATTTTTTAGTATAAGCTATTGGCAGTCAGATGTGGTTAGGGTATAGTGAACAATGAACAATGTGTAAAAGGCCTTATAATAAAAAAAAGAATTATTGAAGTTAAGTGACGTTCAAACGTCAAAAATTTATGGCTAAACAGTCGTTAAGCACCACTTAACTTTAGGCAACGTTTATGAATAAAGGGGTGATTGTCTCTGAGATGCAATTGCAACTTGATTTTTTTTTTTAATCGAGAATTGACCTTGTGTTTAAATGACGTGAATGTCTGCTTACGTAGTTAATTTTGACATCAGGGATTATGATCGCAATTAATTTCCTCCAGACCGTATTTCGGGCACGGCGGCCAATCTAAACGGAGATTAGCCTTCGGTGCGGGAGATATTGTAGTGCTCAAGTGTGCGCGCAGACACAGGTGCACACCCTCTTCCCTCACTCTCATAGTCCGATGGGACGGCAATCCGACACGACCGGAGAGAGATCAGGCGCAGGATCAACGGATTAACGTGCTTTCCGAGGCACGGGGGTATCATACGGCCAACATTCAAACTCCGGGCTTTTACTAAGAAAATCCTAATGGAAAAATCAATAAAACTGCCCGACCCGGGAATCGAACCCAGGACCCCACGCTCAGCAGTCGCACTTGCGTCTACGAGACCGACGGGGTAGTTAAATCACAAAAGTTAGATCGCAATTAACAGCTTGTTAATGGACAAATTAAAACACTGTAATAAACGTTCGTGACAGCATTACCACGATCACAAAGCTTGGCAAACAGATTGGTTAATCAGCGTACAGTAGGTATTGAATACCCTGTGCTTGTTTATAGATTGTTGGCTATTTGGATGTTTACCCAATTCCAGAAAATATTTATCTGGTCCTTTAAAAACTTATTGACCTTCTAATTGATGTACGTTCTTTTAAATAACAGCCGGTCGATTCTGTAAAAATCTCACCGTGAAGTGAAGTGAGCAATGTCAATAGTGTTAATCCCTAATGACAGCTCACTTTCCGCTCACTTCACCTAAGTTCTAACGGTGAGATTTTTACAGAATAGCACTGCTGAGCCTGTTTTTAACTTTCTAGCCTTTTCTTATAGCTGGTCGAAGTAAGTAAGCTAGGACAACCCGACCAAATGGGTTAGGTTTGGTTAGAACTGTGTCCCAGTGCACCCGGACATCGCCGAAGGAGAATGGAGCCCGGAGGCGGGCCGAGAAGAGGTAGCCCAGAAGTGGGCCACGCTGGATGGGTCGCGAATGTCTTACCTAGTTCTCGCGACCAACCCATAAAGGCGAAAGTAGGTTCACAGGCGGAGTTTTTAGTGGGTGCGAGCCCCACATAACCACGTCGTCTCCCCGGACGGCGTGGTATGCGTTAGACATTTTCTTTGACAAAAATACGTGTGGCACTCGGGGACTGCCGCGGTAAAGCTATTGCATAGCTTATGCACTTATAATATTGCAATATTTTTGAGCGTGGTGAGCGATAAGAAAACAATTTTTTTTCTTTTATTGAATAAATGAGAAGTTAATATTGTTTAAACTATGTCTACACGCATACGTCTAGCCGCACGCACACAAACAGCGTGTCGAAGTCTGCCGAACTGAAACGACGTTAGACGATGCACGGCTTTCAACGCCGCACCGCTGTGCCGGTCAGAGTGGGGGGTGTTAGGTTTTTTTTCGTTACGGAATTTCTTGATTCGGTCGCCGCGCTCAAAGCCTGAAATAAAAGCTATGCATTAGCTTAAAAAAAAAATTTGAACTGTGACCCACTAAATCCAAGTTGGTCGCACTTAAATGCCTATTTCGCACCCCCGGCCACAGGCAGAGGTGGAACACCCGCGGTGCTTTTAGCCGGTAAGAGTCCGGCATGCCCCCCTGTCACCAGGCTCTCAAAAAGAGGTTTTATAATATTTGAGTGTCCGTTAATGTTTTTAGGAATGAAAAATTGGTGTTGGATTAAATACATGCCTTTTATAAATTGAAATCCACAATCTAAAATGCGTAAAAGTACGTGGTCGTAAGGAAGAAGTATATACTCTAACACGAACAAAGCGGCCCCTATACACATTCGATTCCTACTTCCTGGTTTTTATCCTTTGAATTAAAGATCTCCATTCATGGTTCGACTCTATCTGACAAGCTTGTAAACTAATACTTATATTTATATGTAATTTGATCGTTAGACTAATAACAGTATTACATTCTCAAATAAAATTACTTACATGTTTAATTTGCTTCTATATATGAATATACTCATTTTGTTCATCATCCAAATTGGTATTGTTGGGCTTAAGTTGATTGCTTTTTAGTTTTTATAGGCGATAACATTTTTGAAAAGTTGTTGTGTTTTATTTTCTCACGATGAAAAAATAATATACCTACAGTGCTTATAAACGAAAGTATATAATTTATTCTAAATCAACTTCAGCCTTTCAATTAACTACCTATTTGCCTTTGAAAAATTTTGTAATTACGGTCTAAAATAATTGGGATTCGAGACTTGACTGTCTTTTAAAAGTTTAAGGATTCTAAGTAATATAACGAATTGTTTTCTTTACAGCCGGTGGGCATTTACCGCGGGAAGTACGAGTGGGCTAATGAGAACAGTCCTGTGGGCGGTGACTGTTCGCTGTGGGTGCGTGCTGCCACACTGCAGCTGGACGACGGACAGTGGCAGTGCCAGGTCACTGCCAGCACCTACGACGTGCAGGTAACAGTGCAGTACAGTACAAGTTGCTAAAGATAACAGTCCTGTGGGCGGTGACTGCTCGCTGTGGGTGCGTGCTACCACGCTACGACGTGCTGGTCATAGTGCTCTAGAGAAAGAACGAAAAAAACTCATGAGACGGATGAAACCTTCTTTAAGAAAAACGAAAAAAATATAGGCTGTGATCAAAATACTATTCGCAGTGTTTGAACAGTTTTACTCAAGATCATTACATTTGCTTGCCAACCACTTAAACATTGGCAACAAGAAGAAATTCAGGACAAGAGAACTTTGTGTTCCAAACCGTCGACCGCGTGTGATTTTTGTTTCAGGAGGAGTTCAGTATCTAAAACCAGACTACTAACCCTCAAAAATCTTCCCCAGGATGCACTATCAAGTCCCCCCGCAGCGTTAGCAGTGCGGGTACCACCACAATCTCCCAGGATCCTGTTCAACGGCTCCCACGTGATGCCCGGCCAGAACATCACGGTACCAGCAGGGAACAGAGCCACCGTCGTCTGCGAGGCTAGATATGGAAACCCTCCGGCGTATATCGAGTGGTATTTGGGTAAGCAACTTTTGGTATTAAGAGGAATTTCCAGTTATGGTCAGAGAAGTAGGTGTACGTAATTGAAAGACAAACTATATCGCAGAAAGTATAGTTTCACGGTATTTCTGAAAGGAAATACTCGGTGTTTCTAGGATGTAGTCTTTCTGAGAACCGAGCTGACTGACAACCTTTGGATAACTGCAGAGTGTTGCTCTCTTCTTCCTTCGCTAGAATGCAGAATGGATGCTATTTTGTTGTTTAATATAATTTGCAATGCCAAACGAATAGTGGAATCTCAATGTGATCATCATCATATGCCGACCCCAACATAGTTTGGAAAAGGCTAGCTTTTCCAAACTATGTTGGGGTCGGCTTCTAGTCTAACCGGATGAGCTGAATACCAGTATTTTACATGGAGCGACTGAATCTTTTTTTTTTTTTTTTTTTTTTTTTTTTTTTTTTTTTTTTTTTTTTTTTTTTTTTATGGAGGAGCCCGTGGCTACACAATAACAGCCGCACAGGTCGATCGATCAGGTTAAGCTACGCTTGCTGCGGTTGGTCTGTGGATGGGTGACCATCTTTACACCGAGACCCCTCCGTGCCTCGGCAAGCACGTTAAGCCGTTGGTCCCGGCTGTCATTCGTAGATCTTTGACAGTCGTTACGGGTAGTCAGAAGCCCGAAAGTCTGACAACCAGTCTTACCTAGGGGTATTGTATTACCCAGTAACTGGGTTGTGAAGGTCAGATAGGCAGTCGCTCCATGTAAAATACTGGTATTCAGCTGCATCCGGTTAGACTGGAAGCCGACCCCAACATAGTTGGGAAAAGGCTAGGCAGATGATGATGATGACTGAATCTTTTTTATGGAATCTCAATGTGATATGAGGTGGATATGTGTCTGCAGGCTAACAGGCTTACGAGAATTTACAAAGTTATTCAGGAGACTAACTACCCTTTGCCTTTGTTTAGACGTTTTTGTTTCTTGTTGACGTGTGGAATAAACAGCACCCGATTAACCCGATACGTTCATATAAAATTCTAAATGCCATGTCATGTGTTTGAACGGCGCGGCGCCACGAACTACAAAGCGCCATGCATTTTGTACGAGACACTGTCAGCGATCGTCGTACAGTGTATCGGTCTTGTTTCTACTATCGACGTTATTAAATAAATGGGTTTCGTTAAAAGGGTATGATTAGATCTTATTTATTTTGTATTACATTAGACGTTCATTTATTTAGTCATTCCTTACCAATTTAACCCCTCGTCTGTTAGGCAAGATAATTAAGTTCAGTAACAAACGAAAAAGTAATTTTGTCTCATTAGTGACTTGAGCTAATAAGGCTATCATTACAGATGGTTACCTAATATGATAGTGGCGCCGATTCCCTAGTTCACAAATTAAACTAAATTTAAGTTCAGTACATCGTTTTATTTCTATTTCATTAAGAAAAAGGCAGATGATAAATATTACCACTTACTTTACAAGATAAAATCTCTTCTGTTTTCTCCAATGACCCTAAGAATCTTCATATAGCTCACATAAATGCTCAGAGTGTTCCTGGTCACTATTCTGACCTTCTGGCATCCTTTAGCAGTGCTCATCTAGATGCGCTCTTAATATCGGAAACCTTTTTGAAGCCATCACTCCTCTCTACTCAATACTCACTCCCCGGCTTCGTCTTGATCCGCAACGATAGGACCGGCAAAGGTGGAGGAGGTGTTGCTATGTACCTGCGTGCAGATTTACCCTACAGGGTGGTCAGTTCATCTCCTTCACGGTATTCTGAGTCGGCTGAATACTTGTTTCTTGAAATTACTGTTCATCACACCAAAGTTTTGCTTGCAGTGCTTTACAGTCCTAATCTTCACATAGACTACTTCAATTCTCTCGACTCCACACTCAGTGATCTTTGCCCCATGTATGAGCATGTTATTTTAATGGGTGATTTTAATACCTGCTTGATTAAAAATGACACTCGCTCCCTTAAACTCCTCTCACTTTTGTCTTCTTTCAATCTTCAAGTTTTGCCTCTTTCTGCAACTCACTATTTTCCTAATTGTACACCCTCGTTTCTAGATCTTATGATTGTCTCCTCTCCTAGGAATGTTTCTTACCATGGTCAGCTTACGGCTACTTTTTCTTACCACGATCTCATTTACCTCTCGTATCGTATCCGTGTTCCCAAGCGTAAGTCTCAGCTTTTATATCTCCGTAACTACAAGGGCATAGATCTGGAAGCTCTGCAGCGTGATGCCGGCGGTCTCGACTGGACCCCTCTGTTTGAGATCGATGACATAGACGATAAGGTGAATTGTTTTAACGCAACCGTCCTCAACTTATATGATCAGCATGCCCCTGTCCGACGTGTCAAAGTTAGACATAACCCTGCACCATGGATAACGCTACAAATTAAAGAGCTTATGGCCCGCAGGGATAAAGCTAAGAGCAGATATAAGCGCAGACCTTCAGAGCTGAATCTCTCTTATTACAAATCGCTACGTAATCGCTGCAGTCATCTGTGTCAAGATGCCAAGAGACGCTATTTCCACGACCAACTCAATAACCGCAGTTCTTCCGATGTATGGAAATTCCTCAAATCTGTAGGCATAGGCAAGTCACCTGCCAACCAGTGTAAGGATGTGAACCTCAATGATCTCAATAAGCATTTCTCTTTCCTTCCCTTTTCTCTTGATCCATCTGTCAAGGCTGCGACACTACAGAGTCTTGCTAGTTTGCCGTTACCAAAATATTCTCAATTTAAGCTTAACGATGTTACTGAGGATGACGTTAAGAAGTCTATACTTGCGATTACTTCTTCAGCAGTCGGTAATGATAAGTTGTGTTCAAGAATGATATCTCTTATTCTCTCCTCATTACTTCCTGTTCTCACACATATCTTCAATCACTCATTTTCCTCTTGCTCCTTTCCGTCAGTTTTTAAACAGGCTCACATAATACCGTTACCTAAAACTAACAATCCTACTTTATTAACCCACTTTAGACCTATTTCTATTCTCCCATTTCTCTCTAAAGTTTTTGAGCACATAGTTCATAGACAATTATCATTTTTCTTGGCGTCAAACTCGATAATATCCCCTTTTCAATCCGGTTTTCGCTCGGGTCACAGTACTGTGACCGCGCTTTTGAAGGTGACTGACGACATTCGCTGGGCAATGGAGAATAAGTCCCTGACTGTTCTTGTATTGCTTGACTTTAGTAGCGCCTTTAACTCAGTAGATTTCGACATTTTACTAGGTGTCCTCAAATCTATCAATTTCTCTTCTTCCACTTTAGCCTGGTTCAGTTCTTATCTTCGGGGACGCTCTCAGCGTGTTCGCCTGGAGGAGTCCTTCTCCGATTGGTGTAGTCTCACTGAGGGTGTTCCTCAGGGTAGCGTTCTCTCGCCTCTTCTTTTTTCAATTTTCATAAACTTTGTTACCAAAGTAATCTCCTCTAGTTTTCATCTCTACGCAGATGACTTGCAGCTTTATCGACATTTTACTGTAGCCAGCGCGGGTTCTGCTATTGCTGCAATGAATCATGACCTGACTTGCATCAGCGCTTGGGCTAAGTCATTTGGTTTGCAAATTAACCCAACTAAATCCCAGGCCATGATCATAGGCAGCAGATTCATTCGCAATGCGGTTGATGTTGCAACTCTGATGCCTTTATATCTCGATGGTGTTCGCATTGACTATACAGAAACCGCTAAAGATCTGGGTGTAGTTATTGACTCCAATCTTTCGTGGCGTGCTCAGGTCAATGAGGCCAGCCGAAAGGTACATTTCTCCTTTCATTCGCTGAAATGCCTTCAAAGTCTTCTGCCCTTGAAGACTAAAATTTCTTTGGCACAAACACTTATTCAGCCGATTATAAATTATGCCGACGCCTGCTACCTGGATGCTACTGAGGAGCTATTAAACAAACTTGAGCGCTTGCAAAACCTGTGCATTCGCTTTGTTTTCGGTCTTCGAAAGTATGACCATGTCTCTCACCTTCGCAGGGAACTCAAGTGGCTCCCAATCCGCCTTCGCAGGAATACTCGGATTCTATGTCTCCTCTTCAATATCCTACACAACCCGTCTTATCCTTCCTACCTGCGTGAGCGTTTTTCTTACGCTCGCTCTAGTTCCACACCGTGTAGATCACATCGAAGATCCCTCCTCAAATCCCACCCTCATAAAACAAGCTACTATTCTTATTCCTTCTCTGTCCATGCTGTAAGATTGTGGAACTCACTTCCGCCTAGCATTCGTGATTTAAAAACTATTTCTGTATTTAAATGTCGATTTAAAGAGCATTATCTTTCCTCTGTATTGTGAGTATTTCTATATATATATATAATATGTATGTATATATGTATATATATAAATATATGTGTATGTATATTTTAGCATTATGTATTTATTTAAGTATACTTATGTTAATTTTCGCATTATATGTGTAGGTATATTTAATATGTTACTTTTAGACTTCACACATTCTTATTTTTCTCTTCATGCTCTCGCACACTATTGTCTACATTTCTTTTTTACTTCTCCTTTCGCAGGTCTGCTGGAAGAAATTTCTTAAGAAATAAGCAGTACCTTTGTACTCAAATTTTTAAAATGTCATATCCATATGTTTTTTACTGTGTGTACATAAATAATAAAATAAATAAATAAATAAATTAGTTTATTCCTGTCAAATTAGTCAGCGCCTGACGTAAATTGACGTATTTTTAGTAACAAACTTTTTAATCACGTCTAAACTTGTCTATGGAGTATCTTAATTTGACAGGACTAAACTCCTCTCTTCGGGGACACAAGTCGTGATACTGTTTATGCTATGCTGATAAGGGATTTCTATTAATTTTACACCGAATTAGTACCCTGTGACATGAAGTAAATAGTTTTCCTATTCCGATTATCCATTAATAACTTCTGATTACACGTGTCATGCCGATATTATATATTAGAAGTTGGGTGTTTTAACAGAAAAGTGTAGGATTCATTAATTTTATAGTTAATATGCTAACGATAGCATGCAAAGTCACAATATTGTCGACGCTGTTTCAATATTTATACTTACTTTGATATCGTTTTCCTTTATTCATTGAAAAGATATTGGTTGTTTAGAATGTCGGAAATTATAGGCTTACTTTAGTTTTTTTTGTAAATAAACCTAACAGCGTTTGCTTTCAAGACTCATAGTGAAAATTTTGATACTTTTTTTTATAATGAGTAACGAGTCATTCTGTTTTATGTACAGACGCCAGCACATCAAGCTACCCAAAACTGTCAGATTTTCCCAATCAACTTTCAACCTTATTAGCGACAAAGTTAAAAATCTATTAAAGAAATCTGACGGATTGTAGTAGCTTGATGTGCTGGCGTCTGTACCTAAAACAATGGTTAGAATGGGATCTGAGATCACAAAATAGATCTGGGAGCAGTGGTGGCCCAGTGGTAACGGCCGTGGGTTCGAACCCTGGCAGGTGCTTTACTTGGTGTAAATAATTTCATCACCACTGCCCTCAAAACGGTGAGCCCACTCCCTCTTGAAGATAGGAGGCTTGTGTCCCAACAGTGGGAACATTTTAGGCTGATAATACAATACTTAGATGTTTTATGTATGAATTAATGATTGGATTGGCTGTGTTATAAGGGTTAATGTTAGACCACATTGATCAACCCGCAAGAATCCAAAGCTTAAAAGTCCTAAAACGGACCATTATTAAATCGACAATGTAATTCAATTTTTATTTCTAAAGAATTAATTAGCTATTGTTCAGCGGCGAGAGGTAGAAGTTTTATAAGGGAGCTGGTGAAAAAACGTTTGTAAAAATGTATAAACCCAATAGAATTTGAATGAAAAGATTCGTGTAATACAGACCGTTATTTATTGCTACATAAACCAAATCACATTTATTTCCCAAGGAAGTGCCGGTTTAAGACTAGTTTTAGTATGGAGCGAGATCTGAGTATGGCGTTCCTTGGCCGAAAAAAATACAGAAAGTTTCAAAAATATTTTTGGAAAATCATGCAAGTTTGACAAAGGTTTGCGGACATGTTTGGACTATGTCTATTCTCAGCTCCAGTGCATCTTCATCTTTACATTATGTTCTTCACGGACACCGCTATAGCTTTTGTAAAGAACGTAAGGGGCAAGAGCGAGCGAAGCTAGCTCAAAAATTCTTGCAACTTGGATAGGTTACATTTCTTCTGACTATTCCTAATACAGAAACAGGGGTTACTCACTTTGTGAACTTATATGAGAAGTCTAAGAATTGAAAGAATGGCTGCAAGAGCGAGCGAAGCGAACTCGTAAATGTAAGCACTACCCGGCCATAGGTTAGATTTTCTATTGACGTATGCAGTGCCGGATTAAGCCAGCGCGGGGCCTGTAACAAATTCTACGAAAGGTACTAAACGGTAATTACTCAATAGAACTTGGTTTGTTTTAGGTTCTAAAGTTTAGGAGATAAAGTAAAACAGTACTTTTACAAAATACTTTTTCTCGATATAAAACTATTCAAATAAAATTTTCTAAGCAAAGACGTTTTTCTCCTACTTGAACCAAATATCTAATCAAATACTATCATTAAATAGTGTTACGCGGACTCTCCTATTACTAATATCCCACTTCTCAATTTTCAGAAAAAGAACGCCTAACAGCGTGGTCGCAGACCAACGCCTCCGAGGTGGAAAGACCTCGAGTTTGGGCGGCTCGGTCGGTCCTCGAGCTGGGGGCCACCAGATCTGCACATGGGCGTCAGCTGGCCTGCAGAGCTCACCATCCATCATACCCATCACCGTACTACAGGGACTCGTATACCATGCTTGATGTTACTTGTAAGCACCTGTTTTTGTTTTACTTTACTTTGAAAAATGCGACTACTGTCTTGACACCTATAACAGCGTAGATCTTATGAAGACTTGGGTGCGCAAAATAAAAAAAAACTTTCGCACCATCTACCCGTCGAAGAAGAACACATTGATCTCATGAATGTAATGGCTATTCTTAAAACAGCTAAAAAACTTTAAAATTCAAAAACGGTGTTTACGATTCCTTTAATGATCCGCTTAAAAGCACCGCTTCTGAGGTTCACGGTTTAACACCAGTTCCGGAATTAGAGTCTACTAGAATACCTGATAGCTCCATGTTTAATGATGATTGTTCCTCTGAATTGTTTTATTTACCTTGTCCAAAACCGAGAATCGAAATCTAGGTCGAATGTGTAAGAATTTCTCGCATCCAATCCACGTTAATACACGTTTATTTCTCGAGGACTTGGCTCGGGCTCACAAAACAGAAACAAAACAAAAGCAATTAGCAACGAGCATAGCTGTAGTAGAAAACAATTGACAGTCACAAATTGATCATAAATGGAATCGTAAATAGGACGGAATAACGGTCCTCTCGGTATTTTTCTTTTTCAGGTGTAATTATAGTCTGTTCGGGAGTAATTTTCTCGAGCTTAATGAACATTAAAGAAAGAAAGAAAAACATTGATTTTGTCCCCAAACAAAAATAGATATAAAACACGTGAAATCTCTCGTTTCTGAAGAACGTTTTAGTCTTTTATTGCTTAATCTCGTGTAAAGTGGCTGTAGTTATTTTGGTCAGCAACTGCTGCATAAGATGTGACAAGTTATAGTTAGTAAAGCTCATATTAGCTCTAAGATTTCGTATGTTATTTCTGAAACATGTAATTATCAGCTACTGGCGCCGATTCCCTTCTTCTCAAACTAAACTAAATTTAAGTTCAGTGCATCTTTTTCTTTCTATTTCATTAAGAAAAGGACAGAAGATAGAAATATTAGTTTAGTCCTGTCAAATTAAGACACTGCGACTAGACAAGTTTAGACGTGATTACAAAATTGGCTACTAAAAATACGTCAATTTACGTCAGGCGCTGACTTGATTTGACAGGACTAAACTAATATTTATCTTCTGTCCTTTTCTTAATGAAATAGAAAGAAAAAGATGCACTGAACTTAAAGGAGGATGGCGAGGTTGCATGTACAATGGGACCCACTGTTAGGAGTATCGTGCAGTACGGAAACTTATACCTAGTTGTAGAACTATATAAACCTAGCAAAAAAGCAAATGGGAAGTAAGTCGTAGAGGCTGGGAGAAAGAAGATATGCAATGTAAAAGATTATAACCTAAAACGAATCTAATACCTAGTGCTTATTTAATAATATAATACAATATCTTGTTTATGTATTATGTAGTTTCAAAAAGGTGATCAAACAGAATAGAAATATTTACCAACCCTACCATCGTGTTTCTGTATCAGTCTCTCTGGCAAAATATAGGTACTTACATACCTACACAACATAAAAAATACGTCTGGAAGCTAGGAACTAGAAAATAGTGACATGGTCAAAACGAGATATGAAAATGAAATTAATACTGTAAGCATAGGCTGGATTGATATAGGATGAAACTACTCGTAATCTCGTATAATCACCGACTTCTACTCCTAATACGAAACACGGTGCGTTTAATTACTGCATGATGACTTATTTTTATGTAAATAAAAATCTGTTCTAACTTTTAATTCCCATCATCTAGTGACTCAATATTTTTTATATAATCCTCTTACAAACTCTTAATTATAGTAAATATGAACTTGCAAGTGAACGTCACTTGGTTAATTTATAAATAATGTGGGTCCAAACTCGCCATCCTCCTTTCATTTAGTTTATGAACAAGGAAATCAGCGCCACTATCCTAGAGTTAAAATCTAACCTGGGATTCTGAGCTACCTATTCTGACGACCGGGTATTCGTAGATCTCGTAAATATCAATTGGCTGCGACATTCTCGTCTTTGAGGTTGAAGTCACGGTCTCACTACGTGATTTACATCTGTTTCTACTACACGACTGACTCGTAGATTGGAATATACACTTATCTTGAACCAAGTGCGGTACGGAAAAGTATTGGAAACTTGCAATCACTAGATACCCTGGTAAACGAAAACATACGGGATATTAGGTTTTCTTTTTTTGATCACAAAATACCTACCTACGTTCACAGATAATTACAGGAGCGATTCAACTCGCTATCAATTTCTTAAACGTTTTATTCGCCGATGGAACTGATATCACGTAGAGTAACTTTCTTAGAGATTGGCAAAGTTACTTGATCACGTATTACTTTTGGCAATCCACATAATTTTTGGTCTTTGATAATTAATTTCTCTTGATATCTTTCTCATGAACAAAGCGCTATATATCTCTATCTACTTCTAACCAAAAAAGTCATTCCTGCCGGTCGATTCTGTAAATATCTCACCGTGAAATCATAAGTGAAGTGAGCACTTAATAGTGTTAATCCCTACCATTAGGAATGGATGACAGCTCACTTCCCGCTCACCTCACCTAAGTTCTCACGGTGAGTTTTTTATAGAATAGCACTGCTGTTAACAAACCTTTATACCAAGACTTCACCTAACAATAAAATATCCTTTTCCAGTTGTTCCAGTAGTGTCCATAGTCGGTGGTGATGCCAGCACCTTGGCTAACCTGGAAGAGGGTTCCAGTGCCCTCACCCTGGAGTGCAGAGCTGACGGCAACCCTAGTCCTTACGTGTGGTGGACCAAGAACGGACAAGTCATCGCCACTAATGGTGCGAAGCTGATGCTAGCGCCCGTGTCTAGGAATCATTCTGGTGAGTCTATCGAAAGACTAAGACAATCTTCAGGTCTATTTTTCATTTTTGTGGATAATTCTTTTAAAACCAAGTCCTAATGCTGTATACAGGATGAAATTGAAATTTGCGCCAATTCGAAATATGAGGTGTTATATATATTCATTATAAATTGTCATTTCCCAAATCTAAATCCTTGAAAAAAATCGTGTAATCATCGTCTTAGTAGTGCTAATAAGTTATCGCATTCAATTAGACACGAAATATCGGCGTTCAAAAAAGAAATCATAATCTAAATAAGAAAATTAAAGTAACTATCAATTTTAGCGCGCGATAAGCAATCCATTCATCGCAAAGTTCACAACGTGAAGTAAGTTGGCAACGTGAAGCAAATTGAAGTTGCGGTTTTTTATTCTAGGTGAATTTTGACCGTTCCTATAAAAAATCCGTTCCTGCGACGACGTTGGCAAATCGCTTGCCTACGCGCACGTATCCCTTTCCTTCATGACGTGCTCTAAATTTTCTTTATAACACGTTGGATTAGATGTTTTAATTTGACGCATCTATTCAATTTTGTCCTGTTTATTGGCTGTTTTTTTTTTTTTTTACTTACATACTGTTTGGTTAATCTTTCAGGTATCTATGGCTGTCAAGCAAGAAACTCTTTGGGGACATCAGACTCAGTCAAGATTGAAATTGATATAAAGTGTAAGTATAATTTTAGTCGTTGTCGTGCTATAAATAGTTCCAATGGGGGTTGAAGATTTTCATATGAAGCCCGGCAAACCTACTGGTGCGCCATATTTTTTGAACTTGCTCATATCTTGTTGCCTAGATGTTTGATTACTTTAAGCTTTCAGAGTGATGATTTCAAACTTTGAAAATATGGATGTCACGTGATAAATTTTGAACGTTAATATCTCGGAAACGTGACATTTTACGGGGTTTGGCCCTAGCTTATTTTCCATTTGAATTGCTGTTAGCTATCGATTTATGCAGGAATCACGTGGCCGCCATTTTGAAAAAAAAAAACAATATGGCGGACAGGTCCTTTCAGATACCAAATCTATTAAGTATTTCACAGAGAAGTCTTTTAAAATAGAAACCTTTGACCCGTATTGAAGGTATTTCGGCCTAAATGATGATGATGATGATTGCTTTGACAAAACGATTACTACGGTATATTGCAGATCCTCCGCGAGTGACGTGGGTGGGACCCGACACGGTGGTGGAAGCCAACCTGTTCTCTCAAGTCACATTGGAGTGCAAAGCCGAAGGCAACCCGCCGCCCTCCTACACGTGGTATCATAAGTAAGTTATACGTTGCGATTTGTTTTAAGCTTTTAATGTTGTTAGAGTATAGTGTTTTACATTATGCAGTTTGATTCCTGGAATTTTTAGCTCAAGAAACAGCAGCTCCAGTCAAAGTAAAATGTTGTTTGGGATATGATCACTTGTAACTTCTCTTCATTATTTAATTAAAAACTATGAGTTTCTATTACTAAAAATGTTTCAAATCTTTCTAGCCCAGCATCATCAGCCCGTATAAACTCTCTTCAAGATGGCGCCTACCCGATCTCAATGACGCCTCAGCTTCAACTGCACAACGTATCATACGACCAACATGGACGATACACTTGCGTTGCCACCAACCAGATAGGACTTGAAGACAGGTGAGATATAGTCATCATAAACTCAACATTACGACCGTATTTCAAGGATTAGGTAGAGAAGTACACCATATCCATATTTCGTGTGTTCTAACAAAGGAGCGTAAGTGGAGGTATGACTGTACTCAAATGATTTTGAACGCCAATCAACTCAACCTATCGCAGTCCACTGCGGACAATAGGGCTCTCCTAAGTTGCGCTACAACAGCAGGCCATGTTGGTCAAAGGATCGATAGCGAGCAGACGAGTCCTCGAGAGCAGACCGCGTATCGACAAGCGTAGCGTGGGATACCTTCTAGCTAGATGGAAAAAGCGACGATGACGAAGGATCTTAAAAAGGCTGCTAGTATACCATAGACTGGATTACTGAAGGCATATTTTGGAAGATATTTCATGTACGAGTACCTATTCTATAATATAATCTTCCTGACCGAATTTTGTTACGGCGGCCAATCTTAACAGAGATACGCCAATCTTAACAGGGGTGCGCTTAACAGAGGTACGCGCGGTGTACGCAGGAGATATTATAGTGCACAAACGTGTGCGCAAACACAGGTGCACTCTGTTCTTTTACGCTCATAGTCTGATAATGTCTGAAGCCGTTGGTCCTGTAACTGATCTCTTCCCGGTCGTGTCGGATTATCGTCCCATCAAACTACGAGCGTAAAGGAATAGAGTGCACCTGTTGGTACCACACCTTTAACTTCGAAACTCCGGGCTGTTACAGAGATATTCCTTTTTTTTTTTGTGCGCGGTGGAAATTCTTATGGACTTTCCCATCGTGGGGGTGACAGAGGGGCATGCCGGACTCTTACCGGCTAAAACCACCGCGGTGTTCCACCCCCTACCTGTGGCTGGGGGTGCGGGATTCGCATAAGCATTCACCGCTCGCCCGACAGGCTTCGACC